>JARQOC010000001.1:181066546-181327190 GCA_033576535.1 Allobates femoralis
TTTTTGTGCTTCCAACTGACCCTTCTAATGATACTATTTTTTGGTGGATGTGCTGTTTTGATTACCCGTAATTGCATCTTATTGTAATGTTGCAGTGACCAAAAAAAAAAAAACGTTATTTTAGCGTTTGGACTTTTTTTTCCCATTACGTTGTTTACTGGTCTTAATTGATTTTGAATGTTGAAAGATCGGGCATTTCTGAATGTGGTGTGATACCAAATATGTGTATTGTTTTTATTTATTTAATAGTTTTATTTTCAAGGTGGGTGATTTGAACTTTTAGTTTTTTTTTTTTTTTTTTTTTTTTTTCATACATTAAAATTTTTTATTTTTTTTTAATACTTTAACCACTAGAGGGCCTCAGCACTCCACAGTCTGATCGCTTCTCTTATGTTTGGATGGGCTACGGCCCCTCCAAACATAGCGGAAGGGTTCACTCCCTGCCGATGATGTCACTGTAACATCAGATACTAAAAGTTGAATCAGGACAGGACAGCTTTCCAGGTACCAGCGCAGGTCCTGTGATTTGCTTAACCATACATATGATCTCTGCGAGGAACAGCGTTGATTCCCGCGCGGGGCTTTGGATCACACTGTCAATGAATGACAGCACGATCCAAAGAGTTAACAGCTGTCGATCGGATCACGGATCTGAATGACGCTGTTAGATACACATCTCAGTTGATGACATCAGATGAGATGTGAGGAGGGAATGCGAGCTCACAGCGTGAGCTTGCATCAAACAGTGGGAGGTGACTATGACGCACATGTGCGTCATAGATCGTGAAGGGGTTAATGGGAATCTGTCATCAGGTTTTTGCTTCTCCATCTGAGAGCAACATGATGTAGGGGCAGAGATTCTGTTTTCAGTGTTGTCGCTTACTGGGCTTTTTGCTGTTCCCCGTTTTTCTAAATGATGAGCTCAGGATAATCCCACACCTCCGATTCTCAGCTTTCTGTGTACACCGTGCCAGGCAGAAAGCTGCCAGTCAGCAGTGGAGGCAGGGTTATACAAAACACCTGAATATGGATGACTACATGGCAGCAGCAGGTTTACTAGTACTCTGTTGATAATCTCCTGCTAATAAAACTATAATTTAATAAAAATTACATTAAGCAGTTTAGTAAGTGACAGTTGATTTAGGGTTTTTGGTTTAATATAATGCTGCTCTCAGATTTAGGTTATGTTCCCTTTGGACGGTTTATTTTTTGTGCTGCATTTATGCTGCGTTTGTCAGCTGCACAAAAGGCAGAAGCACTAATGTATGGTGTTTGTGCACATTACAAACAGCACAAAAAGGAAAAGAAAAGAGGGGAGCGCACATAGGGTTTAACTGTGGATTAATTGAGATCGCTCCCCAAGTTGGTGAGACTCACCTTTCAGTGTTGTGTGAGTCACAACCAGCTGAAAAAGGCTTCTGATGTGATGGTCGCTGCAGCTGCCTCACGGTAAGAGATGCTGTAAAGAAGAAAAAAGGCCAGGCTAGTCCTGATGAAGTGGCAGGTTCTGCTGCAAAACGCGTTGGAAAAATAAAGGAATACTGAGTGACGTTCCTTTGGTCTGCGCAGAAATAAGAAGCCTGGCCTTTTTTCTTCTTTACAGAAACGCACCACAAATAAGGGGACACACCCAAGCAGACAGACACGCACACTTTATTACCCTCCCCTGCAACCCCACAGTGACTGGTGATTTCTCCTTCTGGACATGGGTACTTCCACCATGTGACAGACCAAGTCACATGGGGCGCAGGTCCTGTAAGTCGCCACGCAGCTCCTGCCGATGCCCAGGAGTAAGACATCGCCAGGGAGGGTGAGGGTTTCTGCTCAGGAAATTGCAATAAAAAAGCATCACAAATGGCCTGTGAATACCAATCCGTTTGGGATTCTTTTTTGGGTCTTTATGGAGTCAATGGGGGAAAACGCAGCCCAAAAAAAGGGGATGTTAATTGACAGGGACATTTATTCCAGCATGGGATTTACACAAATGCAGCCCTCACAAGTGCACATGTGGGCACAGCCTTATGAAAATCACATTGACTTTAATAATAAAGTTGTGGGTGATCCGTTTTTGCTGTAGAAACACAGAGAAAAAATGCAGCACGAACGCACAGTGGGCACATAGCCCAAGTGGAAATAACTGAACTGATGACTGCTCCCCATCTGGTAAAGTACGACAGAATGTCAGCAGCTTCTCCTATAATTCCCATCATGTGAATATGTCCTTACTGATAAGTTGTGTAAAATCCTTTCAGGCTCTTCACAATAATGGTATGTACTACATTCGTAACAAGTCGTCATGAAATCATTGTCATCCCCCTCCCCCATTTGTGTATTAACTGCCGTTATGTTTTAGTTGGCAGAATATAGTGGAAAAAAAGTATTAAGCAAGAGGCTGCAAACTATTGTAATGTATAAAGCATCTAGTGAACATCTGTATCCAATATTGTTTATTCTTAAAGCAGTTCATGGTTTTGTTGGAAAGCTGTTGTTTATGAAACAGAGCTGTAAAGAAAATGAGAAATGTTACTGCACAATAATGTAATCTAGTAAATCCAGAAAGGTTACCCTTCAGTGCAGGTTGATTTCTTTACCGTTGTGACTTTCATATTGCTCTACCAGACTGTGTTCTCTTATGATGAAGGCTTACTGAGGCATTTTATTTTACATTATATCATATTGTTATTATGTACCATAGGGCTGGGCGATTTTGGAAAAAATCAAAATCTCGATTTTATTTAAAGCTATGGACGATTTTCGATTTAAATCTCGATTTTTTTTTCTATTTTTTATTTGCTTTTCTTTGATGAATAAAGAGGGGGCCCCCGTGACCCTGTGACAGAGGAGAGGAGGGTAACTGAGGGAAGCGTCCTGCTTCCCTTGGGTGTTCCCGCCCCTCCTCTTGTCTGCAGCCCAGGCTCTTACCCTAACCCTAGCCCTAACCCTAACCCTAGCCCTAACCCTAGCCCTAACACTAGCCCTAACACTAGCCCTAGCCCTAACACTAGCCCTAACCCTAACACTAGCCCTAGCACTATAGCACTAGCCCTAGCACTAGCCCTATAGCACTAGCCCTATAGCACTAGCCCTAGCACTAACACTAGCCCTAACACTGGCACTAGCCCTAACCCTAACACTAGCCCTAGCCCTAGCCCTAGCACTATAGCACTAGTCCTAGCACTAGCCCTATAGCACTAGCCCTATAGCACTAGCCCTAACCCTAACACTAGCCCTAACACTAGCCCCATAGCACTAGCCCTAGCACTAGCCCTATAGCACTAGCCCTATAGCACTAGCCCTAACCCTAACACTAGCCCTAACACTAGCACTAGCCCTATAGCACTAGCCCTAGCACTAGCCCTATAGCACTAGCCCTATAGCACTAGCCCTATAGCACTAGCCCTAGCACTAGCCCTAGCCTTAGCACTAGCCCTAACACTAGCCCTAGGAGAAGGGGGCGGTGCCATATCCCTGTCAGGGCGCCGGCGGCAAGGTGCAGGTAAGACCTGCACCGGGCTCTGACAGCTATGCCCCCCTCCCCCCGCGACTGCAGCAGGGGCGGCGGGGCACTGATACACACCCCCCCCCAACTCTGCCGCGGCTGCTGTAGCAGGGGTGGCCGGGGCACTGATCGCTCCTACTCCCGGAGCTCTGCCGCGGCTGCTGTAGCAGGGGCGGGGGAGGGGCACTGATCGCTCCTACTCCCGGAACTCTGCCGCGGCTGCTGTAGCAGGGGTGGCCGGGGCACTGATCGCTCCTACTCCCGGAACATGGTCGCAGCTGCTGTAGCAGGGGCGGCCGCGGCTGCTACAGCTGTAGCAAGGGCGAGGGGGCACTGTCAGCACTTCTCTCCCCCTTCCCCCCCCCCAGGACATCTCCCGCCACTGTAGCAGGGACTGGGCTCTGACAGCACCCCCTACCCTCGGCCTCACAGTGAGCAGCGGGTATACACTGACACCGGAGCTGAAAACATGAACCTGCTGCCCTCCAACCCGCACGGGAACGGCCTCCTGTACGCCGGATTCAACCAGGACCATGGTGAGAGGAAACCGGAGGGGCGAGAGGGCCGATATGGGGAATACGGGGGAGGGAACATACCAAATCTCGCGAGATTCCTTGTCAGCCCCGCTCACTGCTGCGAACACGCTCGCATTAACCCTTAGCCGCCCGGATCTTCTAAGCAGCGCTCCGGCCGCCATTTTTAATCGAATTTCACGATTTGTGATAAAACCAAATCGTGGCCACAGCAGGGGGGCGAATTAATCGAATTAATTCGATTAATCGCCCAGCCCTAATGTACCATAACATTATGGTTAGTGGTGGCGCCAATATTGTAACCCTGTCTACTTGGAGAACATAGGGTAGGTACCACGCTATCTTCAGCATTCCTCTGAACATTGGTACTCTTGACCATGCAGAGCCATTGGAGCTGATACACATTTCTTGCCAGTGGTTGCTAACCACTGTCACTGATCTCTGTTCTACTACATACCCTGGGGGTGCGGTGTGTTTGACCTCAGTGATGGGATATTGATCATCTATGCCAGTGGTTCTTAACCGGGGCTCGATCGAACCCTAGGGGTCATGCACGGTTCATTTTGTGTACCAGTAAAAAAACATATACCTATGTCTTGAATTTAGAAAAACATAATATTTGATTTATCACTAAAGAAGGGTTCGGTGAATGTGCATATGAAACTGGTGGGTTCGGTACTTCAAACAAGGTTAAGAACCACTGATCTATGCTAAAGATGAATTTGAAACTCTGGTTCCTTTTTTATTTGCAGCTGTGAATTATCCGAAGCCTCTTTCCAACACTGAACATGCTGGGTACGTCATGGCCAGCTCCCCATCTTTGATGCGAGCTCACACACTGAGCGTGTAGGTAACGGATGCAGGCGGATAAGCATTCAACCCATATGTGTCTACCCTCAGATTGTGGTATCAAATACTGATAGCGAGGTCTAAGGAGCCGCAGCATGGAGCATGCTGTTCCCTGCTGTGGTCGGTGGCCCTGTGATGCGATCACATGATGCCAAGAGGCTGCTATGACAGTGCAGGGTCAGCTGTTGACCCCATATGCTGTCATGTCCCACTTCCTGTAAGCAATGCTGCAGCAGCGTCGCTCACGGAAAGTGATCATTTCTCCTGTTCAGAATTGTGGATCATCACAGCTGTGATAAGAAGAAGCAATGGGACTGTGCAGTGCTGAGGCGCCCTAAGGGGCCAAATAACATAGTGAAAAAAAAAACCCAAAAGTTCAAATCGCCCCCTTTTGTGTTGGAAATAAAAGTATTTAAAAAATACACACATTTGGTATTGCCACGTTACGAAATCACCGATCTATCAAAATATAAAATCATTTAATCACATCTGTAAACTGCACAGCAGAAAAAAAAAGTAAGTATACCAAAATAAAGGTTTTGGTTTTTTTTGGGTTGCCACAACATTACAATAACAGGCGATCAAAACATCACATCTACCCTAATATGGCATAATTAGAAATGTCTGCTCATGATGCAAAAAGCCCCAGATTCCCAAAAATGAGGAAGCTATGGGTCGCGGAAAATGGCGCCAAAAGCTCAATTTTTAAAAAAAAAATTTCAGCCACTTAGTTGTAAAAGTAAATTTGTTTAGTATCTGCAAACTCATACTGACCTGAGTCATCATACTGACACGTCAGTTTTACCATATAGTGAACATGATGAATAAAAAACAATTGTATAATTGCCCTTTTTTTTTTGCAATTTCACTGCATTTGGAATTTTTCCTCATTTTTCAGTACACTATGTGGTAAAATGAGTGACGGCATTCAAAAGTACAACTTGTCCCACAAAAACAAGCCCTGATAGGTCCGTATTGATGGAAAGATAAAGACTTTATAACTCTTAGAAGAATGGGGGGAATAAAACGAAAACTGGAAAATTGCTTGGGCGTGAAGGGGTTGAAGAGAACCTTGGGGGTGACAGGTTCTCTTCAACCCCATCAGGTCCTCAGTAAACTGATAAACATGAGCATTTCTGGGTGCATATCTATAATCTTTGCTCAACAGTCCCTTCTGTAGTTGCTTACACAAACAGATCTTTAGAAAATGTATTTCAATAGACCATATATGAGATTCTAATTAGGGCTTTTACTAGTTGAGGGGGGGTGTCAGGTACCTGACTATTCGTCCCAGTTAGCATTTTATCACGTCTCTGTTGGTTTGATAACCTGCTTTACATAGCAGCACCATCCACATCGCCTTACAAATCCGCACATGTGCACGACTTTGTACCCCAGGACATTGAGCTTCTTTGACACTAGGTGTATGCGTCCCGGCTTTGGAAAGGCTCACTGTGCATGATCGGAAGTTGTCTGTATTTTTTAAAACTATTGAAGGTAACAATGAGCACAGTTGTGTCCATAATCTGTAAATGGAAAGAATATAATTTCACTGTAAATCAGTCACAACCAGGTACTCCCTGCAAGATTTTAGACAGTGGAGTAAAAAGAATTATCAGAACATTTGTCCAAGAGCCAAGGGCCATCGGTGAGGAATTACAGAAAGACTTGGAATCAGTAGGTACACTGGTTTCAAAGAAAACAATTAAGGCTGGTTTCACACCACAGTAAGGTCCAGGGCTGTCAGGCATGAACCTGACAGCCCCGGACCAGATCAGCACACAGAACCGGAGGGCCAAATGTGCCCTCCAGTCCTGTGTGCAGCCGGACGCAGCTGCAGCTGCTAATGATTCAGGACCGCGGCTCGCAGGGAGCTAACCGCGGTCCTGAAACAACCGCGGCGTGCAGCCGCCGGTATCCGGTTACCGGTTCCTCCCGGACTGGGGCAATCCGGCCCCATAGGATCCCATGTTAGGGACGCCGGATTGCCCTGGTTTCCGGGCGAATCCGGGATACGGGTTTTTGGGGATATTCTTCTCCCCAGACACAAAAACGTTGCAAGCAATGTTTTTGTGTCCGGTGAGAATAATCCGAATTCTCCCGGATTCATCCAGAGAGATGGAAATCGGATGGCAGAGAGCTGCCATCCGGCTCCATCCGGCCCCATAGGCTACTATGGGGCCAAAAAACGGTCCGGGGCTGTCTGGTTTACATCGGACAGCCCCAGACCGGACTCTGCCGTGGTGTTAAGCCAACGTAAGTCATACACTCACCCTCCATGGCCTGTATGCATGCTCACCACTTAGAATCAATTGCTGAAAAAAAGCATGCTCAAGTGTGCTTAAAGTTTGCTCAACAAAATTTAGACAAGCCTGTGTAGTACTGGGATTTACAATATGGAAAAGGTTACTCAATAGGAGCGCAGATTCACATAGGAGATGTGATGGGTGGAATTGATCTAAAAAATCTTTATTACAACAACGCGTTTCCACAACAGAACGTTGTCGTCTTCTTCCTCTACTTTATGTTGTGAAGGGAGCTGTCAACTTGTGCCAGATCGATAACGATCGACACATCACTCACGAGCACCAGCAATACACTTGCCCAGTAACGAGTATCGTGAATACCGTACTATCCGTGCAAATAGTAACGATTAGACAAGCTCATAACTACTCCTCATCATCGAGGTAATTCTGGGTACAGGGTCAGCCAGGGACCCCAGTCCAGGGCCAGACTAGCCACCCAGTTTACCTAGCCCGTTATTGCCATCCTGCTTCCAATTCCCTCATTTGCTATACCACAAACCCTGACACTCTCCTTGCTTTCTATGTTGAAAGAATACTGAAAGAGTTTACATGCCTTAGTTTCCCAATACATTGCAGTTCAAATTCAGTCAGTGAAAAAAACAAAACTGTGGTCATGAGATTTATGAAATCAAAATTTTCTGGTACTGAAAAATCTGGGTTCTTTTCTGCAAAAAAAAATAAATAAAATGCAGCAAATGGAAGCTGCAAAATCGACACGTGCACATAGCCTAAGGCAACGGCATACGATCAGGAGACGCTGCGTTCTAAACTCTGCGTCATTCCTCTTGTGGAGACGCTAGTGTTTTCTGCCGGAGAGTGCAGCATGGCGCACACCATCAGAATTCTGGCTGCAGTAGTATTTCGTGATTCTCCGCAACAATAAATGGACATGCTGGGGCTCAGGAAGCCACACCATATCACTATTTATGCTGCAGAAAAAAAGCACAGGGGGCAATGCATCGTTTTGGACCCAGTAAAAATACGCTGTGTCCAAAGCGCTGCTAATACAGGATGTGGGAAAATACACTAAGATTTAAAGAAGTAATTTAGGTGACCAGTTTCTAAATTATACTGAAAGAAACGTTGTGGCAAATAGAACTTAAGATGGACTTTGTATAAAACGATATATTTGCTTTAATGAACTCAGATTCAATGCTTACTATCTCTGTATATGATGCTCAGAATTTGTGCACAGTGAGAACTCCACCTTCAGCATTAACTTTGTGTAAGTTCTTTACCATATACTTGAGGTTCATTATGTTGAAATTGTACACCACAATTGTAATTGTATTCATGTACTTTGTGGATACACCTAATTGATCACCACTCCGTTCATCTATGGCCTGTTGTTAAAGAGGACCTGCTTGTCATGAGAAAAACATACAAAGTGACAATAAAGCCCCCATCACACTAAGCGAGATCACTAGCGAGATCGCTGCTGTGTCACAAGTTTGGTGATGCAATAGCGACTTTGCTAGCGTTCTCGCTATGTTTGACACTTGGCAGCAACCAGGCCCCTGCTGTGAGATCGCTGGTCGTGTCAGAGTCACCTGGACCATTTTTTGATCGTTGTGGTCCCGCTGGCAGCATGCATCGATGTGTTTGACAGGGACAACGACCTCAATACTACAGGTCTGAGAAACAGGGTCCCAACAACCTCCGTATCATTCCAGATCGTTGTTGCGTCGCTGGTGAGATCTGACGGTTTGACATCTCACCAGCGATCCCAACCAGGTCGTATCGTTGTCTGGATCGCTGGTGCGTCGCCAAGTGTGACGGTACCCTAAGGGGGCCCCACACACAATAGGTAGTTGTCATCCGGGTGTAATTTGTATAGCACTCCCTTTCATACATCTGCAGTTAATAAAATTTACAAGACTAAGTACAGTTTCCTATGTTATTAATGGTAATGTATCCAGAGCTGTGGAGTCGGTAAAAAATGTACAGACTCCTAAAATATATAATAAATCTGGTACAGTAGTTCAATCCGATGTATGCTGAATATTATTTTGAATGATTATGTTCTATCTAAATATATTGATTATTGTATCATAATAATGATTAATGTGTGATATTCACATTGTTGTACAGTAAATTTATCACTTAAACATGAGCCATGTATGAATGAGTTGGAGTCGGTGGTTTGGCTTACTGACTCCACAGCCCTGAATGCATCTGTAGAATTCATGTGATGAACGGTTAATCCATACGAGATTTGATTATACACTTGAATGGCCAAGTCTTCTCCGAAATATGAAGGAAACTAGTGCATACAGCAATTTATTTTTTTTTACACGCTGATTTTCTGGCCATATAAAATAAAAAAATGTTTTGAAAAATCATCTGAACAGCCCAACTGAAGCTGATTGGTGCGAGTGCTGTCATTTTCTAATGTAGCATATTGATATCTGTGTGTGTCACCAGTTTATTCAGTTTGGTGCTAAACTGAGACAGACAAGCCAAATTGCTGAATGGCCTACAGGAACTGACAGGACTGAACAGAGAAGCAGTGAAAGTACCATTGAATGGAGTTACCAATTTACCCTGCTGTATATCCAGTCTATGATGATGGTTTATTTGCAATTTTTTAATGATGCAGTGTTTATATCTAGAAGGTATTTCAGTGGGTGAATCGGTGCAGAAGACGTTCTGCCAATGGTAATCTTTCTTCAGCTGTTCTCTCGCTTAGTATACCTCTGCCTTCCAGGTTGTCCTTGGCTCTAATTTTAATGAAATCTGATTTCATTCCTACAGAGCAGCCCTAGAAGATGTAGAAGGAGATGTATCTGAACTTGAGCAGAAGCTTGACAAGGTAAATATGACTATTTTTCTAGATTTGTCATTTTCAGACATGAAGAAAAAAGAGTTCTGGGTTTTTGCCTTTTTACAATCGTATTTCTGGTGCTGAAATCTCAAGTCTTCTTATGCAGTTAGATCCCATTTTGCCAGGTATTTTTATTTGTATCAAAGTGTTTGTATTAATATTTGTCATATTGATAATATACTGTATTTTTCAGATTATAAAAATGCCAAATTTTGGGGGAAAGTGGGGGGTGCGTTTTATAATCCAAAATACAGTAGATACTGCAGGGGAGGGGGGCGGCCCCGGAACGTGTCTGGGGGCTGCAGGAGGCTGGCTGCGGGCTGCAGGAGGCAGCAGGAGGTCACATGCTCCCACTCAATAGCCTCATATAATATGCACTGCACCCACTGTCCATCACCTTGGTGCTGAAACCGCCCCGAGGCATGGACTGAGTGGCGCATATTTATGTACCTGCACCCCCCATATTGGATATGGCCCCCATACTAAAATAACAAACCGTTTTTTACTTGCCCTCCAGCGCTGTGCTCCGTGTCTCCCTGCTTGCCGTCACACTTCCTGAGTCTTGGGGAAGTCGGTCGGGCGCGCAGAGATGATGTCACTCACTCTGCTGTGCTGATCACATGATCGGTTTCCCCGAGACTCAGGAAGTGCAGCGGCAAGCAGGGAGACACAGAGCACAGCGCCGGAGGGTAAGTAAGGTGTTTGTTATTTTAGTATGGGCGCAGCATGGAGGCACCATGGGTCCATCACAGGGAAGCCATGTGCCATCACAGGAGGGCCATGGATCCAGCACAGGGCGTTATATCCAATATAAGGGGGCATTATCCAGATTGAAGACCCACATCTAAATGGTGGGGGGCTATATCCCAGGATGAGGGACCATGTACAAGGATGAGGGGGCTATGAGGGGCATATATATGATTTGTAAGATGGACACTGGGATTATAAAACGGACCCCATTTAACATTAAAAATAAAAATTTTTTCTCTTTTCCTTCACTAAATTTGGGGGTGCATCTTATAATCTGATGCGTTTTATAAAGTGAAAAATACGGTAATTTAATATACTGGTCCTGATTCATGAAGGAAGTCATAGTGTACCTTAAGCCCCGTCACACATAACGAGATAGTTAAGTCCCAGATTTTGTGATGTAACAGCGATCTCGCTAACGATCTCGTTATGTGTGACACTTAGCAGTGATCAGGCCCCTGCTGTGAGATCGCTGATCGTTACAAAGTGCTCTGGGTCATTTTTAGGTTGTTGTTCTCCCACTGGGAACGCTGCATCGCTGTGTTTGAAAGGGACGACGACCAACGATCTCAATACTACGCCCGAGAGTGACAATTCCCAACAACCTCCTATCATTCCGGATCGTTGCTGAGTCGCTGGTGAGATCTGACTGTTTGACATCTCACCAGCGATCCCTAAGTGACGCACCAGTGATCCCTAAGGATCGTTATCGTTGTTGGGATCGCTGTTGCATGGTTGTGTGTGACGGGAGCTTTAGACTTTGTATGAAAAATGTTCTGTTTAATTTTATGATGTGGTGCATTGATCAGCCCTGGAGATAGCAATTGGCTGCTCTCTATGTGTTTAGAGCCAAAATCCAATCACATTCTGCTCAAAATGACTTCCAGTTTTGAAGAATAAGTAGAATATAAGTGATGACTGAGCAAAGTCTGTTATCTGCACTGATAAACATTGTGCTCTCTTCCTCCCAGCTGGTGAAACTCTGCATTGGAATGATTGATACAGGAAAAGCTTTTTGCGTTGCTAACAAACAGTTTATGAATGGAATCCGGGACCTGGCCCAATTTTCTAGCAAAGATGAAGTGATTGAAGTAAGCAGCATCTGCTGATAAGAGTGTTATGTTACATGGAGCTATGTCCTTCACACACCATGCAGATTGATAACTCCTCAAACTGTCGTGCTGTTATGTATGTGGATAATGAGGACAATGTCTTATTGTAATAGAAGGTATTCATGTTTTTTTCAGACTCGTAGTACACATCATTTAGCTGTTGTGTTGAAAAACCCTTTCAGCTAACTGCTATTCCTCCTTACCCAGCATACTCCTTGAGGCTGGCTTCACACTTGCAGATGGATCTGCAGCGTTTTGCAGATGCATCGCAAGTGTGAGCATGCTGACCGCGGCCCTATGTTTATAATAGGGCGCACGCGTGTGAAAGCTCTCATTCACTCCTATATGTGTACTGTCAGCAGGCGTATGCCTGCTGACAGATCACACACTCCCGTCCGCACTGTGGACGAGATGTAGCGTCATGCTGCGGGCGGGAGTGTGTGATCTGTCAGCAGGCATACGCCTGCTGACAGTACAATATAGGAGTGAATGAGAGCTTTCACACCGCGTGCGCCTATTATAAACATAGGGCCGCGGTCAGCATGCTCACACTTGCAGATGCATCTGCAAAACGCTGCAGATCCATCTGCAAGTGTGAAGGCAGCCTTACAAGGGACTGAGCTGGAGAGGGGAGTAAGTTTACTGACAGGATACATAAACATTTTATTTATTTAGAAAATATGTATAGCTATATATATGTATAGATGTATAGTTATATTTATGTGTATTGATAATATTTGTATATGACCGTAAATATATATAGTGTAAAATATATATACACACACACTTGCACAGTAATAGCTGAAAGTGTTGGCACCCTTGAAATTGTTCCAGAAATTTTGATATTTATCGGTCGTCTATGACGCACCCAGAACAAGAGAGGGAACCATCAGGCTTTAAAAGGGGCGGTTTCTCTCCCCATGTCAGTTGGTTCCCTGTCCTTGAACGGGGAGCCTCAGGAACGGCGGTTCCAGAACCTGAGGGCTGCATGGAGGACCATGTGACTCATCCATGGAGGGCGCAGGGTAGGCTGGATTGGACCCAGTGAGCCCTAGACACAAGGGTCATGGCTCCCGGAGGAGGCTCTGGTGGCGATATGGTGCCTTCTGTGCTGGCAGTGCCATGTTAGGATGGCGTTCGCCGGTGTCCAGGACTGCACACATTCACAGCCTGTCGGCATGGGCGGGCTGGGTGCTGAGTGCGCCGGACTGCAGGGGCGGGCCCATGACGTCACGCGCGGCTGAGCCGACTTGTTTCCGATCAGGTGACATACCCGGAACTTCCAGATTCAAGCTGGGAGGCGGCGGCAGAGTGCGGTGACTACAGAGTAAAGAAGCGGGAAGTTTGAATAGGAGCTGTACCTCAGTGCTCCAATTGCTTCCTGCAACCATCATTGCCCCTACAGCAGCAGTGACTATTGCAGCCAAAAGGAGTAGGGTAGAGGCTCCACTAGAGACAGTCTCTAAAGAAGTCGCACTGCAGCAGCAGTTACTCCTCTCGTGAGGCCGCCAACGGAGAATTGTCACGGAACAAGGGTCCTTTCCCCGCTCTGGTACCTCTTCACATCTGATGGGTGAACTCCGAGAATGTCATTTTCCTGAAATGTTTCTCTGTTCTGTGTTTTCTCTTGTAATAGACTCAACAGAAATCTGGGAAGTCAACATCTACTACTAAACACTTCCAGTGCAGCCGTTCTAAACTGAATGTGCATGCCCTCGTTGGACTGCTGAAGCTTTGGGATAGGTTCTGCGAGTGTGCACTCCCGGTTACCTTGGCAAAAGAGCTATGCAGGGCATGTATAGAACAGGCCCTTGCGGAAGAACATTGTGAACCAGGTGGAGAATGCCTTTAGGTCTTTTTTCTAAGGGATACCAGCGGTCGTTCTAATGTGCTTCCTCAGGCTATAGTTGAGTCTGATAGATTAGAGGTGGAGGGGGGAGTCCTCGAGATTCTTCAACATCCTCTTCTGATGATGATTCCCCTAGACATGAAGGCTGATCAATTTCTTAAAAACACCTGGGAGTCGTCAGCAGAGGGGCTGAGACTAGGTCTGGCAGCTATCTGTGCAGCCAGGTCGCTGATGGTCTGGCTAGACCACTTTGTTGCCCAAATGAAATATTTTGGGTTTCTGGAGAAGATATCAGAATATCAATTCCTGTTATGCAAGGGGCCACAGCCTTCCTTACAGATGCAAAAGCAGATTCCAACATGTTAACAGCAAGATCCTCCAACACAGCAAAGAGGGTGTTGTGGTTAAAGAGCTGGCTGGGGGATTTCAGACCAAGTAAACATTGAGTCTCCTTCCCTGCGAGGGTGAGTATTTGTTTGGCACAGCCCTAGATGACATCTTGGAAAAGGCAGGAGAGAAAGGGTGGAAAGGGGTTCATGTTCAAGAGGTCTTCCCGTGACTCCAAGAAGTCCTCCAAGTGACTCTCTTCCCCAGGTGGGAGGTCGACTTTCGCTCTTCCTTCCAGCCTGGGCCAAAATTTCATCAAGCACTTGGATTTGGACCTCATAAAATCCGGTCTAAACCTCTAGTTTCCATGCCTTCCTCCATCTAGATTCATTTTCACTCCTCCCAGAGCATCTCTGCTCGAGCGTCGAGCGCTGGGAAGCGAGATTTAGAGTCTCATGGACAAGTCTGACCTAGTTTGGTTTCCAACCCAAGAGGAGGGGACGTGATATTACTCTCTCCTCTTCCTGTTTGTCCCAAAAAAAGTCTGGTTTTTTTTAATGTGGAAACTTTAGGTCCTTGAACGTTTCCTAGAGGTACCGACTTTCAAGATGGAGTCAATTGTGTCTGCAGTCAGAATGCCATTTCCAGGTTGCCACATGGCAGTCCTGGATTTAAAAGATGCATATTATCATGTTCCTATATGTCTCCAGTCCCAACAGTGCCTTCAGGTGGCAGTTCAGGTGAATTCCCAGGTTCATAATTTTCAGTATCAGGCCCTTCCGTTCGGCATAGAAATCGCTCCTAGGGTTTTCACAAAGCTAATATCAGAAGTTTCACCCACCTCAAGGAGCAGAGGAGTCTTCATAGTACCAGGCCTGGATGATTTTCTGATAATTGGGACAGCGGTCCAGCATTGTGCAGACCAAATGCATCAGGTCCTCAAAAGGTTGACAAATTTGGGTTGGCTTATCATCATCATCATCAAAATATACAAATTCACTCTCTTAGCGAGATCCTTGATTTTTCTGGGTCTTCCCTGGGACTCTACCTTACAGGAGTGTCAGTTACCTCCAGACAAAGTCCAGAACTTCCAGATGTTTGTCCAAAGAGTCATAGACTCTCCAACCATGACTCTTAGGCGGGCCGTGTCGTTATTGGGCTCTCTCACGGCCGGCATCCCAGGAGTGTGTTGGGCCCAGGCTCATACCAGGACTCTGCAGTGGGATATCCTAAAACATCAGTAAGCCCTGGGTCAGAATCTAGGAGGGAAAACGGACCCTACAACAAGCTACCGTACAATCTCTCCACTGATGGTTGGACGATTCGATGCTGTCCACAGGCGTCCCCTGTGGTTCCCTGCTAAAATGGTGGTTTACAACTGACCCCAGTCCCTTATGGTGGGGAGGCCATTTAGATCAAGACATACTTCATGGGGATTGTTCAGAGGCTCTGAAGGACATTTCCTCTAACATGCCTTAGCAGGTTTTTTGCCAGCATTAAAGAGTCATCAGGTCAACGTTTTGTCCAACAATTAGGTTTCAGTTTCCTATATAAACCACCAAGGGGAAACCAGGTCGACAGCACTGTTGGCAGTAGCGGAACATCCTCTTACTGGCAGAATCACACCTACCATCCATCTTGGCAGTACATATCAGAGGGAAAGACTACGACAAAGCAGACTTCCTCACCTGGGTACACCTTCACCAGGGCGAATGGGTTCTGAACCAGGCAGCGTTTCGCCATATCTCGAATATGTGGAGAGTCCCCAACATAGATTTGTTCACGACCCAGTCCAACTGGCATGTGAATCGATTTTGCTCCTTGGATCCTCCATTGATGGTGGATGTGCTCCTGATCTCCTGGGATTTCAAACAATTTTTTGTTTTTGCCCCACTAGTCTTAATTCTGACGGTCCTACGCAAAATTCGGGAAGATCAGGGACGTGTGATCTTGATGGCCCCCTTCTGGCCGAGGAGGCCATGGTTCTTCTGGCTCCAACAGATGTCAGTCCGATCCTTGGGTCCTTCTGGATCTTCCAGGCCCAGGGGCCAGTTCATCACCTACAGGCAGACAGATTACACCTGACTGCCTAGGACGTGAAAGGCGAATTTTGAATAATAAGGAGTTCTCAGCTGCTGTATCAGGAACTCTCCTTAAATCTAGAAATCCTGTGACATCCAGAATTTATCACAGGACCTGGGGAAAATCCCTGTCTGTAACTGGGGCAAATCCAGAAAGGGAGGTCCCTATCAATTTGGTTTTAGCTTTCCTGCAATCAGGGGTGGAGATGGGGCTCTCTCTGAGCACTCTTAATGTCCAGGTTTTGGTCCTTGGAGCGCTCTATCATTCCTACCTAGAGGGGACCCTTGGGGTTCCCGCTTTATCAAATCATGTGCCAATTCTGCACCTCTTAAAACAGTTTGCGCTGCTCTTTGGGATCTTAACCTGGTACTCACTGCATTGACAGAGCTTCCTTTGGAACCTCTGCAGGATGTCCCTATCAAAATCCTTTCACTTAAAACGGTCCTTTTGATAGCATTACCTTCCTCCAGATGAATAGGAGACATTCAGGCCCTCTCAGCAGACCCTCCTTTCACCTTGTTTAGACATGTTAAAGTGATTTTGAAACCTGATCTGGCATACCTCCCTAAGGTAGTCTCTTCATTTCACTGGTCACAAAAGATGGTGCTGCCCACCTTTTACTCTAGTCCTGGCAATGATAAGAAGCTAAAATTAGACTTCTTGGATGTCATATGATGTTTAGAACACTACCTAGAGGCCACAAGTCCTTGGAGGAAAAAGAGGTCCCATTTTGTTTATTTTTAGGCACAGATTACAGGTTGTAGAGACTCCAAAGCCACATTAGCTCGCTGGGTGATAGTCGTTATTAGCTTGGCCTACTCTTCAAGCAGCAAAGATGTGGAGCCGAACCTTAGAGCTGATTCCACAAGGGCCTGTGGCTGCTACCTGTGCTTAAAGGTCAGTCGTGCCCATGGCCCAAATCTGTAGTTCAGCGACATGGTCTTCACCTTCTACATTCTATAAGCACTATAGATTAGATCTATTTGGGTGCTGATATCACTTTTGGGAATAGGGTACTACAGGCTGTGGTCCCTCCGTAAATCTCCATTTCTCTGTAATTCTCTCGTTCTGGGTGCTGTCATGGACGACCGATAAACACGTAATTACTTACCGGTAATGTGTTTTCTCGGAGCCCATGACTGCACCCACATGTTCCCTCCCATTGTTGAGGGTTCGTCACTTCTTCTTCTCCTCTTGGTGTTTTTGTGTTACACGTGGTGTTCGGGGTTGTGGTGGACTAACGATATTCCGGAGGTCCGTTTTTCACACTCTGTAACCAACTGACATGGGGAGAGAAACCACCCCTATTAAAGCCTGATGGTTCCCTGTCCTTGGAGGGCAGATCCCTCTCTCGTTCTGGGTGCTGTCATTGACTCTGAGAAAACACATTACTGGTAAGTAATTATGTGTTTCTCCCATTTATTGCAATTACACATATTTTGTCATTCACATGTTTTTTTTTCTTTGGGTATTCGAGCAACACAAAAAAAAGAAAAAGGGGGGGAGGCAAATGGGACATAATAACACACACGGCCCCAAAAATGGGCTGGACAAAATTGTTGACACCTTTTCAAAATTGTGGAAATAAACAACTTTGTTTCAAAGTTACAATCCTTGTTTAAAGTTGCCTGTGCCAAGTAACAGGTGTAGGCAATAAAAAAAAATCCCACTTGAGACCAGATAAGGGGAGAGGTTGGTTCAATCTTTTTGCGTTGTTTATTTGTGTGAGCTGCACTAAGCATAGAGAACAGAAAGAGAAGAGAACTGTCTGAAAACTTGAGAAAAAAAAAGTTGAAAAACATCAACAATCTTGTGTTACAATTCCATTTCCAGAGATCTTTTTGTTTGCGACATAATCAAGAAGTTTACAACCCATGGCATTGTAGCTAATCTCCCTGGGCATGGACGGCAGGGAATAATTGATGAAAGATGGCAATGCAGGATAATCCGGATTGTGGATAAGCAGCTGTAATTGAGTTCCAAAGAAATTCAAGCTGTCCTGCAGGCTCATGGTGCATCACTGTTGGCTCAAACTATCTGTCAGCATTTGAATGAAATGAAATGCTATAGCAGGAGACCCAGGAGGACCCCACTGCTGACACAGACATAATAAGTAGACTGCAGTTTTCCAAAATGTGCGTAAGCCAAAATACTTCTGGGAAAGTGTTCTGTGGACAGAGGAGAGCAAGATAGAGCTTTTAGGTAAAGTACATAATTCTACTGTTAACTGAAAATGGAATGAGAGATAAGAACACAGTAATACCTTCAGACAAAAATGGTGGAGACTCTATATACTTTTGGGATTGCTTTGCTGCCTCTGGCATTGGGTGACTTGTTTGTGTGCAAGGCATCATGAAATTGTGACCCAAAATCCTTTGGTAATTTTTCAATGTAATGCCCAGTGTCAGTAAAGTACTTTCAAGCAGAAAAAACCTTTGGCACCACTCTTATGCCCAGTGTCAGAAAGCTGGATTTGTGTCATAAGTCATGCTTCTTCCAGCCGAAGAATGACCCCAAACATATTTAGAGAAGCAAATAGAAATGGATGGTTTGAGGCATGCCGGCGCTATGGCACGTGACCGACATGACTCACATGGGCCCTGAGCCGTGCACACAGGCGTTAACAGCATTTGGACCTGTGTGAATGAATGAGTGCTATGTTAGACCTGACCGCTGCACAGTGGGTTAATGACACCCAGGTTGAGTGTGTGTTAATTGCAGAACACAAAGGGTTAACAGCAGCGAGGTCTGTGCAGGAGGATACTGATTGAAAGCACTGCTTGACAGGTGTGCGTGTGGCAGGCAAAATAATAGCTGCCTAGGCTTGTGTTTGAGAGACATCAGACATGATCCTCTGAGGGAGAGGATGTGTCTCAGTGGGGTCCTGTCCCCTTTGTCCTCCAGTCCCTTGGAGCCTTATGGAGCCTGTGTCCAGACCGAGAGGTTGGTAGAGCACCTGAGTGGGGGTCCTGGCTGAACTTGTAGGGGGCTCACTATGTCCATGTTGGTGAGGATGCCGTCCGGGATCTCTGCCTGTATTGGTGGGGCTTGGAGGCAGCCGGGCATCATGGGCAGGGTGAGGAGACCTTGGAAGATGTTTGGACTGCCAGGTAGCTCAGGTGGCTCAGAACCTGGTCTGGTCCTGAGAAGACTGTAGTCCATACTGGACTGTGGATGTGTGTGAGTGGGCCTATGATGGGTTGGAGCCCACGGAGGCCAGTCGGCCGTAACCACTATTGGGACCGACTGTGCGACGGTCTCGTTGACCTATGTATGAGATGTGCGATGCTGTGTAGCATGTGAGATTGAGGATGTCTCAAAGGCCAGGCGGCCGTAACCGCCATTGGAACCGACTGTGGGTCGTGAGGGTCCCGTTGACCTCGTGTGAGGTGTGTGGAGGCTGTATGCA
Source organism: Allobates femoralis (assembly GCA_033576535.1). NCBI lineage: Eukaryota > Metazoa > Chordata > Amphibia > Anura > Aromobatidae > Allobates > Allobates femoralis. Next base: position 181,086,087 of record JARQOC010000001.1, read on the forward strand.
GTGTAGCAGCCTGTATGAAACTGGGATGGCCTCTGTAAGCTGTATGGGCCCTGTAAGGGGCTGGAGTCCATGTGTGTGTGCCATGTGAGAGGCTGAGGATGTCTTGAGGGTACAGTTGGACTGTGTAATGTAAATGATGCCAGGCGGGCATAGTTGCCATTAGAATCAGACTTGGTCTGTGAGGGTCGGTAAGGGACTCCCTTGATGGTTACCGGTTATTTTGGCTAAAGGTTGTGCAAGCAAGTATTAGGCTGAGGGTGCCAATACTTTTGTCTGGCCCATTTTTGGAGTTTTGTGTGAAATGATCAATGTTTTGCTTTTTGCTTCATTCTCTTTTGTGTTTTTTTCATTGAAGACAAATTAAATGAAGATAATAATACAAAGAATTTGTGATTGCAATAATTTTCAGGAAGAAACTGATATTATCTGACAGAATTGCAGGGGTGTCAATACTTTTGGCCACAAATGTATGCTGCCAAGCGAACCCCCAGGCATAACTACCTCACAATGGAAACAAAGCACTGGAGAGTTCTGAAGTGACTAGCAATGAATCCGGATCGAAATCTCATTGATCACCTGTGGAGAGATCTAAAAATTGCTGTTTGGATAAAGGATCCCCTCAAATATGAGACCTGGAGCAGTTTGCAATAGAAGAAAGGACAAAATTCCAGTTGAGGTGTAAGAAGCTTTATGATGGTCATAGGAAGCGATTGATTGCAGTTATGTGTTCCAGAGAGTCTGCGACCAAATATTAAGTTGAGGGTGCCAACAATTTTGTCTGACCCTGTTTTGGAGTTTTGTATGAAATTATGTCCAATTTGCCTTTTTCTTTCACAAAGGAAATAAATGTATGTATAACAAACCATGTAATTGCAACAATCTATTGGGTGAAATATAAAATTTTAGGAACAATTTTAAGAGTGTCAACATGACTGTATATGTCAATACAGTAGTGTCCTAGCCAAATGAAGGATATCTGTCCGTGTGGCTTTTATAAATATATGTATTATATTTGTTTTATTATGTGTCTATCTTTTACAGCGCAGCCTGACAAAGTTTTCAGACAGTCTGCAAGAGATGATCAATTACCATAATGTAAGTCAAGCTTTTCTTTTAGTTATTTATCTCTCCTTTTGCAAGCTTTGTATAGGAAAACTAATCATTCTTCTGAAAGCAATTTTTTTAAATAGCTTCATGTGGAATGAAATACTAATTGTTTTTCTTTTAAATGTTACTGCTTTATGTTTTAAATGCATGAAAGATCCAAACCACCAGAACTTTACTTTTCTGTGTTGTGCTCCACAAAATAATATTGAAAAATACCCTCATTTAAGTTTGTAATACCCATACAAGACTTTAAAAGGTTTCAGGTCACTATGGCAACTCATTGGCGCCCGGCACACTGGCCACGGGAGAGGGAGTTTGAGTGTCTAACCCGATGCTCAAGCAAGATCATTGAACTTAAATTTAAGGGGTTGAACAGTAGTGATTGGAGGAAGCTCTGGTTACTGCTGATGGCAGCAGATGCCCACTGTATAACACAGCCGGCAACTGATGTGTGGAGGGAGCTTAGAACCTGAACTCACTTCATAAAACCTCACCCAGCATAAAAGCACATCCTATATTTTTAACTGGGTACCCTTGGCATTATTTTATTTTTAGATCTTTGGTAAATTATATCTGAAATTGGATTATTAAATTAGAGCAAGAAATTATCATTAAAGGGGTTGTTCTCTTTCAGACAATGTCCTGCTTTTATGCAAATTACAATACTTTTTTTTTTTTTTTTTTTTTTTTTGACTTTTTATTAGCAGCTTGACGTTTTTTCTCTAATTTTACTTGCTCTACTGTACTATAGTATGATATGTGTTCCAGAGACCTGTCGTTGATTAATTTGAGTTTTGTTTACTGGCTTTATTAAACAGATAATCTCTTAGGAAAAGGATATCCTCCTTGGAAACAGAGAGAAGGAAACTGTTGGATTTCTTGATCTCGTATGCTCTTAATTGCTGAATTTTGTTTTCATCTTCAACTATTTTTTGCACATAGACTTAGTGATGTATACAATAACAAACTGAGCGTTACTAGCCCTCCCTCAGACCAGTGCTGCCTCTTTACAGCTGCATTAATCGGCTGCATCTAGGGCGCCATATTGACAGTTTTCAGCGGCTCATGCCATCTCATCAGTATGAATATGCAGATAAAGTCTGTGGAGCCTCGTTTAGGAATCTCAACACAGGACTAACCAGATATCCCTTCAGGGAGGGACCTAGCCATGGGGTTGTTCTTTGAGGAGACCTCCATACCCACCATATTAAGTGGCCTTTGAGTTAATATCCAGCTCTTTACGAGCTTAAAGATATGACAAGAGCTTAAAGATATGACCAGAGAATACCATGGCCAGGTATCCATCCACAGACAGCTGTTTTGGGGTGTTGCCCCTCATCAATGTGGAGTAGTTTTCTGGCTAGGTGGGAGCAATGCCTAGTAGACCAACAACACGAAGCAATCACTGATCTCAGGGAGACCAGTCCAAGAAAACACTGCGAGCAGCCGGCTAAAGTGAATTCCTAGGCGCATTGCCTCCTGGGAATTATGAATATGTAAATAAAGTCTGTGGAGCCTCATTTAGGAGTCTCAACACAGGACTAGCCAGATCTCAGGTCTCCCTGAGATCAGTGATTGCTTCGTGTTGTTGGTCTACTAGGCATTGCTCCCACCTAGCCAGAATCCTACTCCACACTGATGAGGGGCAACACCCGAAAACAGCTGTCTGTGGATGGATACCTGGTCTTGGTATTCCCTAGTCATATATTTAAGCTTGTAAAGAGCTGGATATTGACTCAAAGGGCCACCTAATATGGTGGTTATGGTGGTCTCCTCAAAGAGCTACCCCATGGCTAGGTCCTTCCCTGGAGGGATATCTGGCTAGTCCTGTGATGAGACTCCTAAACGAGGCTCCACAGACTTTATTTGCATATTCGTAATTCCCAGGGGGCAATGTGCCTAGGAATTCGCTGTGTTTGAGCATTTTAGCCGGCTGCCTGCAGTGTTTTCTTGGACTGGTCTCCCTGAGATCAGTGATTGCTTCGTGTCATCTCATGAAGGGGGTGTCACACGCGTCAATATCGCCTGCACGATATCGGCTGCACGTGACGTTGCAGCGATATTGACGCGTGTGACATACTGCATCAACCAGCGATAAATCGCTGGTTGATGATCGCCAGGTTTCAGAACCAGCTCAGAAACCTGGCGATTGTCGCCCGGTGGACACGCAGCATCGCTGCGTGTGACACCGGGACTAGCGATATTCCAGCTCCCAGCGCCTCTCACAAGCGCTGGGAGCTGGTATCCAAGGTACACTGCGGGTAACTAGGCAGCGCGCGCTGCCTAGATACCCGACTGTGTACCTTAGTTACCAGCCTCCTCCGCTCACCGGGTGAGCGGAGGAGGCTGGTAACTAAGGTACACGTCGGGTATCTAGGCAGCGCGCGCTGCCTAGTTACCCGCAGTTTACCTTGGAGACCAGCCTGCTCCCGCTTCCAGCAGGCTGGCAGCGGGAGCAGGACATCGTGGAAACGATATTTAAATCGTTTCCATGATGTCACTGGTCAATTGATCGCTGGTGAGTCTGTCTGTGTGACAGCTCACCAGCAATCAGCCGTCAATGTCGTCAGCGATCATCTCGCTGACGACATTGACGCGTGTGACACCCCCTTGAGTATGGGCAGAGTGTCCACACTAGACAAGGGATGACAAGTTGTTAAACATGTCACTTAGCCAATGTAATAAAAATAATACAAGCTGCTCCGACCAATTAGTGGTCCACCAACCACTAATCCTAGAACAATAATACAATCTGTTCCTCTTATCTCGTAATTTTGATTTTTGCCTCCCCAGCTCCTTTACCCCTCCCAAGACTGACTCTGCTTTACGTCACCTGTCGTATTTACTGCATCATTCTACCCTGTATATATGTATATGTCTTCAGAATTTGTCTCATCATTAGCCTGATGAACAGGCCATAGTGTCTCGAAAGCTTGCTTCACTTGCCATCTTTTCAGTTAGCCATTTAAAGGTATCAACCATTGAGGACTCTCACATTCTAATATTTTACAAGGTGCTATAATTTTACTTGTGTTTGGATAAGTATTTACCATGAATATTGTGTGGGTATTCTAGTAGGCTTTTTTTCATTTCTTTATTTGTGATGTTTATCTTTTTAAGGATTAGTTTACTTTTGGAGTGACTCATTGACACGACAATGACAGGATTAACAAATGTAAATTTGATTACCAGTACAGTACAAAATGTAATTTACAAATTGCATATCACATGCTGTTGTGAATTTGCCACTTACAGCTGTGTTTGTGAGGCCAGACTCTCTAGCATTGTTCTTCCATGTTAGTATAGTACTATTTGCTCAGTTTGTTTTGTGTCATATTAAATCATCATGTGACAAAACTCTTGTAGCCTGTAATTGGCTGCAGTGCAGCATCTGAAACAAGGGATACTGGAGGCCTGTGCTAGCATTTCTTCTGCGGTGTTGCTATCAGTGTGTTAAGAGTGGGAGAAGAGGGTTGCATTGACAATCCAACACAATGGGCAGCACTTTGAACACATTTTATAAGTGGTCATAAACTTGTAAATAACTCATGAAAGAATAAAGTTCCGTTAAAACCAAGCACACCATTGTTTTTATTATGATATTTTCAATAGGTTTGATGTGTCACATGACCCTCTTCCCATTGAAAAAAAATAAAGTTGGATCCAAAATGTCCGACTTCAAAATGGCCGCCACGGTCACCACCCATCTGGAAAAGTTTTCCCCCTCCCATATACTAATATGCAACAAACAGGAAATTGATATCACCAACCATTCCACCCTGTGTATATATTATATTTACAAGTTTAGGTGGCTGAACTGTAAATGTAGCATATATAGTTCACTATATATAACTTCATTGCTACATTTATTTAATCTTTATTTCAGATCCTTTTTGACCAAGCCCAGAGATCAATCAAAACGCAGCTCCAGACGTTTGTGAAAGAGTAAGTGGATTGTGTTTTACAGCATTCACCAATGTGTTTTACATTTTTGCTTTCACAAGACAATATGTATATATGTGTTGAAACTAGATTGTAGATTAATAGTACACAGGTAGATCTATTGTACAGACATTTGAATTCATATTCTAAACTGTTACTAAAGTGAGAAATTGCATGCACATGGCTAAATTCTGGTTATTTTCGATCATGCAGTGTTATTTTGATTTAGTTTTTTCTGACTTTTTTTGTTGACAGCTAAGCTTCAGCAACTTGCAACTATTCAGGGTATTACAACTTATGAAGTTATTCCGTATACAAGGGGATGCTATCACGGTCCGACTACAGGGTTGCCTCCATCTCTATAAACCAGGCTCCGAAGCCCCCCACTTAAATGAAGTGATGGTAAATGCTGCACACATCTGCTCCACTTATTCTTATGGGAGTTTTTAAGATCAGCTGAGAGCTATCACAGGCGATCCAATCAAGAATGAATGGAGCAGCAGTGGATAGGATTCACTATAACTGCATTCACATGGAGCTCTTCAGAGCCCCATTTAACCCCTTCCCGACATAGGACGTTGTGCAACGTCCTGTGTTTCTGCCCGTTCCCGACACAGGACGTTGCACAACGTCCTAGCAGGTTTGCGCTGGTACAGCTCCGGTGTTTTGTTTAGAAAAAAAAACACCGGAGCTGCACGTAGCCAGGGACCTGTAGATGACCCCTGGGAGGGTGCCTCCCCGCTCACCGACCCCCCCTGCCCCGATCTCATTGGTGCAAGCGTCCATGTGACGCTTGCTGTCCAATGACATCTGGAGGGGCGATGTAACCTGTCTATGCCCTCCCTCCTCAGCCTTATCTTGTCCGAGGAGGCTGAAGAGGGAAGAGCACCTGCTACTGCCGCCCCTGACTGCCCGCCGCTGGTAAAAATAAAGATTTAACCCCCTGATCGCCGCCGCCGCTACCGACGCCCCTGCCACCGCCGATTGTTCTGCGGCAGCAGCACTACTGCAGCTGCTGTTGCAGAACCCCCCCCCAGTAACCCTCTCCCCCCGCCGATCGCTGTTCTGCAGCATTAGCTGCTGCAGAACCTCACCTCCCCATCGCTGTCCCCCCCTAACCACTTGTTCTGCAGCAGCACCACCGCTTGTTCTGTGCAGCTGCTGCAGAACCTCTCCACCCCATCTCTGCCTCCCCAACCACTTGTTCTGCAGCAGCACCACCGCTTGTTCTGTGCAGCTGCTGCAGAACCTCACCAACCTATCTCTGCCCCCCCAACCACTTGTTCTGCAGCAGCACCACCACTTGTTTTGTGCAGCTGCTGCAGAACCTCACCAACCTATCTCTGTCCCCTGCCTGATTCTCAGCCCCCATCTACTGCCCAGAACCCCCCCCCCCAACCACTTGTTCTGCAGCAGCAGCAGCACCGCTGCTGCTGCTGCAGAACCTCACCGCTCCTACTGCCCCCATCTCTGTCCCCTACCTGCGTCTCTCCCTCTACTGCCTGCTGACCCCCCACCGCTTGTTCTGAGCAGCAGCACCACTGCTGCTGCTGTAGAACCTCACCACCCCATCTCTGTTCCCTACCTGCGGCTCCCCCTCTACTGCCGGTTACCCCCCACCGCTTGCTCTGCAGAACATCGCCGCCGTCCCCGCTTCTTCTGCAGCACCGCCGCTGCAGGATCTAGCCACCCCCGCTCCTTTTACTGCAACGCCGTTGCAGCAGAACCTCCTCCCCCGCTCTCTGCCGCCGTTGCCCCTGCTCCTGCCGTAGCACCGCCGCCGCAGGATCTAGCCGCCCCCGCTCCTTTTACTGCAGCGCCGTTGCAGCAGAACCTCCTCCCCCGCTCTCTGCCGCCGTCGCCCCTGCTCCTGCCGTAGCACCGCCGCCGCAGGATCTAGCCGCCCCCGCTCCTTTTACTGCAGCGCCGTTGCTGCAGAACCTCCTTCCCCGCTCTCTGCCGCCGTTGCCCCTTCTCCTGCTGTAGCACCGCCGTCGCAGGATCTAGCCGCCCCCGCTCCTTTTACTGCAGCACCGTTGCAGCAGAACCTCCTTCCCCGCTCTCTGCCGCCGTTGCCCCTTCTCCTGCTGTAGCACCGCCGTCGCAGGATCTAGCCGCCCCCGCTCCTTTTACTGCAGCACCGTTGCAGCAGAACCTCCTCCCCCGCTCTCTGCCGCCGTCGCCCCTGCTCCTGCCGTAGCACCGCCGCCGCAGGATCTAGCCGCCCCCGCTCCTTTTACTGCAGCGCCGTTGCTGCAGAACCTCCTTCCCCGCTCTCTGCCGCCGTTGCCCCTTCTCCTGCTGTAGCACCGCCGTCGCAGGATCTAGCCGCCCCCGCTCCTTTTACTGCAGCACCGTTGCAGCAGAACCTCCTTCCCCGCTCTCTGCCGCCGTTGCCCCTTCTCCTGCTGTAGCACCGCCGCCGCAGGATCTAGCCGCCCCCGCTCCTTTTACTGCAGCACCGTTGCAGCAGAACCTCCTTCCCCGCTCTCTGCCGCCGTCGCCCCTGCTCCTGCCGTAGCACCGCCGCCGCAGGATCTAGCCGCCCCCGCTCCTTTTACTGCAGCGCCGTTGCTGCAGAACCTCCTTCCCCGCTCTCTGCTGCCGTTGCCCCTTCTCCTGCTGTAGCACCGCCGCCGCAGGATCTAGCCGCCCACGCTCCTTTTACTGCAGCACCGTTGCAGCAGAACCTCCTTCCCCGCTCTCTGCCGCCGTCGCCCCTGCTCCTGCCGTAGCACCGCCGCTGCTCCTGCCGTAGCACCGCCGCTGCAGGATCTAGCCGCCCCCGCTCCTTTTACTGCAGCACCGTTGCAGCAGAACCTCCTTCCCCGCTCTCTGCCGCCGTCGCCCCTGCTCCTGCCGTAGCACCGCCGCCGCAGGATCTAGCCGCCCCCGCTCCTTTTACTGCAGCGCCGTTGCTGCAGAACCTCCTCCCCCGCTCTCTGCCGCCGTCGCCCCCGCTCCTGCTGTAGACAGCCCCCGCACCAGGCAGCCCCCGCCTTATACCGCCCGCACCAGACAGCTCCCGCACCAGACAGCCCCTGCAATAATTCCCTTGCACGTGACAGCCCCCGCTTGAAAGTTACACCAATCACTTGCACATACACACGTACACACACACTATAATAAAATTTTATTTTTTGTACACGCGCACAAAGCACACAAAATGTCCCGCCGATCCCGCTCAACACGGTCAGAAAGAGTGTACACAGCTGAGGAGGCATATGATTTTATTGCCTCCGAAGCCGATTGTGAGGAAGAGGACCCCACGTTCCTCTATTCCTCCGAATCTTTCTCCTCCAGTGACACCGAGTCGCCACCAAGAAGACGTCGGAGGACAAGACCTTGTCCGGAGCCCGGGGGAGAAGAGCCGGACGGCGTGGAAGAGGAGCCGGAGCCTGGGGAAGAGGAGCCGGAGCATAGAGAAGAGGAGCCGGAGGCCATAGAGGAAGACCCACAGCCATCTGTGAGTAACCCTCCACCTGGTGCTAGACACTCCCAACCTAGCACTAGTGCACCCGTTTGGACGCCAGTCCCTGAACACTACTCTCCACAGATTCCTGATTTCACTCCCCAATCAGGAATCCAAATTGAGACGGCAAACTTCAGGGAAATAGACTTTTTCAAAATCTATTTCTCTGAGGCCATTGTCCGTCTCATGGTGGAGCAGACAAACATCTACGCCGAACAGTTTTTGGCCGCCAACCCAAATTCATCATTTTCATCTTGGAGTCCCGTGGACTCAGTAGAAATGATGAAATATTGGGGCCTGGTACTTCACATGGGGATTGTGAAGAAACCAGAAATCCGCCAATACTGGAGTACAGATATTTTATATCACACTCCAGTGTTTGGCATGGTGATGACCAAAACCGATTCGAGGTCATCCACAAGTTTCTCCATTTCAGGAACAACGCGGACAGCCTTCCCCGCGATGACCCGAATTTTGATAGGCTATTCAAAATTCGGCCAGTCATCGAACACTTCAGCAACAAGTTTGCTGAAGTGTACGTTCCCAAAAGGGAAATTTGTGTGGATGAATCCCTCGTCCACTACAAAGGTAGGCTTCTATTCCGGCAATACCTGCCCAGCAAGAGGGCGAGGTACGGAATAAAACTCTACAAGCTGTGCGAGAGTACCTCAGGGTACACTTACAGCTTTAGAGTGTACCAAGGAAAGGATTCGAGGATCGAGCCCCCAGATTGTTCACCTGCTCTGGGGGTTAGTGGAAAAATAGTGTGGGACTTGATCCACCCACTACTTGATAAAGGTTATCATCTATACGTTGATAACTTTTATACAAGTATCACACTATTTCAGTCCCTCTCTGCCAGAACTACCGCCGCTTGCGGTACTGTGCGCAGAAACCAGAGGGGTCTCCCTATGTCGCTAATTGGGCAGCCTCTCCCAAGAGGCGAGAGCCGAGCCCAATGTAGCGGCAACATGGTTGTGGTCAAATTCAAAGACAAAAGGGACGTCTTTTTCTTGACCACAATCCATGGTCCCAGCACTACGGCAACCACCACCAGAGGTACCCCAGCACAGGTCTACAAACCGGACTGTGCCCGGGGGTACAACAAGCACATGGGAGGAGTTGATCTTTCTGATCAAGTCCTCCAGCCCTACAGTGCCATGAGGAAGACCAGGGTGTGGTACAAAAAACTGGCCGTGCATATTGTTCAAACGGCACTGTATAATGCATACGTGCTATCACGTGCAGGCCAGACCACCAACACCTTCCTTCAGTTTCAGGAGGCGGTGATAAGGGCCCTCCTGTTTGGAGAAGACGAAGCGGGCCCCAGCACCCCTGGAACTCAAGGTTCACGCATAGTACCAGGGCAACATTTTCCTGGTGAGGTGCCGCAAACAGCTAAGATAGCAAGATCACAAAAAAAGTGCCGGGTCTGCTACAAAAGGGGGATAAGAAAGGACACCCATTTCCAATGTGAAACCTGTCCTGACAAACCTGGACTGTGCATGAAAGACTGCTTCAAAGTCTATCACACATCCATGGACTGAACACATCCTACATAACCCACACACACCAGCCTGACGCAGACACACACATCAACTTGACATACACTATACCACAAACACCAACCTGACCTACACTACACTAGTCTTGTAATGAGTGATGCCTTTTGAAAAGTATAACATTACCGTTATACATACTAGATTGTTGATGGGGCGTTGATCCAGGGAACTAGTCTGATTGCCATATGTGGAGTCGGGAAGGAATTTTTTCCCCCAATGTGGAGCTTATGTTGCCACATGGGGGTTTTTTGCCTTCCTCTGGATCAACATGTTAGGCTGTATGAAGAAGAGGACCCCACGTTCCTCTATTCCTTATACGTTCCACACACCAACCTGACTCACACTACACCAGACCAACCTGACGTACACTACATACTCTCCATATGCAACATGGTGTCGCGTAACAATTGGAATTGTTAGCGACACCATGTCGCGTATGGAGAGCCCCTGACCCCATTTTGGAAACTAGACCACCCAAGGAACAAATCTAGATGCCTAATGAGTACTTTGAACCCCCAGGTGCTTCACAAATTGATCCGTAACAATAAAAAAATAAGATTTTTGTGGAAGAAAAATAATGTTTTTATTTTTACGGATCAATTTGTGAAGCACCTGGGGTTCAGAGTCCTCATGATGCATCTAGATTTGTCCCTTGGGGTGTCTAGTTTCCAAAATGGGGTCACTTGTGGGGGAGCTCCAATGTTTAGGCACATAGGGGCTCTCCAAACGCAACATGGTGTCTACTAACAATTTGAATAGAAAAAGAGCTCAAATTGTTAGCGGACACCATGTCATGTTTGGAGAGCCCCTGTGTGCCTAAACATTGGAGCTCCCCCACAAGTGACCCCATTTTGGAAACTAGACCCCCCAAGGAACAAATCTAGATGCATAGTGAGCACGTTGAACCCCCAGGTGCTTCACAAATCAATCCGTAATGATGAAAAAAATATTTTTTGTGGAAAAAAAAAGTACTTTTTCATTTTTACGGATCAATTTGTGAAGCACCTGGGGGTTCAAAGTGCTCACTCTGCATCTAGATTTGTTCCTTGGGGGGTCTAGTTTCCAAAATGGGGTCACTTGTGGGGGAGCTCCAATGTTTAGGCACATAGGGGCTCTCCAAACGCAACATGGTGTCTACTAACAATTTGAATAGAAAAAGAGCTCAAATTGTTAGCGGACACCATGTCATGTTTGGAGAGCCCCTGTGTACCTAAACATTGGAGCTCCCCCACAAGTGACCCCATTTTGGAAACTAGACCCCCCAAGGAACAAATCTAGATGCATAGTGAGCACGTTGAACCCCCAGGTGCTTCACAAATCAATCCGTAATGATGAAAAAAAATTTTTTGTGGAAAAAAAAGTACTTTTTCATTTTTACGGATCAATTTGTGAAGCACCTGGGGGTTCAAAGTGCTCACTCTGCATCTAGATTTGTTCCTTGGGGGGTCTAGTTTCCAAAATGGGGTCACTTGTGGGGGAGCTCCAATGTTTAGGCACACAGGAGCTCTCCAAACGCAACATGGTGTCTACTAACAATTTGAATAGAAAAAGCTCAAATTGTTAGTGGACACCATGTCATGTTTGGAGAGCCCCTGTTCACCTAAACATTGGAGCTCCCCCACAAGTGACCCCATTTTGGAAACTAGACCCCCCAAGGAACAAATCTAGATGCATAGTGAGCACTTTGAACCCCCAGGTGTTTCAAAAATTGATCCGCAAATATGAAACAATAGGTTTTTTTCCACAAAAAAATTATTTTAGCTTAATTTTTTTAATTTTCAAATGGACAACAGGATAAATTGTTTCCTAAAATTTGTTGGGCAATTTCTCCTGAGTTCACCGATACCTCATATGTGGTCATAAACCACTGTTTGGGTGCACGGCAGGACTCAGAAGGGAAGGAGCGACATTTCACTTTTTGAATGGAAAATTAGCTTCAAAAGTCAGATTGCGCTCCTTCCCTTCTGAGCCATGTCGTGCGCCCAAACAGTGGTTTATGACCACATATGAGGTATCGGTGTACTCAGGAGAAATCGCTCAATACATTTTAGGATCCATTTTATCCTGTTCTCCATGTGAAAATGAAAGAATTGTGGCAAAAACAACATTTTTGTTAGAAAAATTAAAATGTCCATTTTTTCCTTCCACTTTGCTTTAGATCCTGTGAAGCACCTGAAGGGTTAATAATCTTATTGAATGTAGTTTTGAGTAGCTTGAGGGGTGCAGTTTTTAGAATTGTGTCACTTTTGGGTGTTTTCTGTCATGTAAACCCCTCAAAGGGACTTCAAATGTGATGTGGTCACTAAAAAAAATGGTTTTGTAAATTTTGCTGGAAAAATGAGAAATTGCTGATGAACTTTGAACCCTTATAACGTCCTACCAAAAAAATTTTTTTTTTCCAAAATTGCACTAATGTAAAGTAGACATGTGGGAAATGTTATTTATTAACTATTTTGTGTCACATAACTCTCTGGTTTAGCAGAATAAAAATTCAAAATATGAAAATTGCTAAATTTTCAAAATTTTTGCCAAATTTTCAATTTTTTCATAAATAAACGCAAAAATTATCGACCTAAATTTCATACTAACATGAAGCCCAATATGTCACGAAAAAACAATCTCAGAATCGCTCGGATCCAATGAAGCGTTCCAGAGTTATTACCTCATAAAGGGACACTGGTCAGAATTGACAAAAATGGCCTGGTCAGTAAGGTCAAAATAGGCCCGGGGGTGAAGGGGTTAAAGACCTCAATAGGGTCCCATTGGTCAGACCACCAACAGTTGAGAAGTTAGCCCCTATCTTATGGTAAGGGTATAATGTTGAAGCTTGATAATACTCCTGTTAAATCATACTGCATTATAGATAAGTATTATGGTAACCAGCCGTAGTGCAGTAAAGGGTCGTTTATTGTCCATAGATATGTTATAATAACTTGATAAAGTACAATCAATTTATTACCAAATAAATATAACATAAAATTTAGGTTATGAAAAATAATCCAACTAAACTTTGCTTTACAGAGATCTTAGAAAGTTTAAAGATGCGAAAAAGCAGTTTGATAAAGTTAGCGAGGAAAAAGAAAATGCACTTGCAAAAAATGCCCAGGTGCCACGAACTAAGCAACATGAAGTTGAAGAAGCCACAAATATCCTGACAGCAACACGGAAATGTTTCCGACACATTGCCCTGGACTATGTCTTACAGGTGTGTTATTTGTTTTTTTTTTTTATTTTCAATATATATATAAAAAGTAAAGTTCATTTGTCAGTAGGATTAACCCTTCTAAGGCCCCTTTCATATAGGCGTTTTTGCCCGGATACGGACAAAAAAACGCATCTGCCGTAAGTGCTGCTTAACGGCCGCACTTGCGGCAAGCCCCATGCATTGTCATTGATATACCGCAGTCAGCAGCGGTTTTTTTCGCTGCCACATCTGCTGCAACCGCACTTGCTGCACCTTACAATAGACAATGCATGGGGCTTTAAACCAGTGATACCACTTAAAGAGTATATGTTACAAAAATGACACCTTTATTGATTAAAAGCAAAAAAATATACGTTAAATACAATGCGTTTTTGTACAAGAGATCCCAAAAGATACTGCAGGACCAGTAGTCCCAGTGCAGGTACAAAATGTTATCCACAGTATACAGGTATCACAATGGAATTAATCATCAACAGCCCATAGGGTAGTAACAAAGTCATAACAGCCAATACATTCATATCACTCACCCATTAAGGTTGTGTCTGTAGTGGATCTCCTCCACTCCCCTGCCCTGCCTCGCCTTGCAGGGGGTTCTGCAGGGCGAGACAGGGCAGGGGGAGCGGAGGAGATCCACTACAGACACAACCTTAATGGGTGAGTGATATGAATGTATTGGCTGTTATGACTTTGTTACTACCCTATGGGCTGTTGATGATTAATTCCATTGTGATACCTGTATACTGTGGATAACTCTTTGTACCTGCACTGGGACTACTGGTCCTGCAGTATCTTTTGGGATCTCTTGTACAAAAACGCATTGTATTTAACGTATATTTTTCTGCTTTTAATCAATAAAGGTGTCATTTTTGTAACATATACTCTTTAAGTGGTATCACTTGTTTAAATCAGTTTATGGAGTGTTACTAATACTAATACTTATATATCCTATGTGCGCACCACTATGGTAGACTACTAGTGACCATGCAAAAATTATTTGATGGTTGGTGTGGATTGTTTTTGAAAATACTTAATGCATGGGGCTTGCTGCAAGTGCGGCCATTAGGCAGCAGATGCAGTAAATCTGCCGCATTTTGGCGAATACGCCAGTGTGAAAGCAGCCTAAGTTATCTATATGGGCATGTAGGTCACAGAAAATTGAATAAAAGGATACTAACAGCTGAGCCAGAGAACAATATGAACAGGTCTGTAGAACCGTGTTCACACCACCAAGGATCTATGTCACAAAAAAGACAGTATGAAAAACATCTAAAAATACTCTTCTACACAGGTAAAAGTAAAAAGCAAGTGCAAAACAGTGTCAATAACAGGGTACTTAGTTAATACATTTTTTGCAAAAAATGTACGGAAGCCGTTCTACCACGCCAAGGTGACCCTTATAAGAATGGCCCCTAAAACTAGCCTATTTAAAACCTGATCTAATGTGAACATACTTCAAAGATGCAGGATGCAGCAGGACCAGAGTCCAATATGGGCGCAGGGCAGAAACAGCACTTTTGTGTCTGGCTCAGTAAGGAATGGGTGGGGCACGTCCCATCTTGCATAACAAGAGACTAACTGGATATGAACAGCTGAGCCAGAGCGCAATGTGAACAGGTCTGTTGAACCATGTTCACATGATGTAGATCTTTGGTGGTGTGAACACGGTTCTAGGGCTTAATTAACAGCGCATTTACATGTTAAGAAAACCATGCATTTCTCTGACATAACATACTGGATCACAAATATCTTTATAACTGGTTATTTATTAGATGTTTCAACATACAAAATCATAAAGTAGAAACAGGAAAAACAAGATTGTTACATTCGTTTTATTTCAGCAAAATAACCTACCATCAATTGTGAGTGGAGATGACACAAATATACTCATCTCATAGTATTATACATGAACACATATAAGACAGGACAAAGACACGTAAGAGCAGGGAAAAAGAAAAGAAGCATCTCATTCAGCCAAAAGTTCTGGTGTTACCTATCAGTTATTTTATCTATTAGTAGTCTCTTTGTGTCCAGTACATATCCCATAGATTCCAGAACCGTTAAAAATGGATCACAAATATCAAGTGATCATTTTATGTAACGTTCTATAACCTATATGCCCATATAGACTCCTTGGGAGGGGTGATCCTGCTGACAGATTCCTTTTTATGCTATAGCTTATTACCTTTAGTGTGATCTAAATTTCTTGTCAAGTAGTTAATACTTTTCTCATTGATTTACCTGCAGACAGGTGTTATTTGTAGTTTAATTGTATGACTTTGCATACATTTTAAGTGAATACTTCTCTAATATATTTGACAAATAGTGTTGGTTGTGCTATAACTAACCAACTAGTCTTATACAGGTGTTCTAAATGGCTTTTTAAATTTTACTTTCTAGATCAATGTGCTTCAATCAAAAAGAAGGTCTGAAATTTTAAAATCGGTAAGTATAGAACAGTATCTGCTGCTCTCATAACCTCTAAGGTTGTTGTATAGGTTTTGATTACTGCAACAATGTGGATGAATGGCTTACATGACTGCTCATATACTTAATCTATTATATAATCACGAATGGGTTTTTTTGCCCTTTTGAGTCGCTCACCTGCGAGTCAGTGTCGTCATGTGGATACGCCCGAAGCATTGGCCGCGCAGCGGCCATTGTGAGCAGTTCTAAGGCGACTCGCTATGCCCGCGCAGCGGGCATGGCGAGTCGCCTTAGCAGCGCGAAGCATTGGCCGCGAAGCAGCCATTGCGAGTCAGAGACTCGCTCTGCTAGAATCCCGATGCATGTGCATCGGGCACCCAGCTAGTAAAAAATATTTGAATACCACAAAAATAATTAAACAATAACTTTAAAAAACCTTTTGGCTTACATACTTTACAGAAGAATGATTTGTTCTCTCTTTAGTGCTGAGTACTGGGAAAACGTAAAATTATAGTTGGAGTCTGCATGTATAGGGGCTTTACCCCTTTGTGACATTGGACATACTGGGTACGTCCAGGAAATCTTTGCGTTCCTGACATTGGACATACCCAGTACGGCATGGCTATGTTGTGGGCACCACAGCTGTGCCTGCACAATTACCGCCGGGTCTGCAGCAGATCTTACAGCTGATACGGTGGCACCGCTCCCGGCAGTTTAATTCCCTAAATGCTGTGATCAATTGCGATCACAGCATTTGGAAAGCAGGGAGAGGTATCGCTCTTCTCTCTCAAGCAGTTATGTGATCACAGGACTTGATTGCTGCCATGATGAACCGGGTCATTGCCATGATGACCCCCAGGTCACCTGACTATGGAAAGACTCGTGCCCCATGCTAAATGCAAGGTGAGAGAGGCAAAGTGTCAGCTGCTCAAAGTTCTAACACTCTTATGTAATACACTACAGCGCTGATGCATAGTAGTAGATAGTATGTGATCATGCCGTCGCAGAGGAACATGGAGGGTTATTATTGGGTGTAATTAAGATGGCAGAAGAGGGCTGTTTGTTTTCTTTTTCAAAATCCCTGTGTGGTGCTTTATTTAATATTATTTACTTAGAGGTTCATACTGGCTGGGTCTAACATTGGCCCAACATTATGAACCTCGGGCTTAGTGCCAGCTATCAATACATAGCTAGCATTAACCCCTTATTACCAAGTCTGCCACCGCCACAGGGCAACTGGAAGAGTCGGGTACAACGCCAGAAAATGGCGCTTCGATGAATGCACCACTTTCTGGGGCGGCTGCAGGCTCCAATTTGCAGCATGGGCGGCCCAGAATGCTTGGACCTCTCACTGCTGAGGATTCCAGTCCTCAGTGGCCTAGTTGTACCTGGCTGGAAACCAAAAACACAGCGAAGCTCCACGTCATTTGAAAAAAATAAATAATAATTTAAAGAATTAATAATTAAAAAAAGGGCTCACCTGTATTTTGATTTCCAGCCAAACAAAACTAAGCAGCTGGGGGTAGGTGGCAGCCCGTAGCTGACTGCTGTACCTGGGCTGGTAGCCAAATAAATAGTGGAACTCTACGTCACATTATGAAACCCTTATTTTTTGTTTTTTTCCAGTCTTTAGCCTAGCTTTATTCACGGTCGAAACAGTGCTGCTAAAAAGAACGCAGCAAAATCCACATAAGAAAGTGGCAAAAACACACCAAGAGACCACCAACTTATTTGTGTGGAACTTTGAAACATGTTGCAGATTTTTTATGTCAAAAATCCGCAACACATATTCTACGTCGGCATATACAGTGCCTACAAGTAGTCTTCAACCCCCTGCAGATTTAGGTGGTTTGATAAGATGAAAATAAGTTAGAGCCTTCAAACTGCAAACGAGAGTAGGATTTATTAACAGAAGCATAAATCTTACAAACCAAAAAGTTATGTTGCTCAGTTGAATTTTAATAAATTTTAAACATAAAAGTGTGGGTCAATTTTTATTCAACCCCTAGGTTTAATATTTTGTGGAATAACCCTTGTTTGCAATTACAGCTAATAATCGTCTTTTATAAGACCTGATCAGGCCGGCACAGGTCTCTGGAGTTATCTTGGCCCACTCCTCCATGCAGATCTTCTCCAAGTTATCTAGGTTCTTTGGGTGTCTTATGTGGACTTTAATCTTGAGCTCCTTCCACAAGTTTTCAATTGGGTTAAGGTCAGGAGACTGACTAGGCCACTCCATCACCTTGATTTTTTCCCCTCTTGAACCAGGCCTTGGTTTTCTTGGCTGTGTGCTTTGGGTCGTTGTCTTGTTGGAAGATGAAATTACGACCCATCTTAAGATCCTTGATGGAGGAGCGGAGGTTCTTGGCCAAAATCTCCAGGTAGGCCGTGCTATCCATCTTCCCATGGATGCGGACCAGATGGCCAGGCCCCTTGGCTGAGAAACAGCCCCACAGCATGATGCTGCCACCACCATGCTTGACTGTAGGGATGGTATTCTTGGGGTCGTATGCAGTGCCATCCAGTCTCCAAACGTCACGTGTGTGGTTGGCACCAAAGATCTCGATCTTGTCTCATCAGACCATAGAACCTTGAACCAGTCTGTCTCAGAGTCCTCCAAGTGATCATGAGCAAACTGACATGACGCTTTGAAAGTAAAGGTACCTTACAGGCTCGTCTGGAATGGAGACCATTGCGGTGGAGTACGTTACTTATGGTATTGACTTAAACCAATGTCCCCACTGCCATGAGATCTTCCCAGAGCTCCTTCCTTGTTGTCCTTGGGTTAGCCTTGACTCTTCGACAAGCCTGGCCTCGGCACGGGAGGAAATTTTCAAAGGCTGTCCAGGCCGTGGAAGGCTAACAGTAGTTCCATAAGCCTTCCACTTCTGGATGATGCTCCCAACAGTGGAGACAGGTAGGCTCAACTCCTTGGAAAGGGTTTTGTACCCCTTGCCAGCCTTGTGACCCTCCATGATCTTGTCTCTGATGGCCTTGGAATGCTCCTTTGTCTTTCCCATGTTGACCATGTATGAGTGCTGTTCACAAGTTTGGGGGGGTCTTAAATAGTCAGAAAAGGCTGGCAAAAGAGATAATTAATCCACACGTGAAGCTCATTGTTCTTTGTGCCTGAACTACTTCTTAATACTTTAGGGGGACCAAACAGAATGTTGGTGGTTTGAGGGGTTGAAAATAAATGACCCTCTGAATTAACTTTTAATGCTTTAAAAAAAAAATGTAAAAAAATCTTTTTGGCTGCAGTGCATTTCCCACTTCCAGGCTGATCTACAGTCCAAATGTCACAATGCCAAGTTAATTCCGCATGTGTCAACCAGCTAAATCTGCAGGGGGTTGAAGACTACTTGTAGGCACTGTAGCTTTGCACTGTTCACACAGTGTGTGTTTGCTGCATATTTTGCGATGATGACATTGAGCTCCGCTGTGTTTTTGGTTGCCAGCACAGGTAAAGCAGGCAGCTACGGGCTACCACCCACCCCCAGCTGCCTAATTTTGCCTGGTTGGTAATCAAAAATACTAGTCAAGCCCTTTTTTAATATTATAATTTCTTGAAATAATTAAAAAACAAAAGACGTGGAGCTTCTCTGTATTTTTGGTTTGCAGCCAGGTACAACTAGGCAGCTGAGAGCTGGAATCCAGAGTGGGGAGGCCCAAGCGTTCTGGGACCACCATGCTGCAAATTGCAAGCCCGCAGCTCTCCCAGAAAATGGCACACTCATAGTAGCTCCATTTTTTTGGCGCTGTACCCAACTCTTCCAGCTGCCCTGTGGTGGTGGCAGAATGGGTAATAAGGGTTTAATTTCAGCTGAATTTTGCCAGCTGGTACTAAGCCTGAGGTTCATAATGTCGGACCAGTGTTATACCCAGCCATTATGAACATCCATGTAAATAGTAAATAATACACCACACAGAGAAAATTCATTTTAGTTGGAAAAAGAACACAAACCCTCAACGATCCTCTGCGATGTCCATTAACGGCGGGACCAGAAACTGAGTAAGTTTAGGCTTGTGGTGTGAGCAGGGTGACCTCACTGTCTGGGTCACCTTAGTTAGCTAGAGCGATGTGCTTTAGCTCTGAACTCGGGTGAACTTTCCTGCATCACAGCGGGACTAAAAACTAGTGACGCGGGAAAGTTCATTATTTCAAGTTCACTGCCGTGGGGTCCTCACTATCTGACTGGCACAGGTGACGTCATTCACTGAGTCACTCAGACACCATGTCTGAGAATTCAGGTGACCCAGCAGCCAGGTCACCTGAGTTCACTATTGTGGGACTCAGTGACTAATGTCACCGCTACTCACGGCACTCACTGTGATCACAGGGGCTGTATGGAGAGGGCGCATGTTCTCTTGCTGTAGACTGTAGATGAAGCAAAGCCAGGATCGTGTGTTTCATGGGACCATAATTGTCAATTATCGTTGGAGGTTTGGAGGTGTATGTATGGGTTAATAAATTGGAAAATGTGGCTTGTCTTTCTAATTTATTTCAAATAAAGGATTTTTCTTTGTGTTTTTAACCATTTCCTCACAGCATTAATGGGTGGGTCTCATAGAAGCCTGACATTATCAGTCTGGGCTTAATGGCAAGCTGTCAATGATCAGTTGTCATTAACTCCTTTATCACCCCGATGCCATTGTACCAGGGCATGAAGAAGAGCAGAGTAAAGCGTCAGAAGTTGGCTCTTCTAATTAATATGCCAATTTCTAGGGCAGCTGCAGGCTTCTATTCTTTAGACTAGGGGTACCCAATAGCTATGGGCCACTGGGAATACCAGCCCCCAGCTGCCTGGGCTTTATTTTGGCTGGCAATCAAAAATGGGACGAAGCCAGCACTTTTTCATAATTTAAATTAGTAATTAAAAAAGAAAAAAAAAATTGGGTCAAATTGCAATCTGTGTTAAAAACGGACAGCACACAGATGAACATGGCGGATATATAAATGTAGCCTAAGACTTACACTTATGTGGACAGCCAGTATATCTGTGGTATTTATTGTTATGAAACACACAGAAATTTTCCATCATAAGGGATGTAAGTGTAAGGAAATTAATGTATGTGCAGTTTCCCACTTTACTTTTTTATGGTTTTGGGCTCCATACACTGTGCCTATAGTCTGACATATTTACCGCTTCCAGTCTTTGACTGACAGGTCTCTCTATCTGTGGCCTTACTCCTCTGCAACAATTCTGTGTACTCATTGCTGGGGTTGTATCATTAGCGAGGGCACCACATCCATACACTATAGTCAGGCTCTTGTAACCTCATCAGGAACTCACTGCACATTCACCACTCACTCTGATCCTGGGCAATGCCTGCGCACAATCTTGAGCAGGGGAGGCGGGTCATTTAGAGAGGAGTGACCTGTCGGGCAAAGACCAGAGGCTGGCAACATATGGAGAAATAGGGAGAGAGGCAGGAGAGATGGAAGTCCAGTGCTCCCTTGTTGCGATTAAAATTTCAAGCATGGATTTCTCTACTAGTTCTAAATGGAATACTACAAGCAAGGTTTGGCTTTTGTAAGGGCCCTTTCACATCAGCGTTTTTCGTAATTCGCGGCAGATGCGGTGAAAAAACGGCATCTGCCGCGTTTGCCGCATAACCGTTCCACTTGCGGCACGGTTGCGGTTTTTCCCATAGGAAGTATAGGGGGACTTGCGGCAGATGCGGCAAGTGCGGTTTTGCACTTGCGGCAGGTGCGGCAGCGAAAAAAACCGCGGTCAGCCGCGGTTTTTTTCGCTGCCGCACCTGCCGCAAGTGCAAAACCGCACTTGCCGCATCTGCCGCAAGTCCCCCTATACTTCCTATGGGAAAAACCGCAACCGTGCCGCAAGTGGAACGGTTATGCGGCAAACGCGGCAGATGCCGTTTTTTCACCGCATCTGCCGCGAATTACGAAAAACGCTGATGTGAAAGGGCCCTAAGCATTAAAGAACTTTTACACACATGCCTTTATTTAATATCCCAATGACAAGTTATTCCCAGAATTGCATTATTTTTCACAAAGCACTGTGAATGTATATATTGTTATTATACAGATTAAGCTCACCATTATATTTTTCTTGTACGTTTGTGACTTCATCTTTATCTGCCACTTGGTTATGTTCCCAGTATATTATATTTGTTGTCGGCCGATACCAATCATTGACAAGACATACAGAATAGTAGGAGTAGGGCCAAGCAACAGTGAAAAAGACGTAAGGTACCGTTACACTCTTCAATGCCGTTAAGATTTCACCAACAATCTCACGGGAGCGCAGTCGTTAGGACATCTTTTTGACATCGTTGGTGAGATATCACATCTACATATCGTGAACGACGCACCAACGATCTGGAGAGCAGCTATCGTTCGCATAACCCAGCGAAAGATACTTGTTCACTTTTGAGAATAGATGAAGTCGTTAATGACATCGTTATCCCTGTGTTACACACAACGATATGCAGCAGGTTGGCTGATCGAAGATCGTCTAATTTGAGAACATCAAATCTGCGATCCAACAATTTATCGTAGTCGTATCTCTGTGTCACACGCAACGACGTCCTAATGATGTTGTTTGAACGACTCCAAACTTGTGACGTTTTAGCGATGTCATTCACGATATCGTACCATGTAACGGGGCCTTTAGGTATACTAACACATCGTAGGCTGAACATGAGTTCAGTGAATAGTGTGATGCAGGAGCAAATTAGGCAAACACAATTCTGGGATGTATTAACAGAAGCATACAGTCTAGATCTCATAAAGTCATTATTGCCCTGCTACTCCTCTTTAGTCAGACCTCATCTGTGTCCAGTTCTGGACACCACATTTAAAAAAAGACATTAATAAACTGGAGCAAGTTCAGAGAAGGGCGACCGGAATGGTGATCGGTCTCCAAGTTATGTCCTATGTGGAAAGATTACAAGATTTGAGAATGTTTAGCTTGCAAAAAAAAGAAGAATGAGAGGAGACTTAATAGCTGTCTATAAATATCTCAAGGGCTGTCACACTGAAGAGGGATCAGCTTTATTCTAATTTTGCACAAGGAAACACTGCACTGAATGAGAGGAGACACATTAGATATTACAAAAAACTTTTTGACATTGAGGGTGATCAACGAAGTGGAACAGGCTACCATGAGAACTGGTGAGTTCCCCTCAATGGAAGTCTTCACACAGAGGCTGGACAGACATCTGCCCGGGATGGTTTAGTGAATCCCGCTTTCAGTAGGGAGGTTGGAGCAGATGACCCAGGTGGTCCCTTCCAACTATACCATTCTAGGATTCTATTAATTATACCTTCGTGTTTCTGTGAAGTGCAATCAAAAACCAGTTAGTGCCTTTTCACATCAGCGATAAGCGCTGATTGCGGCAGTTGCGGTGAAAAAAATGCATCTGCCGCGGATACCGCATAACGGCCGCACTTGCGGCTCACTTGCACCAAGCCCCATGCAATATCTATGGGGCTTACGGTAAGTGTGCGGCAGGTGCGGTTTCGGCAAATGCGGCCGCAAAAAAACCCGGCTAACCACGTTTTTTTCACTGCCGCATCTGCCGCAAGTGCTGAAACCGCAACTGATCCGCATTTGCCGCACCTGCCGCAAGCCCCATAGACATTGCATGGGGCTTGCCGCAGGTGAACTGCAAGTGCGGCCGTTATGCGGTAACTGCGGCAGATGCGTTTTTTTCACTGCAACTGCCGCGATCAGCGCTTACCGCTGATGTGAAAGGGGCCTTAGTCTGATTGTGTTCAAAACTTATGTACAGGGTGGGCCATTTTTATGGATGCACCGAAATAAAATGGGAATGGTTGATTATATCAACTTCCTGTTTGTGACACATTAGTATATGGGAGGGTGAAAACTTTTCCAGATTGGTGGGGACCATGGTGGCCATTTTTGAATAGAACTTAATTTTTTTTCAATGGGAAGATGGTCATGTGACACATCAAACGTATTGAGAATTTCATAATAAAAACAATGGTGGGCTTGGTTTTAACATAACTTTATTCTTTCATGCGTTATTTACAAGTTTATGACCACTTATAAAATGTGTTCAAAGTGCTGCCCATTGTGTTAGATTGTCAATGCAACCCTCTTCTCCCACTCTTAACACACTATCTTTGTACCCCATATACCACACCATACCATCAATGTTTGTGTTCCAACAGTCTTGGAGGGATCTATCCACTGTGGTTAGTGTCAGACCAATAGCGGTGGTTTTGTTTGTTAACTTCACCATTCACAAAAAGGTTTGCCTCATCACTCATCTGAAGGCAATTGTCTATGCTGTGAAGATACGAGATCTGCAGCATCTGAAACAACGGATACTGGAAGCCTGTACTAGCATTTTTTCTGCGGTGTTGCTATCAGTGTTTCAAGAGTGGGAGAAGAGGGTTGCATTGGCAATCCAACACAATGGGCAGCACTTTAAACACACTTTATAAGTGGTCATATACTTGTAAATAACTCATGGGAGAATAAAGTTACATTAAAACCAAGCACACCATTGTTTTTCTTATGAAATTCTCAATATGTTTGATGTGTCACATGACCCTCTTCTCATTGAAAAAAATAAAGTTGGATCCAAAATGGCCACCATGGTCACCACCCATCTGGAAAAGTTTTACCCCTCCCATATACTAATGTGCCACAAACAGGAAGTTGATATCACCAACCATTCCCATTTTATCTAGGTGCATCCATATAAATCGCCCACCCTGTATGTGTTAATTATAGGAAAATTCTTCAGACTGAAAAATGCTGTGAGCGAGTGTTTCTACTGCTTTCTTATACCAGGAGCACTAGTCTTTTAAAAGGGCTGTCCCTTAGAAACACTTACCGTATATACTCGTGTATAAGCCGACCCGTGTATAAGCCGACCCCCCTACTTTTGCCCCCAAAACCTGGGAAAATTTATTGACTCGTGTATAAGCCGAGGGTGGACCCCAGCACAGGTATACAGCCCCCATCAGTGTGGTATACAGCAGCCTCCCCAGTGGTATATACAGGCCCCAGCAGTGTTACAGCAGCAGCCCCAGTGGTATATACAGCAGCAGCCCCAGTGGTAGTATACACGCAGCCCCAGTAGTATATACAGCCCCAGTGGTAGTATACACGCAGCCCCAGTAGTATATACAGCCCCAGTGGTAGTATACAGCCCCAGTGGTAGTATACAGCCCCAGTGGTAGTATATAGCCCCAGTGGTAGTATACATACAGCCCCAGTGGTAGTATACAGCCCCAGTGGTAGTATACAGCCCCAGTGGTAGTATACAGCAGCCCCAGTGGTAGTATACAGCCCCAGTGGTAGTATACAGCAGCCCCAGTGGTATATTCTGCCCCAGTGGTAGTATACAGCAGCCCCAGTGGTATATTCTGCCCCAGTGGTAGTATACAGCCCCAGTGGTAGTATATAGCCCCAGTGGTAGTATACACACAGCCCCAGTGGTAGTATACAGCAGCCCCAGTGGTATATTCTGCCCCAGTGGTAGTATACAGCCCCAGTGGTAGTATATAGCCCCAGTGGTAGTATACACACAGCCCCAGTGGTAGTATACAGCAGCCCCAGTGGTATATTCTGCCCCAGTGGTAGTATACAGCCCCAGTGGTAGTATATAGCCCCAGTGGTAGTATACACACAGCCCCAGTGGTAGTATACAGCAGCCCCAGTGGTATATTCTGCCCCAGTGGTAGTATACAGCCCCAGTGGTAGTATATAGCCCCAGTGGTAGTATACACACAGCCCCAGTGGTAGTATACAGCAGCCCCAGTGGTATATTCTGCCCCAGTGGTAGTATACAGCCCCAGTGGTAGTATATAGCCCCAGTGGTAGTATACACACAGCCCCAGTGGTAGTATACAGCAGCCCCAGTGGTATATTCTGCCCCAGTGGTAGTATACAGCCCCAGTGGTAGTATATAGCCCCAGTGGTAGTATACACACAGCCCCAGTGGTAGTATACAGCCCCAGTGGTAGTATACAGCCCCAGTGGTAGTATATAGCCCCAGTGGTAGTATACAGGGCCCCCCTCATAATTTGGCGCCCCCACCTCACGTTCTGGGCCCCCCCGCATGCAGCGCTGCGCTCATACATTACCTGTCTAGCAGCTGTCACCCTCCGATGGCTGATCGCGGCTCCCGGCTCCGGGCTCCATCTTCCTCGCTGTCTTCCTGCTGTGTGACCGGGGCGCAGCGCGATGACGTCATCGCGACGCCAGCCGGTCACCTGACAATCAGGAAGACAGAGAGGAAGATGGAGCCCGGAGCCGGGAGCCGCGATCAGCCATCGGAGGGTGACAGCTGCTAGACAGGTAATGTATGAGCGCAGCGCTGCATGCGGGGGGCCCAGAAAGGGAGGTGGGGGCGCAAAACTTTTTAGGGGGCCGTATTGACTCGCGTATAAGCCGAGGGGGCACTTTTCAGCCCAATTTTTGGGCTGAAAAACTCGGCTTATACGCGAGTATATACGGTATTTGTTAGATAATTGAATTGCTTATAGTGGCATAAAAATCATTGTTATTGGCAGCACATCAGCCAGTATAATTGGAGGGCATGCTGCCGACACTTTGATAGAGTATGGGCACAGAACAAATGTTTTAACCATCTTTTTGTTCCCATTATTTTGGATGGACCAGTATACAAGCACTTAACTTCAATTTCCCTGACTCCGACTCCCTCATACATGGCTCATGTTTAAGTGATACATTTATTGTAATACAATGTGAACATCAGACTTTTAATCATTATTATGATCCAATAATCAAGCTATTTAGATAGAACATTAGATTTCATATTATTCAGCACATATTGCATTGAACTACTGTACCCAATTTGTTTTATATTTTAGGAGTTGGATTCAGTCCTATTTTTACCGACTCTGACTCCACAGCCGTGCCTTTAATATTTATTATTGTGGCTATAACCATTAGACGAACATGGGGCAAGGACTCGGCAGCAACAGTCAACCATTGCTTGTGAATATGTATGAGGGGCAGGGTACGGCTGGAGGAATAGCTGTCAGACACCTATGGAGTGTATTGAATACCTGATTAATGTGAATGTATAGTCCCTTTCTACAAGTTCTCATTTATTGTCTAATTGACCTGTCTTCAGTCCAGCATGAAGCTGATTTCTTAAATCATTAATTCTCCTGACTAAACTAATGACTCTGAGATCCTGACATTTGCTCTTTCTAGTTCAGGGAGGAATATTGATCTGTGGTCACTCGTCTTGTCTGCAGCCTAGGTCTGAGCTCGTGCGTCTCCGTAGCTTTCCTTTATGAGCTGCTGCAGGGCTGCTTCAAGCTGCTTATGGTTTTTCTTCATTTGTAACACAGATCTATAGCCTGTTTTCTGCTGGTTGCCTTTTTAATAAAATATAATAGCTGGAAGAATCTATATTAGATGGAAATTCTTGCTATTTTTGATCATGTTTTTCTTTGTATTAGACAGGAGAATGGGTTTGTACCGGATTTTGCTGACTCACATAATGGTTCTCGTTTCAGCTGTGCAGGCTGAGAGTAGTTTCCATTAATGTGTTATTCGAGAAGACCGGCTATATATACGCAATATATATAGCAATGCCAAAATCTGCATGATGGCTTGTTCTATATTGTATGTCTGCATTCTCCTGCGCATGTTATTTCATATATAAGTCATGTGTTTGTCTCCTAATAGATGCTGTCTTTTATGTATGCCCATCTGGCTTTCTTCCACCAAGGATATGACCTTTTCAGTGAACTTGAGCCCTACATGAAGGATTTAGGAGTACAGGTAAATATTTTCTCGTTTTTGTTTGCTATGGGCATAAAACTAATCTTTTTATTTTACCGTACATGAATGTAGAAGAGCTTTCTCAACCATTCGTAGGCTTATACCTGACCCTGTATGTAATTGTGTCTTTGGATTTCATCACAGATTTTTTTTTTAATGGTTATTTCTTATCCAAAAGATATTTGATAACTTACTGTTTGCTGGGGTTTGACTTCTTGAATGAAGCGGAGGTGCTCATGCTTAGCCTGTGCTTTATTTATTACGTAAATGAAAAACAAAAAGTAGAGAGGCGCAAACATGAAAAGCATTTGGTTGTCTAGTGGGGTATATGATCAAGAGGTGGGGGAGTTAGTCTCTCACCTTTTCGGGTTCTGCATGCTTTGCACAACATTGGTGACTGGCACAGTGGCGGACTCCTGCGGGGCTGCTGCGCGACGATCCTCTGTTTCCTGGTCTGGTCACGTGATACGGGGAACCCCTTCACCTGACCCTGTGTCGTCAGACGTTGCGTCACGCCAGGTCCTGGATGGCTGTTAGTGAGCTCCCTGTGTTGTAAGCAGCTTCGGCCACAATCCCCTGAAGGGGAATGAGCAGTTAATATGGAGAGACGTTTGTGGTCAATAGGAGCGCTAGCACCAAGGAGACTCACAGACAGGGAGCTTATTATAACATACCTGTTTTTTAATATCCACAGTATCCATTAGGCATTTAGGCTCTTTGCTAGGGGTTAGCAAAGTATGTTAAGGCTGGAATTTACACAGGCAATTTTTCTTTTTTTTTCTTCTTTTTTTTAGCCTGAGCCAGAAGTGGATAAAATAAATAAATCAGAAATGTCTGAAAAATAGCCCGTATTGTATGTTTGATCCCAGACAACGTGTTCAGGTTCACATGTTATGATGCTCCGAGCTGATTTTTAGAAACCCTTTTTATGGTATTGGTAGAAGGAATGAACACTTCACTGGATAGGATAATGAGTTCTGAAATTACTGTCATGAATGCTCTCAAATGATAATTCTATAACTGCCAAGTTTATGGCCTATGGGTGTCATGTTCCTCTTTTCCCCAAACATTATTAGTGAAATATAAATAAATGTAACACTTGGACTTACCATGTTGATAGCTGCAAAAAATACTAAAAAAAATCAGAGTATTTATCCAATAACATGGAAAATATGCTAGTGTCGCTTTATTTTTTTTCAAGACCCCCTTCCTCCTCCAATGGAATAAATAGAGGTGTGAAAGGACTGTAGAACCCACATTTAATAATAATATAAGCTACAGCTTACCCCTCTAAAAATAAGCCCTTGTACAAATGTTGACCAAAAAATCTAAATAATTATGGCTCTCAGAATATGGCGACTGAAACGGATACTTTGTTATTGTGTTTTTTTTTTTTGTTTTTTTTTCTGGAAAAAAAAAAAAATGTGTATTTACAATAATCATACTGACCCTGTAGACAGTTACCAGGTAATTTTACTGCAAAACTCAAAAATAACAAGTGAAGAATTACTGTTTATTTCTCCTGACTTGGAGTGTTTTTCCCTATTTTTTCTGTAAATTATATGGTAATATAAATTGTCATTGAAAACTACAAATTTGTCCCACAATAAATAAGTCTATGGCCATCAATGGAAAAATAAAAAATATGATAAAATAAAAAAAAGATATGGCTTTTGGTGAAATGGAGGGCATTATTTTTATTATATTATTATTAGTTATTTATAAAGCACCGTTGGTTCCATGGTGCTGTACATGAGAAAGGGTTACATGCTAAGGCTACGTTCACACATTGCGTATTTTGCCGCGTTTTTTTACGCGCGCTTTTCAAAATACGCAATGTGCCTCTTGTCTGCCAGCAAAGTGAATGGGAAATTCACTTTGCAGTGCAGACATTGCGTAAAAATACGCACTGCGTTTTCCGGGAGAAAGCGCAGCTCCGTAAACAATTGATATGTCAATTGTTTACGCAGCTGCTCCTGTGTATTCTCCCAGAGGGGAGGAAGAATCCTGCTTCCTCCTCCCCTCTGTGACAGCTGTGGCCGCCCATTAGATTTCACAGTGTATTAATATACACTGCGAAATCTACCGTATTTTTCGCTTTATAAGACGCACCGGATTATAAGACGCACCCAGATTTTGGAGGTGGAAAATAGGGAAAAAAATATTTGAAGCAAAAAATGACTTTGATATGACAGTCAGGCCCTGCGACCAGTCAGTGCTGGCATCTGTCTCCTTCGGATGCAGGAGCAGCATGTGAGCAACACCAATGACTTCTTGCTCCAGTGTCTGATGGCGGGGAGACAGACGCCAGCACTGACTGGTCGGAGGGCTGAGTCTCATATCAATGTCACATGGGAGATGACTATGCAACTTCTGACAATGTTGGAACCGCTGCAGCATCGTGGGTAAGTATGGGCTTTTTTAGGCTGGCTTCACACTAGCGTTCCCCTCCGCTGCTTCCTGTGGAGGGGGACCGCAAGCTGAGTGCAGGCACCGCAAGTCCCTATGTTTAACATGGGGACGCGGGTGCCTGCGCTCAGGTGCAGATTGGCGTGGCACCCATTCACTGCCATGTATGATTTGTACGCATGCGTATACTTGCGCACAAATCACACACTCTCGTCCACACCCTGAATGCGACGTGTTCCTAGTGCGGACGAGACTGTATGATTTGTGCGCATGCATCCCCCTGCGTACAAATCATACATTGCAGTGAATGGGTGCGCACGCCAATCTGCACCCGAGCGCAGGCACCCACGTCCCCATGTTAAACATAGGGACTTGCAGTGCCTGCGCTCAGCTTGCGGTCATCCTCCGCAGGACGCCGCAGAGGGGGACACAAGTGTGAAGGCAGCCTTAATTATACAAAGGCCAAAAAGGTGAATGAGATGGGATTTGTTCATGTAGTGGCAACCCCTTTAAGAACTATAACTCCCAGCATGTACTGTAGATCCTATAGCATGCTTGAAGTTCTAGTTAAGCACAGTATTGGTAGTGTTAACTTTATTAGTGGTTATGTTACATATACATGTGCACTCACTTTAATGTATCCTGCTTTGCCATCACCCTGCTGAAATCAAGGAAGTGGCGATAGTCTGCAGATCAAGTTCTGATGTGATGTACTGTATGAGGGAGGGCCAGGGAGGGGGTCTGTATAGTGCTGAAATATAATGCTCCAGCCCTGTCTCCTAATTACAAGTCACCACAGCAGAGCTTGACCTGTAGATGCAGGATGTAGATACAGGAGCTGTACACTGGTGTTATGCAGGCTCCAGCCCTGCTCTCCATACACAGAAGCTCCTCAACTGCAGACCGAGCTTCCTGCATTTCTGCACTGTGCAGGGCTCAGCAGGACACATTACAGAGAGCACCACACTGTGATAAGGTACCGATCTCCCTGCTCTGCCCCTGTCTTGACATGGCAGTGAATTAGCACAAAGCTCAGTGCTGATTCACTTACAGCAGCTGTGCCCAGCTCCTCCATTCTCACTATCTCCAGCACACAGTCTCCCCAGCAGCTGCAGGAAGCTGGAGAGAGACCATGTGTGCCGGCTAAGCAGCTTCTCCTGCTCCCTGTGCTCTCACCTCTCCTCGCTGTGTTCAGTGCAGAGAGGTGGGTGGAGACTGGGAGCAAGTGAAGTGAATATCTAAGTAGTTAATGAGCCGGGGACACGTGGTGCTCCTGCCGCCTGATTCTTCAGCAGGGACCATTCCCTGTCACTTCTGTCCCCACTTCACTGCTGTCTCCCCCTCCCCAGCAACTGATGATAGAATGTTATACTCCTTTTATAAGACGCACCCCCACTTTCCTCCAAAACTTGGATGAAAAAAAGTGCGTCTTATAAAAGGAAAAATACGGTAAATTAAACAGAGGCAAATGTATGTAAAATAAAAAAGAATGAATACTTCACCTGTCCGACGCCTTCTGCCGCTATCTGGTCTCCGATTCCAAGTGAGAGATGTACTGACAGGACCTGTGGTGATGTCAGAGGGGCGTTCCCGGGCACTCGCGGTCATGTGATACATATCACATGACCGCGAACAGCCAATCAGCGCTGGGAACGCCCCCCCCCTCTGACGTCACCACAGGTCTTCTCAGTACACCTCTCACTTGGAACCGGAGAGCGGCAGAAGGCACCAGACAGCGGGAGAAGGCACCGGACAGGTGAAGTATTCATTCTTTTTTATTTTACATACATTTGCCTCTGTTTAATTTAGATTATTAATTATTAATTAGATTATTAATATACACTGTGACATCACTGCGCTTTCTGGAGTAAAGAAAGCGCAGTGTGTGAAAGCCCCTGCGTATTTTGTTGCGCTTTTTTGCGCGGCCGAAAAACGCGTCAAAAAACGCGCGCAGAAAAGCGCAGCAAAATACGCAAATGTGTGAACGCAGCCTAACAGTGACAGACCGATACAGAGGGGAGAGAGGACCCTGCCCATGCTGGCTTACATTCTACAGGGCAATGGGGAGGGATATAACAGAAGCTCAAAAATGGACTATTACCAAGGCCTTAAAGGGATCCTGACCCCGAAAAATGAGCCCCCCGCCCCTTAATAACTTTCCCTGCAGCATGCTAACACTTCTGGAGCCATCCCTTTGTGTGGCCAGAGCGATATTGTAATGTTAATAAAAGTGCTTTTTATACTTTATTTCCAGCGGCTTCTCAGCATTTGAGAAGCCGCAAAGGGCGTGCCTGGCTGCTGCTCCCGCCGCCTGCTTGTTAATTATGCACACCCCAATGGGCGTGCTACAGATCCGAGAGCCTGTGCGTGTCATAAAAGGGGCGGTAAAGCCGGTATGACGCAATTGCCGCTGGAAATAAGGTATAAAAAGCACTTTTATTAACATTACAATATCGCTCTGGGCACACAAAGGGATGGCTCCAGAAGTGTTAGCATGCTGCAGGGAAAGATATTAAGGGGCTGGGGGCTCATTTTTCGGGGTCAGGATCCTTTTAAGTGGTTAAACTTTAAAAAGGTAGTTTTTATTTTCTGGTGTAATTTAACCCCATGCTATGCATTAGACTTCTCCTCGGTCCTCTAGCCTCTTGCTCCACTAATAAACTGAGGCTCTTCTAATAAATATAATATGTAAACTGATATGTGTCAGCTTCCAAATATAATGTTTTATATTCTTATTTGTTGTGGTTTGTCCAGTGTTTGCTTATACAACTCAATCTTCAAATGGTTGTTTAATTCTCAGATGAAAATCAATTTACTGAAACATTTTGCAATCACAACTGCATTGCACACTCCATAAGAAGATGTCTCTGTAATTTCACTTTTACTTTATTTTATAGCTGGATAATCTTGTTGTCGATGCTGCCAAAGAAAAAAGAGACATGGAGCTTAAACATTCAACAATTCAGCAAAAGGTAGGTATTTCCTGAAGCAAAGCTGTATGGACATTAGTAGGACTTTAGTATGTGAAAGGGTGATTGTCTTTTCCTTGTGCTGGAGCTACAATTAAGGTCACAATTGCAGTGAAATAATCATTATTTGTCTGGTGCGACCTCATAGCTGAAAGCTCAGAATACTAAGACATTTACAATATGCAGTGATGTACTTTACATCATGGAAGTAATCAACACTTCTGTTATATATAAATATCAGTATGGAAAGATTTATTCCATGCAGCACTATTTTTCTTTTCCTAGTGTTTGATACTTGATCATAGCTCAAAACTGGAGCCCTTCTGGTGATGGATCTGGCCGAGTATCGTGCCAATAATTAAGAAAAAGCAGATCTAAATAAAATCTATAGCTGGCTGTACAAATAAGATGTCTGTCAGACGAACAATGCTTCATCCAATCATTCATCCAACAGACATCTCCGAGCAAGTGCTTCAGTGTCCTCTATGAGAAAGTCGCCAACTGACACTTCAGCCGATTGGTTATATCAGGAAGAACAATATAATTGGCAGTCCAAAATCAGACATGTCCGATTGACATCTCTCCCAGCCATTAAGTCAGACGGTGTATTCATTCACATTAGAAGACAAAAAGTGGATAGGGGGCGCAATGGTGCGATATCCACAAGTATATTGCAAGGGTGATTTATATAACGTAGTTACTAACCTATGTTAGTTGTGCTACCCATGCACAACTCTGGTGTGAGCCTGATGGTTTATACGTCCTCTCCTGACCCGAGTAATTAGATGCAGCGGCGATGAGCTGCGGCTCCAGACACTCGCAGCGTCCTCGCTCCCCTCGTGTAGTTTTCCGGACTCCGCCCCTTCGCGTCCACGTGACCAGTCGCAATGACGCGACAGGTCCTCAAATCCTCTATGTAGAGACGTTGCCCCGGCAACGAAAGGTCCTTTAGCTAAAATGAGCAGCGCCTGCCGTGTCCTCCAGGGAGATATAGAATATAATGCAATTACCACGGTCTGGTGGGCGCTCTAAAGTAGATCCAGGATCTTGTTAAGTATGAAGTCCTTTATTCTAAAAACCTCCTTCCCCACAACATGTTTCGACGGTATAGTGCCGTCTTTCTCAAGTGGAACCTTGAATTCCACTTGAGAAAGACGGCACTATACCGTCGAAACATGTTGTGGGGAAGGAGGTTTTTAGAATAAAGGACTTCATACTTAACAAGATCCTGGATCTACTTTAGGCGGCCGTCACACGGTGAGATATCCTTAGCGATATTGTAAGCGATCACGTGCACGCGCAATCGCTTACAATATCGCTCACATCGCTGGTGAGATGTCACACAGACAGACTCACCAGCGATGCGGAGCCGCGATCTCGCTGGTAACTATGGTACACATCGGGTAACTAGGCGCCGCGCGTCGCTTAGTTACCCGACGTGTACCATAGTTACCATGTCCCAGCATAGGCGCGGTCGCTGGGAGATGGATCATCGTGGTGTCATACACCACGATGATGCAGATCGTTGCATCGTTCATCGCTAGATCTGAGAACCGAACCTCAGATCAGCGATGTCACGATCAAGCGATTTACCATCGTAAATCGCTTGATTACATGCAACGATATCTTGCCCGATATCGCTTAAGCGATCAAAAGGAGATCGCTTAAACGATATCGGGCAAGATATCGTTCCGTGTGACGGCCCCCTTAGAGCGCCCACCAGACCGTGGTAATTGCATTATATTCATTCACATTAGACTTATAAGCCAAATCTGTGTATATCTGTGGGTTTATCCAAAATTAGTCTGTGTATGTGGTCCTTAACACACAGGCAGAACTTGTTAAAGGGAACCTGTCACCTCCTAAAAGCCACCTAACCTATCAATACATGTTCCTGCACCTTCCTATTACCATTATAACTATCCCTCTCTCTGCTAAATGCTTGCTTTCAATGTTTTAAAAAACATTTTTATACTTACTCATTAAGATGATAATGAAGTGGGGGCTATATGCAATAGTCTCCCTGGACGTGTTGGTTTGCAGCCTCCATGGTCCTTTATCACGCCCCGATGGGTGTGATATTGTAATAAGAATCCTCTCTGCCCCATGCTTGTGTCTGACGTCGCTCTCCAGTTCCGGGTATGACGCAAATCGAGTCATTTCCGGTTCTAATGACGTCGATACACCTTCTTTTAGTGGTCTGCTTCAAGCAGCATATTGCACATGCGCTGCTTGAAGGATACTGGTAATCCCTGAGGAAGGAGCATAGCAGGCTCCAAAACGTGTAGGAGGAAGGAGAATAAAAGTGCAACGTTGCACTAGTCCATGGTCCGATCTTTTGATATCAGCAGCGCAGATCGCCATACACTTCGTCCTTTCATACACACAATGACACTGTTTAATACTAGAGTGAAATGAAGATGTCAGACCTGCAGATGCTAAGAGCACACACCTCCTCCTTTTTCCTCTGCACTGTGCCTGGAAAGCCGTACACACAGAATACATAGCCCCCATATGAGTGATTTCCACTGCTTGGTTGTGTGCTTACAGATCAGAGCAGTGCAGAGCAGTGATGTCACTACATAAATATTAATTTCCTGAGGAGTGGGCTGCAGAGAA
Source organism: Allobates femoralis (assembly GCA_033576535.1). Classification (NCBI taxonomy): domain Eukaryota; kingdom Metazoa; phylum Chordata; class Amphibia; order Anura; family Aromobatidae; genus Allobates; species Allobates femoralis. The sequence goes on from JARQOC010000001.1 coordinate 181,121,561, forward strand.
TTAAGTGATCACTCACTGTGATTGACAGATGGAATGAATCTCTTTATTTGCAGTTTACACAGGTTGAGGGGGAGTATAAATAAAAGAAATACATAATTAGAAATAGCTTGACCAGAGGAATTCGAAAATTATATCAGTAAGGCTCCTTTCACATCAGCGCTTTTGCTGATTTGAGGCAGATCCGTCAGATTTACTGTATCTGCCGCGTAACAGCTGCCCTTGCGGCAAGCCCCATTCATTCTCTATGGGACTTGCGGCAGGTGCGGCAATTGCATTTTCTGCCGTGGTCTGGCACTTGTGGCATGTCAAAAAACCAGCGCTAGCTGTGGTTTTTTGACCTGCCGCAAGTGCCGGATTGCGGCAAAAGCTGCATTTGCCGCAATTCCCATAGAGCATGAATGGGGCTTGCGCAAGTGCAGCCGTTACGCGGCAGATGCGGTAAATGTGCCGGATATGCTGCAAATCAGCAAAAACACTGATGTGAAAGGGGCCTTACATATGGATTTTTGACTTGACAGATTCCCTTAACTCTGTAAACTGCCAATGTAAGAGACTTAAAGGGAGTTGTCAATCTTTTTTTTTTTTTTTAATTAAATGCATGTATTTGGGGCAAAACACCATTTTCCAATTGGGCTTAATTGAAAAGACAAGACAGAGATAAAAAATAACCCCATCATAGCCACCTGATGGACAGATTCTCAGATAAGTTATTCTACAACCAGCAATAGATGGTACAACACAAAGTCTATAGAGGGCAAATGGCACAAAATGTTTAAGAAAAAGAAATTTGGCACCATGTCTGATAAAGAGACGTAAGCAGTCTCGAAAGCTTGCTTTGTAATATCAATAATTTTATTTTTGTTAGTCATTAAAAGCGAACGTAATTACTAGATTATTACTTTGTTTCTCCAACTGAGAGCAATCAGAATGTTTAATGAAACACAACTGCAAATATGACTTTTAGTTCCATTTACATACATTTAAGTTAAAAAAGTCCCTAAAAGTGGACAAGGCCTTAAAGGGAACCTGTCAGCTCATTTACTCATTTTAGCCCCCTATCCTACCACTACCTGTCCCTGCACCTTCCTAGCTGATCGCTAACCATCCCTCTCTGAGCTAAAACTGCACTATAAAGTTTAAGAAAATGACATATACTTACATGTAGTCTGCATCCGTAGACTGGACTGGGCGGGCTCAGAATCTCCATTCTCCCCTCTTCGCTTGCTCTCGGCACGCCACACTGGGTGTCATCTTTTGTTCCTTTTCTATTTGAAATGCCCACTTCTTCTACTGTGAAGCGCCAGCCGGAACATCATATCCGGCCCGGTGCATTGTGGGGGCTTATGACATCACCTGACCGGCTTCCATATGCGCATTGCGCATGCTCCGTCCCCGAGCTGTACCACGTGATCAGCCCCCACAATGCATCGGGCCGGATTTGACATTCCGGCTGGCGCTTCACAGTAGAAGAGGTGGGCATTTCAAATAGAGGAGGAACCAAAGAACAAATGATGATGCCCAGTGGGGTGTGAGGAGAGCAAGCGAGGAGGGGAGAATGGAGACTCTGAGCCCGCCCAGTCCAGTCTACAGATGCAGACCACATGTAAGTATAAAAGTCATTTTCTAAAGCTTTATAGTGCATTTTTAAGGGCCCTTTCACATCAGCGTTTTTTTCAAATCGCGGCAGATGCGGTGAAAAAACCGCATCTGCCGCGATTACCGCATACCGGCTGCACTTGCGGCGCGGTTGCGGTTTTTGCCATGCAAAGTATAGGCGGACTTGCGGCAGGTGCGGCAAGTGCGGTTTTGCACTTGCGCAGGTGCGGCCTGCGAAAAAAACCGCGGTCAGCCGCGTTTTTTTTCGCGGCCGCACCTGCCGCAAGTGCAAAACCGCACTTGCCGCACCTGCCGCAAGTCCGCCTATACTTTGCATGGCAAAAACCGCAACCGCGCCGCAAGTGCAGCCGGTATGCGGCAATCGCGGCAGATGCGGTTTTTTCACTGCATCTGCCGCGATTTGAAAAAAAACGCTGATGTGAAAGGGCCCTAACTCAAAGAGGGATGGTTAGGGATCAGCTAGGAAGGTGCAGGGACAGGTAGCGATAGGATAGGGGGCTAAAACGAGCTGACAGGTTCCCTTTAAGTCTCTTATCACCTTTCCCAAATCATTGGACTATCTGTGTGCCACAAAATAAAATTTGAGGTGGATTTCAGCAGTTTTTGACCAGTGTAAATAAATTTAAAAAAAGCCACAAAGTTTCACAAGCTTTGAATGGGAATGAAGGGTCATAAAATTGAACTTGTGTTTGCGTAATGCATGACTAAATCAGAAGTACAGGAAGATTTTCTCATTGTATTTTTAACTACACGTAAACGGAGCAAACTTGGAGACAATAGGCTGAGGGAAGCATGTCACCAAGGCTCATAATGGGGCGCTCACCTAATGTAGAATAAGTTGTCCTGAGACAGTAAATAGCATAAGTGGATATTTATGCAGACTTTATACTGTGTGCCCCTGCATGGTTTATCTCATGTCATAACTGTTCTGCCTCCTTTCAGGGATTATCTGCTGATGACTCTAATTTGGAATGCAATGTTGATGCAGAAAATGGCATAGTTATGGAGGGATACCTGTTTAAACGAGCCAGCAACGCTTTCAAAACCTGGAACAGGTAATAAGATGAGCACAAGGTACAGGCCATTGTGGGTGGACTGTTCGCTCATGATGATGGATCAACAACTGAGGGAAGACTATCTGACTTTGTAGGTACTGTTCTGACACTGGCTGAATGAAGGTGTCAACAGAGATCTATGATATGCCATGTTTTCTTTTTATGGCTTTAGCTGCAATCTGATTTCATGTCATGCTGCTGCTCTTATTTTGCATTTCACTCCTTCTCCTCCTTTTTTAGTATGTTTTAATCCTGCCCCATTTTTTCACATGACAGGAAAAAGCCAGACCACACCAGGTATCAACCAGCCTCTTCTCCCCCCTCCATGTGTTCCCTGTGGCACGTTCCTCTCACTGTGAACCCTGTACTTAGATCACCTGCAATGGAAGGATCTGATACTAGGAAAATAGATCTGAGAATACCCTACCCAGAGTGAATATGAAGTGAACTGGGTAGCTGATATACTGTATTTATATGGTGTTTTACCCTTGATTATTCCGCTACAGTATTTTCCCGAGATCTCACCACTATTTCACTGGCTTTAGCACAAAGGACACCAATGTACCGCTACAAAAATGACTCTTAATCATAATTTGTCAAAGAATATTGCATGAATAACTTCCAAATCAGTTTCTAAAGTTTTTCTTTCTTGGAAGCTCTTATAAAATAGTCTCCATTGCATGTTGTCTTTCCCACAGGGTTGCATATTCTGCTTGTGCTTGCAGCAAATATTTTCCTAGGGAGTCTGTCAGCAGGTGTTTGCTATTTAATCTGAGAGCATGATGAAGAGGGCAGAGACCCTGATTCCAGTGACGTCAGTTACTGGACTCCTCGGTGTAGTTTTGATAAAACCAGTGTTTTATCAGTAGGAGATTATCACTAGAGGACTAGTTGTCTCATGTCATGTAGTCGTCATGCTCTGTGTAATCCCATCACTGATAAGCAGCTTTCAGTTAATAAATGTCGTCGGGAACTTCGGGTTCTGTGGGTTCAGCTGGACTTTATCTAAAGTTCTGTTCTGGACCCAACTGAACCTGAACCTCATCAGAATTCACTGATTGGGCAGTTGTGCTCCTCGCCCACATACAGACATAAACAAAGCACTTCCAGTGGAGGAAGGGTGGGGTGTTTTTTTTTCTTTTTCTGTATATACTACATCTGAAAACTCTGATTTTACCCCACCAGTGTGAGGCGTTCAGTCACTGCAAGCAGCTCACACTGGGCCGAGCGCCAAGTGTACCCAAGCACAGTGATGCTCGCTCCTGTGGTCTGCGTACCTAAAGCATCTGAACTTGAATAGTTTTTTTTGTTTTGTTTTTGTAAAGTCTGTGTTCATCACGAATGTTCAACTTTAAAGTTCGGGTCTGTTCACCTTTAGTTGGCAGCTCTCTGTGTACAATTAGTGATGTGGATGAGATTATACACGGCTCAGCATTCCGAGAGCTGCAAGATGTGCAGCAGAGAAGAAAGATAGTGAGTGTATCAAAATTGCACTAAGCTAAGTGTGTGATAAATCACTGGAATTATGGTCACCATCCCTATGTCATCCTGCTCTCAAATGTCATGGCAAAAACCTGGTGACAGATTCTCTTTAACTGTTATGTCCCTAAATGCAGATACTTGACATTTTTTGTTAAACTGCACTCATTTCATTATTTGTTAAAACTATAATACATAATTCTATTATTCTTGGATTGCTGGAGGTCAGAAATACCAGCAGACCAAAGCAATCCGTGTGTGTGTGTGTATATATGTGTATATAAATATATAATATAAATTTATATATAAATATATATATACACATACATATACATACATACTAATACATATACTATATAAATTAATAAATATACATATATGTGTAATAAAATGTTCTTTCATGTTTAGAATTTTACATTGTACAGTCTCCAAATACTTTAAAGAGAGCCTGTTACCATAAAAATGCCATCAGATCTGTGGGCATCATGTTATAGAGCAGGGCGCACAGACGGATATGTGAGAAATGGTCCAGTATGCCTTGTTTATTAATTATTTATTCCTTTGCTCTCTCTGGAATTTTTCTTCCTACCAATGATTATCGACTATATCCGTATGCACAATTATATAAAGAAAGCTGTCAGTCACTGCTAGGACAGCCCACTGGACCAAACATCCTAGAAGAGCAGAGGATTAAAGAAGACCTGTCACCCCTCCCTGGCGCAGGGCAAACTAAACACAGCACTGAATGCAGCATGTCGGCTGCATTCATTGAAGGGGTCCCCCATTTCTCTAGCCCCCTGTAAGCTTTAAAAAAAGACTTTAGAAACCTTACAGTTAGGAGATCGCCTGGGTGGGATCTTATTAAGAGGTTCTGGCTGCTGGCAAGCCCTCCCTGCCTTCTCCTTGTGTGTTCCTCCCCCTCTATGTGTCTGCAGCTGCCTCCTCTTCTGCTGGGTCTGCCCTCCTCTCTGCTCCTGACGTTACACAGAGCAGGAGAGGAGGAGGGCAGACCCAGCAGAAGAGGAGGCAGCTGCAGACACATAGAGGGGAGGAACACACAAGGAGAAGGCAGGGAGGGCTGTGCCAGCAGCCAGGACCTCTTAAGATCCCACCCAGGCAACCTCTTAACTGTAAGGTTTCTAAAGTCTTTTTTTTAAAGCTTACAGGTAGGCTAGAGACAGGGGGGACCCCTTTCCTGGATGCAGCAGACATGCTGCATTCAGTGCTGCATTTAGTTTGCCATGCACCAGGGGGGCGACAGGTCCTCTTTAAATGAAACACAGATTATACTGATTTATTCTTACAAAACTATGTATCAGTCTGCTCTGCTCCGTAACATACCTCCAGATTTGGCGGTGGTTTCATAGTGAAAGGTTCCCTTTATTCAAAGTCATTAAAATGCCCAGTCATACTAGATAACAATATTACTAATTTGGAAAAAGCCAGTTAATTTTTATTTACCTTCTACAAAAATAAAGATAACAAATCTGTGACTAGATGTGATCCTACTAACCCAGCATATCTGTTTGTGTGCTGCAGTTTGGTTTCCTCTTTCCTCCTACAATGCCCCCGCTCTTTTCCATGCATGTTGATGCTTTCCATTTCCTCTCTTCTGCTTTATTATTTCCTCTTTTACTTCCAACAGAGAAGTATGGGAGAACAGCCAGATTGCTGCCTTTTTGTGCTTTTGGGTCTAATGCGAAACTTTATTATTAAATACATCTAATCTGAGTCTGTTTGTAACAAACATTTTGTCTGTTGCCTTGTATTAGTTTTAATATTCTGTATTTTACATACTTTGTATAATGGGATATTTTCCAGGTGGAAAGTCATTTCTGCTTTTACACAAACCAAATTGATTCCAAATTTTTTTTTTTTAATTTTTTCTCCTTTGCTGGGCTAGGGTCTGTTTAATCACCAGTGAAGTATTGAAACAAAAAATGAGATTTTTAATATTCTGGATTGCATTTTAACATTGCCCTGATAGCTATTAGTTTCCCACATTTAGGCGGAATAAAGAGGTGATTCTTAAAACTTTTATTTTTCCATGTCGGCCCTCCCAGTTGGGTGATAGCAGAGTTATGTTAAAGGGAATCTGAACAGGATATCACACCCCAAACTATATATGTCCACATAAAACTGTTTTAAAGAGAAATCCAACAATCCCTTTACACGGCCTATCTGTTACTCAGCTACTGCGAAAGTTGAATTGATATGCAAATGAGGCTGGGAATCTGAAGCCTGTGTCACTCCAGCTCTATTCTCTGCAAAGCTCTGCCTCCTTTTGCTTCACTTAGGCTGCCTTCACATTTGCGTATGTGTCTGCATGCTGATGGCATGCAGACACATACGCAGTGCAAAGCAGGGGCTAAAGATGTGTCCGCAGCGGAGAATGTCCGCCTGCGGACACATCACTGTGGAGCCCAGCAGCCAATCAGCGGTGTCCGGGGGCGGAGATCAGCGCCAGAGATCTCTGCCTCCCGGCCGCCGGTAAACTCCGGGACATGTCGGCGGGGAGAACAGCTGATCTGACAGCTGTTTGAATCTTCCCGCGCCGACACCTAGAGGAGATGTCGGCGCGGGAAGATTCAAACAGCTGTCAGATCAGCTGTTCTCCCCGCCGACATCGCTAGCAGATTACCGGCGGCGGGGAAGAAGAGGACAGCAGTGGCTCAGCTGATCTCCCGGTGGCCGTCTGTGAGCTCCTGTGACATCACCGGCGGCCACCGGGAGATTTTTCAATGGGTCCGCAGCGTTCTCCTGCGCTGTCAAGCGCTGAACACTGTGGACCCATTGAAGACAATGCAGGTTTTGTGCGCTTGGGGACGCTTGCTGATCTTCCAAGGTCCCCGAGCGCACCAAAAAATGCAACTGGCTATGTCCCGGGTGCGGATGCTGGACACCGAAAGGAGCAGATATCGTCCGCATCCGCACCCAAACGCAGCAAACGCAAGCACTATGCGTTCCTATGTTAAACATAGGAACGCAGTGCGCATGCGTTTGACTGCGTATGGGAACGCAGCATAAGCTGCGTTCACATACGCAAATTTGAAGCCAGCCTTAGGGCTCCTTTGCCTCAAGTCGCACAGCATAGAGACTTTCAGTCAAGCAGGTGGAGGTACTGTGGGGGATAGAGCTGGAGTGACTTGAGGCTTCAGATCTACAGCCTAATTTGCATATTTATACAAATGCTGATTTCTCTGTAACAGAGGAACTGACTGGCCATGTGAAGATATTACTGGTCTTTTAAAGTGTTACATGAACATATAAGAAAATTGATTTGTAAAAAACCTATAGGTGATAGCCCCTTCAAATCTACAAATCATCACATCATTTGTACTTCAATTTATTTTTTCTTATCCATAAATCTATATCAAATCATATCTGCTTCATACTTATCCAGATATCATAACTAGACTATATATTATTTAATAATAATTATTGAGAACAAACATACAAAATGATCCAGCAGAGGATTACATTATTTTAGAATGTTTTTTTTTTGTTTAACTTTTCTCTTCATAACACTGAACACTACATTAACCTTCCAGGCCCACGTTCCTAGTTGATCCTAGTGTAAGATTGAAGGGTTGTCCTGTGTTTGCTTACATTATCATATTTTTTTGGCTTTGGGGAGCATAGCATTTGCTAAACTCATCCCTTGCAGATCCTGCAAACTGCCCCCTGGCACTACAGTTGTGGCCAAAAGTATTGACACCCCTGCAATTCTGTCAGATAATACTCAGTTTCTTCCTGAAAATGATTGCAATCACAAATCTCTTTGGTATTATTATCTTCATTTAATTTGTCTTAAATTAAAAAACACAAAAAGAGAATGAAGCAAAAAGCAAAACCTTGATCATTTCACACAAAAATCCAAAAATAGGCCAGACAAAAGTATTGGCACCCTCAGCCTAATACTTGGTTGCACAACCTTTAGCCAAAATAACTGCGATCAACCGCTTCCGGTAACCATCAATGAGATTATTACAATGCTCTGCTGGAATTTTAGACCATTCTTCTTTGGCAAACTGCTCCAGGTCCCTGATATTTGAAGGGTGCCTTCTCCAAACTGCCATTTTCTGGTCATCATAATGGGAGAACCCAGACAATGGGGTTTAGGGCACTGCCCTCCGGAGGTCACACTAGGTACTACAAGTTTGTAGACACCGCCTCCTCCGCTTATAAACCCCTACCGCAGGGAACATCCTCAGTTTTAAACTTAGTGTGCTCGGAGGATCACGCTTTGCTTGCACTTCACTGCATTCTCACAGCTTACGTGATGGCGTCTGAAGACAAGGTAAAATGGTCCTATCGGGACCTGTGACAGCCTCCCCGCTCACCCTTAGTGGCACACGCTGGTGGAGGTACCGGAGGGCCTAGAGCCTGGACACTTTGTATCCTCCCGGTACGCTGTCGCGCTCCTCTCCATCCCTCTCCGGGGGGCTCTGGAGAGTGGGAGATGGGAGCCTTGCACAGCTCCGCTCCGTCCGAGGCCTCCCTAAATGGTGCTTACAGACCGGACTGGAGCCAGCCCAGTCCGAGGCCTCCCTAAATGGTGCTTACACTCCGGACTGGTGCTGAACCCCCGTCCGAGGCCTCCCTAAATGGTGCTTACAGACCGGACCGGCACTGAGGCACTCTGTTTCTCCTGTGTGCCTGGGGGTAGTGTCTGTCACTTTATGTGTCCTGACACTCAGACCGCGCGTTAACCTCGGGTCCGCGGATCTGCTGGTGTACCCTGTGCTGGGGTCACTCTGGCTGACCGCCCTGTGTGTCACAGGGGCTGAGGCCGTGGGCTGCGGATGTTTGTTTATACATGCAGTCTGTGTGTAGTATTTTACACTTTTTCCCGCGCTGCGGGCTCCGGCACCTTCATGCTGAGGCTGCTTGGAGGATGGGAAGCAGCCCGTGCGGTGACGTCATCGATGGGCGTGTGTGTGTGTTTCCCGCGTGTTTTCGGCGCCGCCCACAGTTTCACTGTCGGCGGCCATCTTTAACCTCCCTTCCCGGCTGGGATCTGTATGCAGCGTACGCCTGCACTCCAAGGGGAGACCGGAAACCGTCGCGGAGGTCACACTCACACACCGCTTCCTCCTACCGCTTTACTGCGGTCGGTAAGCCACCGGGACTCCCGGTTTTTTGTCTGCAATTTGGCTTATTTTCCCCTACTGTGGCGATGTCCTCAGTTAGGAAGCGTGCTGCTAGGGCGGCAGAGACCACCATTACCTGTGCTACTTGCAATGGAACACTGGTGGAGGGGTCCTGCAATAACTGCGGACGCCCAGAGGCCCGGACTGACACTGCTGAGTCAGCAGCTCCGGTGCTATACCCTGAGGTTCAGGTGATCTCAGGGCCATGGGAGACTCAGAATAAGATCAATGAATCTCTGTTGTCCCAGCTGTCCTCCATGTCGCAATCCCTGGAGGCACTTAATAGGAGGCTGGATAGCCCAGCTACTCCGTCCAGTTACCCCCGGGTGTCTCCCTCTTCTGCTGTGAGACCCCTTAAGCGGGCTCGTCGTGAGGATTCATCCGAGCTCCAGGCTCTCTCTGAGGAGGAGCGTTCCTCTGATGGTGAGGACGATGATGGGGGTTCAAATTTCGGGTCTGTGTCTGTATCTGAACCACCAGACGGGGTGGAGGATCTGGTGTCCTCTATCAACGAGACTTTACGTCTCGTGACACCCCCTGAGGAGGTGACGGTGCACCCGAAGGAGGTCTATCAATGGCTGCGGCCGGAGGCTAGACCAAGTGGCTCCTTCATGGACCACACTAATTTTGGAAGGGTGGTTAGAGCTCCCAGGTTACATCCCGGGCGGCGTTATGTCCGTAAACCCAAGGACAATCGCTTCGCCTTCCCCCAGGAGGTGCTTCAGGAGTGGTCGCAGTCCCCGAAGGTGGATGCTTCCATGACCAGGATTGCTGCACGCTCCCTTTTCTCTGCCTCTGATAGCTCCTCGCTGAAGGATGCGACTGATAGACAGGTTGAGCAACTCGCCAAGTCTTCCTATGAGGCTGTGGGGTCTTCTTTTGCCCCTAATTTTGCCACGGTCTGGACCTTACAAGCGATTACTACATGCTTGGATGGTATCACTGACCTGGCGAAATCCAGTCCAGAGGTCCTGGCACTTACCGAGAGGGCAAGGGCCTATGCGGACTACGCCAGGACGGCGACTCTGGAAACTGCCACTCGCTCAGCTGTGGCTTCGGCCAATGCTATAGCGATCCGCAGATTGTTGTGGCTGCGTCTTTGGGACTCAGATGCCACATCTAAGAAGATTTTGCAGAATCTTCCGTTCGCTGGTGACAGGCTTTTTGGCACCGAACTGGACAAGCTGATAAAAGATTCTGCTGAGTCTAAGATACCGCAGAATAAGCCTAAGCCACGGTATACCGTTAAAAGGAACCCAAAACAGTGGTCCTTTCGTTCCAGTTCGCAGTCATCAGCACCGTCCGCTCGCGCGGACCGAGGGGGAAAGCCCGCTTCTCAGTGGCGCTCTAAGAGTCGTCCAAAGAAGCCGGCGGGGGTGGCGGCTGCCACCCCTAAACCCGCCTCTACATGACTCGCTCTCCCTTCCTACCTCCCCACAGGTGGGGGGCCGCTTGTCTCGCTTTCAGGACAAATGGCTACTTCACGTTCAAGATCAGTGGGTTCGAGACGTGGTCTCGCGAGGTTACAGGATAGAGCTGACGTCAAAACCGATATCCCGATTCCATCGGTCGGTCCCATCACCAGAAAAGGCTCAGGCTTTTTTCGTGGTGTTGGAGGGTCTCCGCAGGGACGGAGTGGTGATACCGGTGCCGTCCGGGGAGAGGTTCAGGGGTTTTTACTCCAACCTCTTTATCGTCCCAAAGAAGGACGGATCCTTCCGCCCGGTGCTGGACCTGAAGTTGTTCAACCATCACGTGTTGGTTCGGAAGTTCCGTATGGAATCACTGCGCTCCGTGATCGCAGCTGTGTCACAGGGGGACTTCCTAGCGTCCATAGATATCAGAGACGCTTACCTTCACGTGCCTATTGCATCGGCTCATCAGCGCTGGTTGAGATTCGCAGTGGGGGAAGAACACTTCCAATTTGTGGCGCTGCCGTTCGGGTTGGCCTCGGCACCGCGGGTGTTCACAAAAGTGATGGCCTCCATGATGGCTCTCCTGCACGTGCAGGGACATGCCGTCATTCCCTATTTAGACGACCTACTGGTCAGGGCGCCATCAGAACACCTTTGCCAAGAGAGCCTAGATGTGACCATGAGGTCTCTGGAACAGTTCGGTTGGCTCCTCAATATTCGGAAGTCAATGCTAGTTCCGACCCAGTCTTTGACATATTTGGGCATGGACTTCAACACAGCCTCGGCCCTGGTGTCTCTGCCACGAGTCAAACAGATGGCGATCCACTCAGGAGTGCAAACAGTCCTCCTGTCACCACAATCATCCCTACGGGTGTTGATGATGCTGGTGGGGCGCATGGTGGCAGCAATAGAGGCGGTGCCTTTTGCACAATTTCGTCTCCGTCCTCTCCAGCTGGAGATCCTCCGCAGGTGGGACAAAAGGTCGATTTCTCTGAATCGGCTGGTGACCCCTTCCCAGCCGACCAGGGATTCCCTGCAGTGGTGGCTACAGCCACATCACTTGTCTCGGGGCCGGTCCTTCTTGAAACCGTCATGGTTAGTAGTGACCACCGACGCCAGTCTGAAAGGCTGGGGAGCGGTGTTCTTACACCACAGGGCCCAAGGCCTCTGGACTCAGTCAGAGTCGGCGTTGCAGATCAACGTACTGGAGATCAAGGCGGTTTATCTGGCACTCCTGGCGTTTCAGAGATTCCTCTCAGGACAACCCATTCGGGTTCAGTCCGACAATGCGACGGCCGTCGCTTATATAAATCATCAAGGAGGAACCAGGAGTGCAGAGGCTCTGGCCGAAGTCCACCGCATCCTATCCTGGGCGGAGGACAACAACTGCCTGATATCCGCAGTTCACATCCCAGGGGTCGAAAACTGGGAGGCCGACTATCTGAGCCGACAGGGGATGGACGCCGGAGAATGGTCTCTTCATCCAGACGTCTTCCAGGACATCTGCAGCAGATGGGGCACTCCGGACGTGGATCTGATGGCCTCACGGCTGAATCATCAGGTGCCACAATACATGGCGAGGTCATGGGACCCCCAATCTCTGGGAGCGGACGCTCTGGTCTTGACTTGGTCCAGATTCAGTCTGCCGTATGTGTTCCCGCCTCTGGCTCTGATTCCCAAGGTGCTGTGGAAAATCAGGTCGGAGTGCAGGGTAGCCATTCTAGTGGCTCCAGATTGGCCCAGGAGGTCCTGGTATCCGGACCTGTGGCAACTGTCAGGCGGACACAGGTGGACTCTTCCAGAACGCGCAGATTTACTCGCGCAAGGCCCATTCTTCCACCTCAATTCCAAGGCCCTCAGATTGACTGCATGGCTCTTGAGGCCTGGCTACTGACATCCAGGGGTTTCTCCCCTACGGTGGTTGCCACTATGAATCGGGCTAGGAAGCCAGTCTCAAGGAAGATGTACTACAGGACGTGGAAAATCTTTTTTACTTGGTGTGCCTCTGGTGGACGGTCTCCGTGGCCCTTGGCCGTCCCGACGTTGTTGGCTTTCCTACAGTCGGGTTTGGAATTGGGATTATCCCTTGGCTCCTTGAAAGGTCAAGTATCAGCACTTTCAGTGCTGTTTGACAGGCGATTGGCGCTCCTCCCGAAGGTCCGTCAATTTCTGCAGGGGGTGTCACGGATGGTTCCGCCCTACAAGAGACCTCTGGACCCTTGGGACCTTAACATGGTCCTGGCGGCATTACAGAGGTTGCCCACCTTTAAAAGGGAACCATGTGTTATCCGTCTTGTTGAGGAACTCTTCCCGCCCTGGGGTATTGCTTTAGGACATCCCCATTGTCTGGGTCTCCCATTATGATGACCAGAAAAAAGAGAATTTTGTTTACGTACCGTAAATTCTTTTTTCTTTAATCATCAATGGGAGACCCAGCACCCACCCAGTTGTTCCGTTGCATGTTTTGCATTTGCTCTGTTCTCTGTTGAGACAGTATTTGCCGGGTTGTTAAACCGTCTGTGCACGGCATTCTTCCCGATGTTTCGGGTGTGGTTTCTTTCCTCCTCGCAGCTTATGGACCAAACTGAGGATGTTCCCTGCGGTAGGGGTTTATAAGCGGAGGAGGCGGTGTCTACAAACTTGTAGTACCTAGTGTGACCTCCGGAGGGCAGTGCCCTAAACCCCATTGTCTGGGTCTCCCATTGATGATTAAAGAAAAAAGAATTTACGGTACGTAAACAAAATTCTCTTTTTTTAGATCTCTCCACAGATGTTCTATGTGGGATTCAGGTCTGGATTCATTGCTGGCCACCTCAGAAGTCTCCAGTGTTTTCTCTCAAACCATTTTCTAGTGCCTTTTGAAGTGTGTTTTGGGTCATTGTCCTGCTGGAAGACCCATGACCTCTGAGGGAGACCCAGCTTTCTCACACTGGGCCCTACATTATGCTGCAAAATTTGTTGGTAATCTTCAGACTTCATAATGCCATGCACACGGTCAAGCAGTCCAGTGCCAGAGGCAGCAAAGCAACCCCAAAACATCCGGGATCCTCCGCCATGCTTGACTGTAGGGACCGTGTTCTTTTCTTTGAATGCCTCTTTTTTTTTTCTCTCCTTAAACACTATGTTGATGCCTTTGTCCAAAAAGCTCTACTTTTGTCTCATCTGACCAGAGAACATTCTTCCAAAACGGTTTAGGCTTTCTCAGGTAAGTTTTGGCAAACTCCAGCCTGGCTTTTTTATGTCTCGGGGTAAGAAGTGGGGTCTTCCTGGGTATCCTACCATACAGTCCCTTTTCATTCAGACGCCGACGGATAGTACCCTCGGACTGCAGGGCAGCTTGAACTTGTTTGGATGTTAGTTGAGGTTCTTTATCCACCATCCGCACAATCTTGCGTTGAAATCTCTTGTCAATTTTTCTTTTCCGTCCACATCTAGGGAGGTTAGCCACAGTGCCATGGGCTTTAAACTTCTTGATGACACTGCGCATGGTAGACACAGGAACATTCAGGTCTTTGGAGATGGACTTGTAGCCTTGAGATTGCTCATGCTTCCTCACAATTTGGTTTCTCAAGTCCTCAGACAGTCTTTGGTCTTCTTTCTTTTCTCAATGCTCAATGTGGTACACACAAGGACACAGGACAGAGGTTGAGTGTGGAATTAGATCCAATTTGGCTTTAGGACAATTCTTTGTGTTTTTTCATTGAAGACAAATTAAATGAAGATGATAATACCAAAGAATTTGTGATTGCAATCATTTTCAGGAAGAAACTGAGTATTATCTGACAGAATAGCAGGGTGTCAATACTTTTGGCCATAACTGTAACTCCAGTCTTTCTTGATGAGCTGAAATCGTGATATCACAACTAAAACACATATGAGCACTGCTGCCAATCATTGGGCTCAGCAGTTTTTGTGCATCGCTGCAGCTGTCAATAAAAACTGGTTGCAGTGGCTGCAAGGCGTTGCTTGAGGACCACTGGGTGAGTTACAAAAGTATTGTTTTACTTCCCCCGAACCATACACTAAGCCCATATTGTAAGATAAAAAATAAAGGAGAGACAACCTTAGTCTAGTAACTGTTTTAGTTATTAGACAGGCTCTTTTTCTAAGCTCTTCTGTTATTGTCTGGTTGGTGGTTAACAGCGTACTATCATGTCGTACTAATTGTTTGTATTAACTTTCCTGTAACACTTCTTATGATGTATAACACGACTCATTCAAATATTTTTTTCTTCCACTTCCATATGTGTAGACGCTGGTTTTCAATACAGAATAACCAACTTGTTTACCAGAAGAAATTTAAGGTGAGCCATAAATAATAAAGCAAGGTTTAGTAGGACTACTTGAGGAGCAATACTGTACCGTCTGCATTTATGCATTTTTCTTACCAATTGAATGCCTAAGAAAACTACCTTCTCAGGTCTCTTGTTTTTCCTTTTTCTTCATAGGATAATCCTACTGTTGTTGTTGAAGACTTGCGTCTATGCACAGTGAAGCACTGTGAAGATATTGAGAGACGCTTCTGCTTTGAAGTGGTTTCTCCTACTAAGTAAGTATTTTATCTTGGAGAATGTACAAACACTCACAGCAGAACCTGAGGATTTGTGTATGTCTAAGCTCCATGTACTTATAAGCTCCTGTTAGATTTAACTTTTATTTAACCCCTTCATGATCTTGGAGAGTATATGTATGTGCAATATCGCCCCCCTCCCTGCCTTTGATGCAGACTTACTCTGAGCCTGCATTTTTCACGGCACATGATCTGAAAAGCCTACATGTGCTTCTAACAGCTGCGGGCAGATTGGAAATCCACCCGCCATTGAGGAGGGCTAGTTAAATCTCTGACAGTGGGATCTAACACAAAGCGGCAGAGAGCATGTCATTCCCCGTTTCCTTCGGCGACTCTGTGACGTGAGTCTGTGATGACAAACTTGCTGTGAATGCTGGTTGGGCACCGGCATTCACAGGAGATGATTATTTGTGCTGAACAGAGCAGTGATGACACTCTCGCGCTTCAGCTACAACTCGCTGCCTGTTGATTGATAATTTGATCAGAGGACTGGAAGAGAGAAGCTGGTGGTGACTGGATGCGGGGCTCGCTTGATTTCACACGAGTCATGAACCATGATTACCGACAGCGCTAGAAGCGCGGCAGCACGAGAGGTGAATAAAGGGTCTATTACATTAACTGTGGGAAACAAGTGGAATCAGAAGAGGTTGTCATTATAGTGGACAAGTGTCACTTTATGCGGTAATAACTCTTGAGCGCTTCAATGGATCTCAATGAATCTGAGATTGTTTTTTCATGATACATTGTACTTAATGACTGTGGTGAATGTGGGTAGAACAATGCGTGAAAATATAGGAAATTTGGCAACAAGTTTAAAAAATTTGCAATTCTCAAACATTTATTTTTCAAGCTTCTAAGCCTGAGTGATATATCCCGCACAAAATCGTTAATAAATAACATTCCCCGCATGCCGACTTTATGAAAGCACAATTTTTGAAACATCTTTTTTTTTCTTTATCAGAAATTAAAAAGATTATCATCAATTTCTCATCTTTACAACAGAATTTACAAAACCAATTTTTTTTATTTATTTTTTTTTAATTTGAGGGACCATATCACATTTGAAGTGTCTTTGAGGGGCCTGCATGACAGAATATACACAAAAGTGACACAATTCTAAAAACTGCACCCCTTAATATGCTCAGAGCCACATTCAAAAAGTTTACTAACTCTTTAGGTGCTTCAAAGGAACTAAAGCAATGTGGGAGGAAAAAATGAAAATGTTATATTTTCCCATAAAAATATTGCTTTATACTCAAATTTTGCATAATTTGTGCAGTATATTTTCACAGTATCAAAACCACTGCCGTTGTTCAGTACAAGCACAGTGGATGGGATTTATAAAAAATCCCATGACCACTATACTTTCTTATGCAGTGTAAACCTACTGCATGGCAATTTATTTTGTGGACACACTATTGCTCTCTGCAGTAGAACCCAGCGAAAATCTGCTGCGTCAGTAATCTGATCGTGGGCACATAAGTTGTGTTCTCCCACACAGGACACTAGCATTCTGTAAGAGGAATGACTCTATGCTTAGAACACAGCATCTACTTATCATGGGCACTTACCCTATGGGAAAAGGAGAAAACAATCCAAACAATTTGTTTTGCAACTTCTCCTGAGTACGGCAATAGCCCATATGTGGTGGAAAACTACTGTTTGGGCGCACAGTAGGTCTTGGGAGATAAGGAGAGCCATTTGACTTTTGGAGAGTAAAATTGCCTGAAATAGATACCAGTCGCATTAGCTGAGCCCCTGATGTCCTTAAACAGTGGAAACCCCCCACAACTGACCTCACCTTTTGAAACTACACCCCTGAAGAAATTTATTTAGAGGTGTGCTGGGCACCTAATCCCACAGGTACTTCACAGAATTTTATAACTTTGAGCCATGAAAAAAAAATAATAATAATTTTTACCCACAAACATGTTGCTTTTGTCCCGAATTTTTATTTTTCATAAGTGTAAGGCTGTTTTTTTTTTTTTTTTTTAAATCAGGCAAGATCAGGCTTTTCAGCAAACACCTGATCCTTTCAGGATCCAGATTTTTTTTGCACATTCACTTTAATTGTGTCAGGTACCAATCTGAAGCAACAGGATTCTCCCTGACATCATTACAGAGAATGGGCAAAAAACTGGATCCTGAAAAGCCTGATCTGATTTAAAAAACAAAACAAAAAACTGCAGTGTGAAACCAGCCTTACAGGAGAAAATAAACCATACAATTGTTTGTACAATTTCTCCTGAGTACACACATACACTGTATATGGTCAAAAACTACTATTTGGGCACACGGCAGGGCTCGGAACAGAGCACCATTCAACTTTTGCAGTGCAGAATTGGCTGAAATAGATAGTTGATGCCATGTCTTGTTTGCCGAGTTCATGATTTGACTAATCAGTGGAAGTTCCCCACAAGTGATCGCATTAAGGAAACCACCCCTGAAGGAGTCTGGTTACATGTGTGGTGAGCACCCTGAACCCCCCAGGTGCCTCACAGAATTTTGTAATGTTGATGCTTGAAAGTAAAAAAAAAGATGATTTCCACACAAACAAACATGTTGCTTTTGCCCCTAATTTTTAATTTTCACAAGGGTAACAGGAGACAATGGATAATACAATTTGTTGTCAAATTTCTTCTGTGTACGCAGATACCTCATGTGTTGGAAAATCACAGTTTGGGCGCACAGCAGGGTTCACAAGGGAAAGAACACCATTTGATTTGTAGAGCGCTATTTTTGGCTAGAATAGATTGCAGACACAACGTAAAACAGTAAAAACTCCCACAAGTGACCCCCATCTTTGAAACTACACCTCTCAAGAATTTATCTAGCAGTGTAGTGACGATTTTCACCCTTAAGCAATATAGAGCATTGTATAACATTGGGCTGAGCACATGAAAATGTCCTATTTTTTTTCTAATAAAATAATGCTTTTGCCCAATGTTTTTCAAATTTTTACAAGTGGTAATAAAAAACATACAGTGTAATTTGTTATGTAATTGCTCTCGAGTATGTCAATACCCTATATGTGGTGAAAAACTACTTTTGAGGCCCAGTGCAAAGCTCAAAGTAAGGAGTGTAGTGAAGATTTTACTGGATTGGTTTGCAGGGCAATGTACCTGAGGACTCGACTAGAAAAGCAGAACCTCCACCATAAGTGACTCCCCATATTATAAATTACACTCCTCAATGAATTCATCTAGAGATGTAGTGTGGATGTTGGCACCACAGTGTACCTCAAAAAATTTATACCATTGCATGATGAAAAAGAATAATTACATTACCACAAAAATAATGTTTTAGCCCAAAGTTTTTAATTTTTATAATTGCCAATAGGAAAAAATGTACCACACAGCTTTTGTGCAATTTCTCCTGAGTGTGCCAATACCCTACATGTAATCGGGAACTACTTATCATACACAGTGCAAAGCTCAGAATGGAAGAAGTGCCATATTATAGCAAGGGCCTCGGCTTTTCGTCAGGCGCTGGACGCCTTGAGACAGGACGGGGTGGTGATCCAGGCTCCCTTCAGGGAATGCTTCCAGGGGTTCTACTCAAATAACTTCACGGTTCCCAAGAAGGACGGTTCGGTAAGACCGGTTTTGGACCTCAAGCTCCTCAACCGGCACGTGAGGTCAGGTCATTCCGCATGGAGTCTCTGCGATCTGTGATAGCGTCTCTATCTCAGGGGGACTTCCTAGCCTCAGTGGATGTCAAGGATGCCTATCTACACCTCCCCATCGCTCCTGCACATCAACGCTGGCTGAGGTTCGCAGTAGGAGAGGAGCACTTTCAGTTCGTGGCTCTTCCCTTCGGCCTTGCCTCCGCACCGAGGGTCTTCACCAAAGTGATGGCGGCAATGGTAGCTGTTCTGCATTCCCAGGGCTATGCAGTAACTCCGTACTTGGACGACCTTTTGGTCAGAGCCCCCTCTGCGGAGCAGTGTCAGCTGAGTCTCTCAGTAACTCTAGACACTCTGCAGCACTTCGGGTGGTTGATCAACGTACCCAAGTCTGTTCTCCTTCCTGCTCAGTCAATAACTTATCTGGGCATGGAGTTTCATACTGCTCTGGCTCTGATCGTCCTGCCTGTCGACAAGCAGGTGTCGATTCAGGAGGAAGTCCAGTCTCTCATGCAGTCAGACTCGGTATCCATCAGGCGTCTGATGCACATTCTGGGAAAGATGGTGGCGACCATAGAAGCCGTACCATTTGCGCAATTCCACCTACGTCCGCTGCAATTGCAGATCCTGCGCGGATGGAACAAGAATTCCTCCTCTCTCGACCAGCACATCCCTCTGTTGTCGTCCACGAAGGAATCTCTACATTGGTGGCTGCTTCCCACCTCTCTTTCACGAGGCAGATGCTTTCTGCCCCCCTTTTGGTTGGTAGTGACCACGGACGCCAGTCTCCTAGGCTGGGGCGCCGTCTTTCTTCACCACAGCAGGGCTGTGGAGTCGGTAAATCAAACCTCCGACTCCTGAATTTCCCTAGCTCCGACTCCGGCTCCAGCTCCGACTCCGACTCCTTTGACTCCGACTCCTTCAGTCATGGCTCGTTTTTAAGTGATAAAATTATTGTAGGTCAATGGTAACATTAGGCTTTAATCATTATAATGACATATTAATCAAGATATTTAGATAGAACATAATAATAAATCATAATAATAATATTCAGCACATTCTGCATTGAACTACTATTATATATTTTAGGAGTCGGAACATTTCTCAACTCCCGACTCCACCAAAATGGGCAGCGGCTCCGACTCCACAGCCCTGCACCACAGGGCGCAGGGCACCTGGACGGAGCAGGAATCCTCCCTTCAGATCAACGTTCTGGAGATTCGGGCCTTTTATTTGGCTCTTCTGGCCTTTCAGAGATTCCTGGCGGGGAATCAGATTCGGATACAATCCGACAACGCAACCACGGTCGCTTACATCAACCACCAGGGAGGCACTCGCAGTCCTCAAGCCTTCGCGGAGGTCCAACGTATCCTACAGTGGGTCGAGGACAACGACTCGTCCATCTCGGCAGTGCACATTCCCGGAGTGGACAATTGGGAGGCCGACTATCTAAGTCGGCAAGGTATGGACGCAGGAGAATGGGCTCTCCACCCAGATGTGTTTCTGCACATCTGCGACAGATGGGGAACACCAGACGTGGACCTGATGGCCTCCCGGTTGAACCACAAGGTTCCGGTTTTCATGTCTCGTTCTCGAGACAGCAAGGCTGTGGGGGCAGACGCTCTGGTCCAGGACTGGTCCAGGTTTCGCCTTCCCTACGTGTTTCCTCCATTCCCTCTGCTACCCAGGGTTCTACGGAAACTCAGGACGGAATGTCGACAAGCCCTACTCATCGCCCCAGACTGGCCCAGGAGGGCCTGGTATCCGGACCTGTTACAGCTCTCGACGGGGGATCCGTGGAGGCTCCCATCCCGACCAGACCTTCTGTCTCAAGGGCCGTTCTTCCACCACAATTCCGCGGCTCTCAGCCTGACTTTGTGGCACTTGAAGACTGGTTGCTGACATCTTGTGGCTTTTCTTCCGAAGTCGCCGCAACCATGAGACAAGCCAGGAAACCTGCATCGGCGAAGATTTACCGCAGCGTTTGGAAGATCATCTTTTCTTGGTGTCGTCTCAACGGAAAGGCTCCTTGGCCTTTCTCTCTTCCAACCCTTCTTGCCTTCCTCCAATCTGGATTGAATAAGGGTTTGGCTCTCAGTTCCCTCAAGGGTCAGATCTCCACACTGTCTGTGCTATTCAACAAACGTCTAGCTAACCTTCCTCAGGTGAAGACGTTTGTGCAAGGGGCAAATCACATTGTTCCCCCCTACAGACGTCCTTTGGACACCTGGGACCTTAATATGGTTCTTGCAGCCTTACAAAAGCCGCCTTTCGAACCTCAGAGAGGTGTCCCTCTCTAGACTTTCACAGAAAGTTGCCTTTCTTGTGGCCATTACTTCTTTGCGGAGAGTTTCAGAGCTGGCAGCCCTGTCTTGCAAGTCTCCTTTCCTGGTGATTCACCAGGATAAAGTGGTGCTTCGGCCTGTGGCGGAATTCTTACCTAAGGTGCTTTCTCCGTTTCACCTGAATCCAGACATTGTCCTGCCGTCTTTTTGTCCTAATCCCGTTACCAGTATGATAAGTCTCTGCATACTTTGGACCTGGTCAGGGCTGTCAGGATTTATGTCTCCCGCACGGCTTATTTTCGCCGCTCGGATGCCTTGTTCGTTCTCACAAATATACTAAAAGAAGGAAGCAAGCGCAGATAGGGTCTTATCTTTTTAACAATCAGCGGCTAAAGAGCCGTAATGATAACTGCTCACCTGGTTTAGTTGTGTGACACACAACCAGTATTGAAAGCATATAATAGCGGCTGCTGCTGGACCCACACCTCCACTGCTATGTGGTCAGATTCCAGAGTTTTCCAGGGACAATGTGTCGTCGGTCCGCGCGGCCACAAAAGACTGAATCAGAAGTTTACTCTCTACCTTTATTTGGATCCATCCACGCTTTTCGGAGCCTGCTATGCTCCTTCATCAGGGAGTGTATGAGATCTCATACACTCCCTGATGGAGCATAGCAGGCTCCGAAACGCGTTGGATGGATCCAAATAAAGGTATAGAGTGAACTTCTGATTCAGTCTTTTGTGGCCGCGCGGACCGACATACATTGTCCCTGGAAAACTCTTGTTCGTTCTCACGACAGGCGAGAAAAAAGGAGCGCAGCCTCCAAGTCTTCCCTGGCTCGGTGGATCAAGGCTCCTATTCAGGAACCTACCTTCTCTCTGGTACGCCTTTACCTGCAGGGATTTAGGGCGCATTCCACAAGAGCTGTGGGTGCCTCGTGGGCCTTACGTCATCAGGCCACGGCACAACAGGTGTGTCAGGCGGCCACTTGGTCAGTCTACACACCGTTTAAAAAACATTATCAGATCCATGCGTATGCTTTGGCAGCGCTAATGTGGGCAGACCGATCCTTCAGGCGGCGGTCGCTCACATTTGAAGTTACTGTCACGCTTGGGTCTTTTCCCACCCAGGGATAGCTTTTGGACATCCCAATGTCTGGGTCTCCAAATGGAGCAAAAAAGAAAGAGAATTTTGTTTACTTACCGTAAATTCTTTTTCTTCTAGCTCCTTGGGAGACCCAGCACCCACCCTGTTGCCTTTTGGGCATTGTTCTTCTGTTTAAGTGACTGGTGTTGTACATGTCGCTTTTACGGCACTGTTGGCCGACAATTTTTAGCCGGACCTTTTGGTCTTGGTGTGGGTTTTATCCTCCTTCCTGCTTGTGCACCGAACTGATGGGATTTCTCCTAGAGGGGGTGTATAGGCAGTAGGGGAGGAGTTACACTTCTTGTTTTAAGTGTAATACTTTGTGTGTCCTCCGGAAGCAGAAGCTATACACCCCAATGTCTGGTCTCCCAATTAGGAGCTAGAAGAAAAAGAATTTACGGTAAGTAAACAAAATTCTCTTTTTTAGCCCCACATTTTACATTTCACACAGAAAATGTGTAACAATGGCACCAAATGTGTCACTTTTCAGTGGGTACGGAAAGTATTCAGACCCCTTTTAAATTTTCACTCTGTTTCTTGCGACCATTGGTAAATTCAAAAAGTTTATTTTTTTCTCATTAATGTACACTCTGCACCCGGTTTTGACTGATAAAAAACAGAAATGTAGATATTTGTGAAAATGTATTAAAGAAAAACTCAAATATCACATGGTCATAACAATACAGCAAGAGGGTGATGGTATATGTGGACACCACGGCGTTTATAGAGAGACCTGGGCAGACAACGTACCTTGTAGCTGAACAGCCTTTGCTTGCAGAGTCCCAATGATGGTGCTCGACAGGTCAAGCCTAGTCCAGGCAAGACAAATCAATGAACCACCTGTTGAAGCACAAACAAGCGAAGCAGTGGTTGTCTATACACCTACTTGTCTCCCCTCTCCCCCCATGCTGAACTGGCATAGTTTAGCTTTTACTTGTTTGAAATAAAGAAGGAGTTTTACTTTCCCGAAGTGTGCCACGATCACCTTCAGAATCAGACACATGGTCATAAGTATTCAGACCCGTTGCTCACTATTGAGTAGAAGCACCCTTTTGAGCTAGCACAACTGAGTCTTCTTGGGAATGATGCAACATGTTTTTCACACCTGGATTTGGGAATCCTCCGCCATTCTTTTTTTGCAGATCCTCTCCAGTTTAGTCAGGTTGGATGGTGAACGTTGGTGGACAGCCATTTTCAGTTCTCTCCAGAGATGCTTAATTGGATTTAGGTCAGGGCTCTGACTGGGCCAGTCAAGAATGGTCCCAGAGATTTTCTGAAGCCACTCCTTTGTTATTTTAGCCATGTGCTTAGGGTCATTGTCTTGTTGGAAGTTGAACCTTCGGCTAAGTCTGAGGTCCAGAGCACTCTGGAAGAGGTTTTCATCCAGGATATCCCTGTACTTGGCCGCATTCATGTTTCCTTCAATTGCAACCATTTTTAGTTTCCCTCCAACTGATAAACACCCCTATTGCATGAATCTGCCACCATCATGTTTCACTGTTGGTATTGTATTAGGCAGGTGATGAGCAGTGCCTGGTTTTCTCCACATATACCACTTAGAATTATTTCCAAAAAGTTCAATGTTCATCTCATCAGACCAGAGATTCTTATTTCTTATAGTCTGGGAGTCCTTCACTTCTTTTTTTTTTTAGCAAACTCTATATGCCGGCTTTCATATGTCTTGCACTGAGGAAAGGCTTCTGTCTGGCCACTCTGCCATCAAGGCCCAACTGGTGGAGTGCTGCAGTGATAGTTGACTTTGTGGAACTTTCTCCCATCTCCCTACTGCATCTCTGGAGCTCAGCCACAGTGATCTTGGTGTTTTTCTTTACCTCTCTCACCAAGGCTCTTCTCCAACGATTGCTCAGTTTGGCTGGGCAGCCAGGCCTAAGAAGACTCCTGGTGGTCCCAAACTTTTGCCATTTAAGGATTATGGCGGCCATTGTGCTCTTAGGAACCTTGAGTACTGCAAAAATTCTTTTGTAATGTTGACCAGATCTGTTCCTTGCCACTATTCTGTCTCTGAGCTCCTTGGGCAGTTCCTTTGACCTCATGATTCTCATTTGGTCTGGCATGCATTGTGAGCTGTGAGGTCTTCTATAGACAGGTGTGTGCCTTTCCAAATCAAGTCCTATCAATTTAATTAAACACAGCTGGACTCCAATGAAGAAGTAGAACCATTTCAAGGAGGATCACAAGGAAATGGACAGCATGTGACTTAAATATGAGTGTTTGGGCAAAGGGTCTGAATACTTATGACCATGTGAAATTTGTTTTCCTTTTTTAATATGGCTGCAATGTAACAGAGTGAAAAAATTAAAAGGGTCTGAATACTTACCATACCCACTGTATATGTTCTAAGTGTGGCAATACCCCATATTTGGTTGAACAAGTACAGTCTTGCCACATGGCGAGACTCAGGAAAGAGGCAAGGAGAGCTATTTGACCCTTGTTGCACAGATTTTTCTTAATAGTTTACAGACTCCATATACAGAGCCCAGAAGTGCAGAATCCCCTCTCAAGTGTCCCCACTTTAGAAATGACAACAGTCTGTGAATTTATCCACAGGTGTAGTGACTATTTGGACTTCATGGATATTTTCCAGGAACCAGCAGCAATGGATGTTGATGAAAATTGCAGATCTATTACAGTGCACATATATTGCAGTGCCCATAGATTGTGCCCAGTTCGTGCTTCTGTAGACACGCACTTAGTAAATTAGGCGGCCTCTACTTCTACAGAGATGTGTAATATGTGGACACTAGATGTGGTTCAGGTTCACAGTGGGGCTCAGAAGGAAGTGGGGAATTAGAAATTGGCTTATTAGTAAATGGAAACTTCCTATTTTTCAATTTACAGATAATGGACCTGAGTGGAGGCTTTTTTTGTTTTTTTGTGTGGAATGAGTTCAAGGTTTTATTAGTAACATTTTACATGATATTTTGGTTCAATTTTTCCTGTGCTCTACGCTGAGCATTTATTTCGAGGATTACACCTAAATCTCCAAATAACGTGATTCCAATGAAACCCCTAATGGTTTGATCACTATAATGAAGCAGCAGAGTTACTTTGCACTCTGTCTGGCCTCTGTTTAGCAGTGTTTGTCTTTTTAGAAGTATACAAAACTGGCAGATCTTGCTTTTACAAACACTGAAAGGGAACCTGTCAGCTAGTTTATGCCCCACCCCAGCTATCACTGTCTGTACCTGCAGCTTTAGAATACCAGTCTAATTATTCCCGTCTGAGCTCATAGTGTAATGTAAAGGTGAAAAAAAAGCATTTATACGCTTGCATTTTCTTATGTAAATGAGGGAGTCAGTCTACAGCTTGGATGGAGACTGTCTGGCAGATTAATAGTTAACTTGCATGTCTAAAGGACCTGTAATGTCCCGATCATGTGACCATAGCGGGCGGAGCTAAGCTAGTAAACTCAAATTGTGCTATGGGGACTTGGCTCCACCTATTATAGTCACGTGATTGTGACATGACATCAGGTCTCCAAGCATGTTCTAATATTCGGTTGAAATGTTAACTATTAACCTGCCAGATAGTCCACCTTCTCCAAGATGTATTTAGACCGTGCCTCATTTACATGAGACAATGTCAGTGTATAAATGCTTTTTTTTCACGTTTCACATTACACTCTGAGCTCAGACAGGGATGGTTAGAATAGTATTATAAAGCTGCAGGTGCAGACAGTAATAGCTGGGAAGGCATAAAGTCAGCTGACAGTTTCCCTTTAAATAAGAAGGGTACTGCTGGATTTTAGGCCAGAAAGTCCACAATGTCTAGATCTGCCTCATTATAGTGAATCATCCATCATGGGTTCCATATGAATCATGTTATTTCAGGGATTTTTTTTTATTTTTTTAAATCAGATATTTTTATTAATCAATTATGTATACATTGCATCATGTAACAATAATCCAATATTTTATAATTTAATAGTACCCTAACAAAGAGACAATACCGCACCTCCCCACCCCCTTCCCCCAATAGACAGCTGAAGCTATGTCTATTGTCCAGTAATATTATACAGAAATCCAACATATAAATCCACATTGAAGCCTTTTGCATCCTAGTCTTACATAGGGCTAGCAACATAAAAGAAAAAATGACCAGACTGTTCATATATATGGTCTTATTTCTCACCATATTCTTCACTCTGACCTCAACATGGCTCACAAAGGTTTTTGAATATTTTGGAAGCATTCCTCCTTCGATATACGTTCTCATCTGTGCGTACTATGTAGTTTACCTGTTGCAAATATTCCACTCTAGAGGGAGGCTCAGTCCTGATCCATCCTCTGGCTATCATTTCCCTTACAATGAATCATAGCTTAACCATCGCTATCTTCTGTGAGTTTGAGATTCCAGTTTCTTCCACATGCCCCAACACACACACTATCAGCTTCTTTGGAACCACACATTCATACTGTCCTTCAATTAGATTAATCACAACCATCCAAAAAGCCTGCAACCTCGGACATTCCTACATCATATGTAACACTCCCACACCCTCATGCATACATCGTGGACATTCTGAGGTGTTCCTCACACCGATCTTATATAGGAATTCTGGAGATCTGTATGCTCTATGTAACAAATATAGCTGCGACAACCTACCTGGCACACTGAGACAATTTTGGACCATATTCCAGTATATAGTCCCAAACCTTGTTGTTTATTACCCAAATTCTTCTTCCCATTTATCTCGTGCCCGAATAGGGTGCCGCAACAAAAAAGTATGTAAGAGAGCTCCATACACAGTTGAAGTAACCTCTTGTGTGCCTTCTTCCATACATATATAATCTAAAACAATGCCTTTTTGCACCCCCAGGTCCCTTATGTATTTCAGAGATTTGCTTGTGTAAGTGCTCAACTTAGAGCGCAGGATAAATGTGAGCAGAGCCTTACTGCGAATTTTGGGAGGCAGAATAAACAAATCAACGGCACGTCAAGAATTTATTCTGTTTATATTTTATACCTTTCACCATGTAGTATAAGTGATGACACTGTTTTATTCTTTAGGTCGATGTGATTACAGCAATATCGGTTTATATGGGATTTTTAGGTTTGGCTACAATCACACACATTAAATTAACACTTTGAATAAAGTTTTTGCATCACCATATTTTTTCAGTTATATAACAATTTTATTTTTCTGCCAACAGTCATGTGAAGGCTTGTTTTTTGCGGAATGAATTGACATTTTTATTGGTACCATTTCCGAGAACGCGACATTTTTTTTTTCTCTCTTTTTATTCGTATGTTTGGAAGGTGGAATTAACAAAAACTAGCAATTCAGAAATTATTTTTTTTGTCGTTCACTGTTCAGTAAAAGTGATGAGATGGCTTATTTTCTTTAATTTTTTGGATCGTGTTTTTTTCCACTTTTCACGGCCGTTTGATGAAAAGCCTAATTTTTGCCACATTTTTTTCTCACAGTGGGCATTGAAGGGTTTTACTAGCAATGACAGATTTATAGATTGGGTTGTTCTGGACATGCCAATACAAAATGTGTACTAAACTTTTGGCATGGTCTAACAGGCCACCATAGCTGTTATGGTTACACCATAGGTCATTATTTGACATCCAGCTGTGATGGCAACCATTGGGCCCCTGTGATCGCATTGTGGGGTCCTGATCAGGTGAAAGAGGTAGCCCCTCCTCTATGAACTTCTAAATACTGTGATCGCAATTGATCAAAGCATTTAGAGGGTTAAAGGGCTTGTCCAAAGGCAAAAGGAAATTTCATTTAAATACTTATAATCCCTATTATCTACACTTGTATTAAAAATTCCCTACAGTTCTCTAACTACTATTCTATTTTTTTATTTCCTGTCTGATGACAATTCGTTTGGGAATCTCAGTGCATGCTGCAAAACTCGAAGGAAATGTTCTCGGGGTGCAGTCTGTGGCAGTGACCGCAGTCCCTGCCCCCTCTGCTGGTCTGTCCCTCTGTGTACCATCCTGCTCTGCGCACATGTGCAGTCTGAAATGTATTCTGTGCATTGACAAGTTAAAATGTGGTTATTTAAACATCATTATTGATAAATCATGTAATTTTAAACTTGTGTTTTATCGTGGTCCACTTTACAGGAGCTGTATTCTGCAGGCTGACTCTGAGAAGCTGCGGCAGGCATGGATCAAAGCTGTTCAGACCAGTATTGCTACAGCTTACCGAGAAAAAGGGGAAGAAGCAGAGGTCAGTTTACATTTGTGCGTTTTAGACATGTGCACACTATGTATAGGCCCATACTATGTACTTTATTTAGATTTTTTTTTATTGAATTAGTATTTTACATTTTGCTTTAGAAAATGGACAAAAAGCCTACCTTGTCAAGCAGTAGCCCAGTGTCGGAAGCTAAAGAAAAGCTGGTTAAAGGGGAGAGTGCTTTGAAGCGAGTGCAATGTATTCCGGGTAACACAAAGTGCTGTGATTGTGGCTTACCTGATCCTCGCTGGGCCAGTATTAATCTTGGCATTACTTTATGCATTGAATGCTCAGGAATTCACAGGTAAGCAGTTGTCACAGCTCACACATTTATAACTTGTTTGTTGATGATATGCAAATAAATATTCTTTAGAAAAGAATACGGCACTCTTGAATTGATAATGTAGATTCATTCTTTAAATTTGTGGTACAATATAGTCCTGTGACATGATGTAATTGGGATTCCTGTAACCCTTCTAAGTGCCCAGACATCCCCTGCATACCTTAGAAATACACTTTTATTCTCTCCTGCGCTGTATGGTAATGACTCCTGAAAAGGTCCTGGGGGTCTCCTCTCTGTGGTCCTCGCTGCCCCCTGCCTGGAATACCCGCCCCGCTTTTTTAAAATTGCCGCCCGTTCTGTTTATGGCTGTTGATTGACAATCACTACTCTTGTGCCGACGCAGTGCCATGGGTCACCATGCTCCATTAAAGACGCAGTGCCCGAAGTCTCGCGCCTGTGCAGTAGAATCTCACAAGACTTCGGGCACTGTGTGTCTATGATGAAGCATGGTGACCCGCGGCATTGCGCAGGCTCGAGAATATTGCTTGTCAATCAACGGCCATACACACGAGAGGCGGCAGTTTTAAAAGAGTGGGGCGGGTATGCCAGGCAGAGGGTGACAAGGACCACAGAAAGGAGACATCTCCGGACCTTTTCAGTGGTCATTACCATACAGCGCGAGAGAGAATAAAAGTGTATTTCTGAGGTATGCAGGTGGCACATAGACTAGTACAGGAACCCCAGTTACATCATGTTACAGCTGGTGGGCACAGTTTAGTGTGCCCAAATGGGGTGAGAGGTTCACTTTAATCACTGCAGGCTGTAAATGTTATACTGTAAAGAGAGCAAAGATTGCAGACCGTAAACTCACAACTTACAAAATGCTGTAGGATCACGAGGATAAGAATATAGAGAAATCGCTATGTGGAGAGAGAGCTATGCTATGTAACCTGTAAATCTGGCTATTGCTCCTAAAGGGGATGTCAACTACTAGGACAACCCTTTTCAATCTGAGTGTTTCCCCCATTAAAATAAAAACAATTATTTTCTCCTTTGATGTTGGCACTTGTTTCAGGGGCTCACATGAGATTGTTACATCACGAGTGACCTGTGCCTAAAAAGCACCAGCTTCATTGTCCTCACATTAGGATAAATCGAACATCAAAAGGAAATTAGAGCTGTGGTTTCTCTCTCACATCCTATTGATGTTTGAAGATGGGAGGACGGTTAAGCTGGCACTTATTTGGCTCAGGGCTCATGTGACATAAAAATCATGTGAGCCCCGGGACATGAAATGCCCAAGCCACTGGAATGGCATCGGAGGCAAATGTAGGAGTTTTTATTTTAATGGGGTCAAACACTTAGATTGAGAAGTGGGTGTCCAAGTAGTAGAAAAACCTGTTAAAGCAAGTCTCCATAGGGTCATATCCAGTAGTTGTGTGCTAAGTGTCGTAAGGGGAGAGTCACTAAGCAACACCTCTGTCTCATCAATTTCCCTGAATCTGACTCCAACTCTACGACTACGACTTCCTTATATAGTGGGGAAAATAAGCATTTGATCCCTTGCTGATCTTGTAAGTTTGCCATCGGACAAAGACATGAATATTATTTAATTTTAAGGGTACGTTAATTTTAACAGTGAGATAAAGAATATAAAAAACTAGCTGTGAGCCCGATGCAAATGCATCGGGTGTCTAGAATATTTTTTTTTTTTTTTTTTAGATTTTCAAATAGATTTTCACTTGCCGCACCTGCCGCAAGTCCCCCTATACTTTCTATGGGGATTACCGCAACCGCGCCGCAAGTGTAGCGACTCGCAATGGCCTCGCGGCCATTGCTCGCGCTACACAGCGAGTCGCAATAGATCCCCATTGAAAGTATAGGGGGAGTTGCGGCAGGTACGCGGTTGCGGTAATCCTTATGGAAGCGGGCATTGCGATTCGGTGGCCGAAAATAGAACCAGAGGCTCGGCCACAAAGCTAGCGATTTCCCGCTGAGGCTAGCGACTCGCTACCTGAGCGGGAAATCGCTAGCTTTGTGGCCGAGCCTCTGGTTCTATTTTCGGCCATTGCTCGCACTAAAGCTAGCGACTCGCAATGGCCTCGCGGCCATTGCTCGCGCAGCTGACGCCTCGCATTGGCCGCTACGCGGCCAATGCTTCGCCGTGGTGACGTCACAGTGTGACTTATCCACGGCACGTTTTTTTTGGTCCGACACGAAAATGTCTTAGACAATTATATAGTAGATAAAATCCAGAAAATCACATTGTCTAAATAAATAAATATAATTTGCATTTTGAAGAGCGAAATAAGTATTTGATCCCCTACCAATCATTTAAGGGCCACTTTACACACACAGATATCTGTGACCAACTTCTGAACAGATCTCTGGTAGCAGTGAAATCATGGACACATTGTTCCATTTGTACACAGCCACAAAATGGAGCAATGTGTCCATGATTTCACTGCAACCAGAGATCTGTTCAGAAGTTGGTCACAGAAGTTGGTGTGTGTAAAGCAGCCCTTATGGCCACTCTACACGTCCCGATATCGGCGTCCAACTCCGATAAAAAGTCACATGGTTCGTGCGTTGGCCCCGATATCGTTCGTGCGTTGTATGGTGTAAATGTCCAATACGATACACGAACGATGCCAAAACGATATCTGGGATCATATGAGCCTGCTCTCCAACGGCCCGATATTGGATGGACGTTGTGGCCGGATCGTGCTGTGTGAAAGCCCAACAACGATGTGGAGTACAACTTCCCCTATTCTCTCCCATGTTAAATGGTCGTTCCTGGTCGGCCGTACAAGGGGGCGACACATCGCTGTTGCGTTGCCTGCCGATATCGTGCTGTGTAACATCTCCTATGCGATCTTGGAATTCTACCCAGAAAAAGCGCGCTCCCGCGTCGTTGTATCCAACATCAGACCGATGTTGGGACGTGTAAAGTGGCCATCAGAGTTTCTCCTACAGACTAGTTAGATGCTCCTAATCAACTTGTTACCTGCATTAAAGACAGCTGTCTTAAGTTGTCACCTGTATAAAAGACTCCTGTCCACACACTCACTCAATTAGTCGACCTCTACAACATGGGCAAGACCAAAGAGCTTTCTAAGGGTGTCGTCACATGCTTCAATTTCCTGAACGATATTGTTAGCGATCACATGCACGCGCGATCGCTAACAATATCGTTCACATCGTTGGTGAGCTGTCACACAGGCAGACTCACCAACGATGTGGACCAGCGAGATCGCTGGTAACCATGGTACATATCGGGTTACTAGGTGCCGTGCGGCGCTTAGTAACCCGAAGTTTACCCTAGTTACCATCTCCCAGCATATGTGTCAGACACCACGATGATGCAGATTAATCAAGCGACTATCGCTTGATTTGAGCTCCTGCTCACAAATCTGCGATCAAACAATCAACCGATTTTACATTGTAAAATCGCTTGATTACACGCAGCGACGCACAAGCGATATCGCTTAAGCGATATCGTTCAGGAAATTAAAGCGTGTGACGGCACCCTAAGGATGTCAGCGAAAAGATCCTAGACCTGCATAAGGCTGGAATGGGCTATAAACTATAAGTAAGACACTGGGTGAGAAGGAGACAACTTTTGATGCAATTGTAAGAAAATGGAAGAAATGCAAAATGAGTCTCAATCCACATCAATCTGGATGTATAAAATGAAATTTCTCCTTCGCCTCATTGGGGGACACAAGACCATGGGTGTTATGCTGCTGTCCACTAGGAGGCGACACCCCACTTCTGGGGATGCCTGGTTGAAGTTGAGAGGTCGTAAAACCATGCCGCTCCCTCCTTGGTATCCCACTGTTGGGGTGCTGGGTTGAGGTCGAGACAATGGTCTTCCCTCCCTGGGTCCCCACTGTTGGGGTCTCTGGGTTGAGGTCGAGGCGGAACAAGAGCCCTCGGACTGTGGTCAGCAGCATACTTTCCTAAGCACCTCTCAGCACTGCAGGTATGAGCAGGAGGTATTGCAGTCGGGGCACCAACACGGCAGCAGCCCCAGCAGGGAGAAAGCTGCTCAGGCACAGCAGCCCCAGGACACAGTGTTGCTGTGTGGACCTGATGGGGCCGGAGAGGTTACATGGGGGACAGCGCTGCCTGTGCCTCTGCAGCACAGACAAAGTGGCCATGTTACAGGGACCCAAGGACTAGGGGTCCCCTGCGGAGGGTCATCCATGTCACCTGATAACTATTCAGGACGGTTGGCGGGGTCCGGCGCAGTTACGGGCCCACGCCGAACCTCCGCGCCGGCCCGGAGCCGTTTTCGGACACAATTTTTACTTTAGGCCGCGGCTTCGGCCTAGTCCTCTGTCCCCACCCGGCCCGCCCCCCGGATGACGCGAATGATGCGGCCAGCGTCATACAGAGGGCGGAACTGATCCTGCAGCACACACTATGATATGTGGAGGGCTATTGTGCGGCTAGCTCCGCCACTCGCCTTCCGCCCTCATTCTGCCGCAACCAGTCCTCTTCATGCGGCCATTACAGACTGCAGCTGTATATATCACAAGCCTAATAACAACAGCAGTCTCCTAGGGGCACAGGATGCTGCACATCGAGAGGGCACACGCCAGAAGACTGGGTAAGAGCAAAGAGTGGTTTCCCCTCTGCGGTGGCCCTTTGTCTCTGAAGCAGCCTGTATTGGGTTAAGTATGCCAGGCTCCAGAACTAAGAGGACCAGGGCGTATAGCTCTTATTATGCCTCATGCACAGCTTGCAGGGCCTCGCTCCCCAGTGGATGCACGTCCCGCACTGCCAGGACTGTGCTCAAGCCAGCGAGTCAGAGTCCCCACTAGCCATGGTGAATACAGATGCGCCTGTTACTGTTCCGGAATGGGCCATGGTAATGTCCCAAACATTGTCACGATCTGTCGCAGTCCATAGATAAGCTGTCATTCACATGGCTCCAGGCTCCGCAGGGTCATTCCACTTCCATGTCCCGCGGCGTCACCAGTGCAGCAAGATAGTCGCATAGGCCAGGGCTCGGGTGACCCAGGTCCGTCCACGGCCAGAACTGGACGCAAGCGAACGCATAGGTCGCAATCCCCAGCGTCCTCTCACAGTTCCAGGGCATCCCCAACCAGGGACAGGTAAGTGACCCTCAGGGATCTGAGGCCATCTGTGATTCTGATTCAGAGCTGGATCAAGAGACGTCCATAGATCTGGACGAGCCAGACACCGCAGCATTGGTGGAGGATGTAATTTCTTCCGTCAATCAGGTGTTAGACATATCTGATCCGACCCTGGATGCTCCAGAGCATAAATATCCTTTCAAAGGGCCACAAAACCATATAAATGTTTTTCTGATCATCCTGAATTCGAAGCAATTATCCAAAGACATCGCTTACATCCCGAAAAGAAATTTGGCAACCGCAGATCACTGGAGGCACATTACCCATTTTTACAGGAGGTCACCAAAAAATGGTTGACATTCCTGAAGTAGATCCCCTAGTTTCTAGGCTAGCAGCACAGATGCTGCTGTCCCCTGCCGGACAGTTCATCCATCAAGGATGCAACAGATCGCCAGGTAGAACAGATGGCCCGTTCCATTTTTGAGGCATCAGGGTCATCTTTAGCACCGGCATTCGCGTCAATCTGGGCAGCCAAGGCCATCATGACCTGGGCGACCCAATTACATACCACCCTCCGATCAACAGATATTGAGCTAGCGGATCAGGCGCTACAAATATCGGTTGTGGGAAATTATATGGTGCATGCGGCTCTGGACTCGCAAATTGTGCGGCGGCAGCGGCTTCAAACGCTATCGGAATCAGGTGTGCCCTTTGGTTACGAGAATGGAAAGCTGATTGTCTCCAAAAAGTCCCTCACATATCTGCCGTATCTCAGTGGACGCTGTTCGGGGAGAAATTGGATACACTGATATCGAATGCCACAGGGGATATGAGCACGTGTCTTCCCCAACAAAAATCAAAACGCAGTTTTAATCGACATCAACAAATACGATTTCGAACCTTTAGAAATCCGCCCGGCTGGTCCGCGTCGCGACCGCAGCAGGAGTAGAGACATGTCGCGCTCAAACCAGAGATCGAACAAAGTCTGGCAGTCGAAGGTCGTGTCAGGCAAAACCTAAGGGTTTAAGCCCTATAGGCCCTCCTCAGCATGACTCTTTAGTCTCGGACGATGTCTCGCGGATAGGCAGAAGAATTTTACGCTTTCAGCGAATTTGGCTGCCTATTATAGAAGACAAGTGGGTCAAGGAACTAGTGTCTTCCGGTTACAAGATAGAGTTAACATCCCTTCCACCAAATCATTTTTTTCTCTCGGTGCCACCACAAGCGCCAGCCACGTTCCGCGCATTTTTCAGGCGGTCGACTCACTGTTACGAAGAGAAGTCATTGTCATTGTACAAGGATTCTACTCCAATCTGTTCATAGTCCCCAAAAAAGGAGGCAGGGTAAGACCCATACTGGACCTGAACCAACTGAACAAATTTGTTCACATACGACAATTCCGCGTGGAGTCTCTCTGATCCATAATAGCATCCATGGAACGAGAAGAGTTTCTTGCTTACATAGACATACAAGATGCGTACCTGCATATACCAATCGCGTCTGTGCATCAAAAGTTTCTGCGCTTTGCAATAGGTCAGTTTAACTACCAGTTCGTGCCTCTGGCTTTTGGACTTGCCACGGCTCCCAGAGTGTTCACCAAAGTCATGGCGGTAGTCATCATCATTCTACACTCCGGTGGGATAGTCATCCTCCCATACCTGGACGATCTTCTCGTCAAAGCTCAGACATTGAAAAATTGCGTACGCAGCGTCGCCATAACGGTAGACATGCTACGCACACTCAGCTGGTTAGTCAACCTCCAGAAGTCATCGCCGGTCCCAAGTCAATCACTAATCTTCCTGAGCATGCAGTTCAACACGGCCAAAGGGCTAGTGATACTGCCCGGGGAGAAAGCACAAGCACTCCGTCAGGGGGTTCGCGAGCTACTTCACCCTGCACCTCACTCCTTCAGGTTTACCATGAGAGTTCTGGGCAGGATGGTAGCAGCAATAGAAGCTGTACCGTTTGCACTGCTGCATCTCGGAGGTCTCCAACTGGCCATACTCAAAGCATGGGACAAGGACACCTTTTCCATGGACAAGTTACTCCGCCTATCAGCGGCAACCAAACGGTCACTGCATTGGTGGCTCTGGCCGGAGTCGCTGACAAGGGGGAAGTCATTTCTTCCGGAGCAGTGGAAAATACTGACCACAGATGCAAGCCTGACAGGATGGGGTGCATTGTACCTACATCACAGAGCACAGGGAACGTGGTCGCCAGACGAAACGAAACTGGAAATGCGAGCCATATACCTAGCATTACAAGCGTTCCATCGATACTTGGCGGGGGCTCACATCAGAATTCAAGCAGACAATGCCACGGCCGTGGCATATGTCAATCACCAAGGCGGGACCCGCAGTGTCCAGGCAATGCAGGAAGTACGACACCTTTATGGGGTGGAATCGACCGGATCGATACTGTCAGGGTATACATTCCAGGAGTGGACAATTGGGAAGCATACTACCTCATTCATTCAGGAGAGTGGTCCCTGCATCCCGACGTTTTTTAACAAATTTGCCAGTGCTGGGGGAATCCGGATGTGGACCTCATGGCATCACAGCTCAACACGAAAGTCCCCACCTCATAGCCAGGTCGCACGATCCACAGTTGATGGGGGCGGATGCCCTACTGCAGGATTGGACACAGTTCCAACTGCCGTACATATTCCCGCCTCTGCCACTGATCCCCAGGGTGGTGCGGAAGATCAGACAAGAAGGGGTGCCCGTCATCCTCATCGCGCCAGACTGGCCAAGACGCGCTTGGTACCCAGACATCGTGCAGCTCTCAGCAGATCTGCTATGGCGGCAGCCAGATCGTCCGGATCTTATGTCTCAAGGCCCGTTCTTCCACCAGAATTCAAAATCTCTGAATTTGACGGCGTGGCCCTTGAAACCTGGATTTTAAATCACGCTGGGTTTCTCGCAGGACGTAATTCATTCCATGATCACAGCGCGAAAGCCGACCTCGGCTAGAATTTACTACCGCACCTGGAAAGCGTTTTTTTTCCTGGTGCGCATCGCGAAATCAGGAGCCATTGCCATTTTCCTAGGGTACTTGGTTTTTTGCAGTCGGGCTTGGATAACAAACTGTCTCTAGGTTCGCTCAAGAGCCAGGTTTTAGCCCTCTCATTGCTGTTACAGCAACCCCTAGCTGTGAAGCCACAGGTGAAGATGTTTCTTCAAGGTGTCTCCCGGTTTATCCTCCCTATACAGAAGACCGCTGGACACGTGGGATCTCAACTTAGCGTTGTCAGCATTGCAAACACTACTGTTTGAACCCATTAGAGAGATTGCGCTCCGCCTGCTATCCCACAAGGTGGTGTTTCTGGTTGCAATCACATAGCTCCGCAGAACTGTCAGTACTCTCCTGCAGATCGTCTTTTTTGGTGTTTCACCAGGATAAAGTACGTACGGTTCCAGCATTCCTTCCAAAGGTGGTATCCTCTTTCCATATCAATGAGGAAATTACCTTGCCATCACTGTGTCCAGCGCCAGTGCATCGGATTGAAAGGGCGCTGCATACGCTGTACCTCGTCAGGGCTCTGCGTATATATGTGTCTAGAACAGCGCCATTTAGGAAGTCTGACTCTCTCTTCATTCTGACAGAAGGCAGCCGCAGAGGCATACCAGCTGCGAAGACTACTTTAGCTAGGTAGATCAAATCCACTATTCAGGATGCCTACAGGCTCAAAAATGTACGTATTCCGGACGGTGTCAAGGCAAACTCTACTCGTGCGGTAGAGACCTCCTGGGCTATTCACCACTAGGCATCTGCTCAATAAGTGTGTAGGGCTGCCACTTGGACTAGCCTACACACGTTTACAAAACACTACAGAGTCCATACCCAGTCATCAGCAGATGCAAGCCTGGGTAGACGGGTTCTGCAAGCGGCAGTAGCCCACCTGTAGAAGCCTATCTTTAGTCAAGGTTCGTTCCATTGCTACGGTATTCCCACCCAGGGACTGTTTTAGGACGTCCCATGGTCCAGTGTCCCCCAATGAGGCGAAGGAGAAAAGCAGATTTTTGTGTACTCGCCGTAAAATCCTTTTCTCTTAGCCTCAAATTGGGGGACACAGCTACTGCCCTGTTGCCCGTTTCAGGCCGTGTGTGAGTTCTCAAAGGATTCTGGAATTGTTTATAGTTACCTCATGGCGAGCATTGTTGTATATAGTTGCCTTAAAACAGGCATTCTTAAGCTGTTATCAATGCTATGTTACTCCTACTGCTTTAGCACAAAACTGGTTAAGGCAGTGCCTGCTCCAGGGGTGTATACTGCAGAGGAGGAGCCACTGTTAAAGTGAGCCTGACCCCTCCAAATGACCCCCAACTCTATTAATACCTGTCCCTGCACCCTTAAAGATGATTAGCAGCTCTCCTTTTGTGTAAAAAAAAAAAAAAAGCGTTTAGTAACATTGAGAAAAACGCTATTATTCACTTACATCCCAGGGACTTCTTCACACTGAATAAGTCTCACAGGGCGTTCCCTGGAGACTCTAAGCCCTCCTGACTCGCTCATTATCACTCCCCGATGGGCGTGATAACTGATCCTAATTCTCCTCGTCCTGCAGAAAGGGCGCAATAGCCGGTGTGACCCTATTAGCGTCACATCCGGTCCATGTGACGTCTGTACACCCTTTTGGTGTAAGCCGACAAGCCGCGCATGCGCAATGCTCATGGTGAGGTCGGCTTATACCAAAAGGGTGTACAGACGTCACATGGACCGGATGTGACGCAAATAGGGTCACACCGGCTATTGTGCCCTTTCTGCAGGGCGAGGAGGATTAGGATCAGTTATCATGCCCATTGGGGCGTGATAATGAGCGAGTCAGGAGGGCTTACAGTCTCCAGAGAACGCCCTGTGAGGCTTATTCAGTGTGAAGAAGTCCCTGGGATGTTTTTCTCAATGTTACTAAACACTTTTTTTTACACAAAAGGACAGCTGCTAATCATCTTTAAGGATGCAGGGACGGGTATTAATAGAGTTGGGGGTCATTTGGAGGGGTCAGGTTCCCTTTAATCTTTTCCAGATTGTGCCTAGTGTCGTCTCCTAGTGGACAGCAGCATAACACCCATGGTCCTGTGTCCCCCAATTTGAGGCTAAGAGAAAAGGATTTTACGGTGAGTACACAAAAATCTCTTTTGCTGTACGTTCAATATTAAACATGTACAGCACAGAAACCCATAGACTTGTATTGGTCTTTGTCATCTGTGCTGCCAGAAAAAACAGACATGTCCCCTTACGGTTCACGCGAACACATGGTCTGTGTGAAAACACAAACAAGTGAAGATCGCCATTAGTTATATGGGCTATGTGTGGTATCCTTGGAAAAATGGACAAATGTACGGATGCAACATGTTCCGCTAAGGGTGGTTTTCCACTTGCATATTTTGCAATCCGTGTCCATTTGTTTTGAAATGGATGAACAGTGATCAGTTTTTGGCTCCTATGTTATCCTATGGGCATGGACTTTGCCATCCTTGTGTCTCCGCTTTGTTACAGATCTGTTTGTGTGCATATTTTTCATGCACCCAAAATGCAAAATGTTGCATTTTTGGGCTTGCATGAAAAATCTGCAAGATCACGGGCAGATACGGATCTGTGAGTAACATCAATATTTATAATAGAAGTCTATGGAATATTTAATCCGTATCAACACAGGCCAGGAAAAGCCCCTCCCCCCATATCAGGTGATGGAAAACGGATCCATTATGGCAACATTGCGTTGTGTGTACTCTGATCCATGTCTCTCCATGGTTATCCATGTGGTTGTATGAATTTCCTGCAGCCACACGGATTGAAAAATATGCAAGTGTGAAACCAGCCTAAGGGCTCGGACACACATCAGTGAAACTCGTCCGAGTTTACTGTGCGGAAAAATAGCATTGCTCTCGGACCAATGTTAAAATTGCTCTCGGACATTTTGAGTCTCATACGCTTTTTCTGCATCCGATTCTCAGATTGCGAGTCAATCGCAACATGTTACGATTCTATGCGAGTCATGGACGAGACTCACCAATGCAAGTCTATGGGTCCGACAAAAAACTCGGATTGCACTCGGAAAGCACTCGCACCATCCGAGTCTGATGCTAGTTTTAATTGCTACATTACCATTCTGTAGCTGAGACAACTGTAGGAAATGCACCTGTAAATGATTATACAGTAACTAGCTGCTGAGGAAAAAAACTGATTGCTCTTGGAAAGCACTTGCAAGCCACACTGACCAAAACTAGGATCACACTCATCCGACTCTCGGATCCGAGAATCGGACAGTTTTTACACTCTGATGTGTGTCCATACCCTAAGGCAGCTTTCACATCAGTGGTTTTTGAATTTTGCAGCAGATCCGGCAGATTTACTGCATCTGCCGCATAGTGGGCGACTTGCGGCAAGCCTGTGGCAAACCCCCATTCATTCTCTATGGGACTTGCCGCAATCCAGAACTTGTGGCAGCCAAGAAAAACTGCAGCTATCCACGGTTTTTTGAACAACGGATAACTGCGTGTTTCTTCTGCGCTGCTGCAAGTGCCGGATTTGCGGGATCGCTGCAAGTCCCATAGAGAATGAATGAGGGTCTGCGGCAGGTTTGCCGCAAGTCGGCGCTACGTGGCAGATGCGGTTGATCTGCTGCAAAATTCAAAACACACTGATGTGAAAGGTCCCTAACACTGATGTGTGAAGAGGCTTAATTCCAATTATCTTGATGAATTGGGCTTTATGTATATCCTGAAATGGTGTACAGCTACACAAAAACAATTTTTTTTATTCCTGCTGGAAAAGTGTCAGAATAAGTTACTCATCCCTGAGGTTTATTTTTGGAGGATGCTGTGTAGAGTGAATATGTGTATCGGAGTGTCTGCATTAGATTCAGATATGGGTGAACAGTGCATGTCTACGTGCTGTGACATTTGCCATTTTCTTAAATCATAAATTTTTCACGTAACAAATTGCGTTAATGTGTCTGTTAGAGGGACAATGGAACATAATATGTTATAACTTTCTGGTATGGTAGGTTATGTTGCATTTATAATTGTTTTTTATCCATCAGGAGTCTTGGTGTTCATTTTTCCAAAGTGCGATCTTTAACTTTGGACATGTGGGAGCCTGAACTGCTAAAGGTACCTATTTTAATTTCTTTACTACAAACACATCAATGCTAGAACACTGTAGTCTGGAAATCATTGTAGAATAATTTTTAGCTATGCTCTTTGATCTGTACAGATGTCCCTGTATAGAGAGAGGGAGGAGATGGGGCCATCCCTATTGTCAATGATGATCCTGTGACCTTTATAATATGGAGTCACCTTTCATTGGACTTCTGTCTTTGATTAAAATGATTTATCTGCTATAGCGCAAGCTTTATAAAGTAGGAAGTCCCAGCCTATTGTAAGGCACAGTGGCCAGTAGGAAAAGTACAAACATCAATATTTCAAGTCTTTATGTCCTTAATCAAATATCAAAATTCTTTAAAAGAATCCAAGAAAGATTTCATTGATTGTGCCTTTTATACATTGACCCAATTAACTTGTGAAAAATGTATATATTGCCTTTAAAGAGAACTGTATATTAAAAGCATTTTAACTTTCCCCTTTTATTTACATAGGTCATGTGTGAATTAGGGAATGATGTAATAAACAGCATATATGAAGCACGTGTTGATGCCATAGGAGTGAAAAAGCCTCAAAATGGATGTCAGCGGTAGGTTCCATTGTAAATACCGGTCTGTCTTTTCTTTCGTAAGACTATCTCTATTATCTGAGGTATTTTACTGTTGAAATTGCAATAGGGTAAACATGACTTTCCAATAGAGGTTCAAATGTATTAATGAGGTTCTCCAGGTAGTGGATAACCTCTTATAAATGTCGTTCCCTTTGTAAAAGCAAAATATATTCCTATTCTGTATCTGCAGCATTCCACTGATGTCAGGTCTCTTGGAGCTTACAATACATTATTAAGCCACACGAGTCCAGAAGCCAGTCAGCGGCCACTATTAGGCCCCGCAGTGTGACTACTTTCACTGCCAAAGTTCATCTGAAAGAAGTGAGAGCACATTAGCTTCAGATGTAGCCACTGATTGTCTGCAGGGCTCATGTGGCACAAGACTATCACAGAAAACCTTGAGCCAACATTGCTGGAGCTGCACTGGTATGGGATTTATGTTATTTTATTTTACAAAGGGGACTACTTCATTAAAATGATTTTCCAGGTAGTGGACACCACTTTTAATATTTTCTTTTTATCCTTTAATTCTCAACTTAATTTATTGGATACAAAATGTACTGTGCTTATTCCACCATTGTCCTTTAGAATGAGCAGGTAATAGTTACCTGCAGCATTTTTTATAATAGCACCTCAGACAGCATGCATATAAATTAGTGCTTATTCACCAAAGCAATATGGCGGCTTTGTGGAATGATAAAAGCTGAGCCATTAATTTTTGCATTACTTGTACTTTTTGTCAATAAATAATATAATTTTTATTGTTATAGCGCTAACCTCTACCACAGCACTTAACAATTCAGAGAATACTTTTTTTCTTCGCCTCATTGGGGGACACAGGACCATGGGTGTTATGCTGCAGTCCACTAGGAGGTGACACTCTGCAGAATCTGGAAAAGATTAACAGTAGCTCCTCCTCTGCAGTATACAGCCCTGGGGCAAGCATTGCCTTAACCAGTTTTTGCTCAGTGTCATTAGGCAGGGCACTTACATTTTTATTCTATAAAAATTTTTTTTTACTTTCTTATTTTTATTTTTTTTTTTTTTAAAGAGGAAGAAAAGTGGGTCTCTGGCGAGACTCCCGCATACTCCTACCTCGGCCCCCCACTTTTGGGGACGCCTGGTTGAAGTCGAGAGGTCGATCCACATGCCGCTCCTTCCTCGGCACCCCACAGTTGGGGTGCTGGCTTGAAGTCGAGACGATGTGCCTCCTTCCCTGGGTCCCCATTTTTGGGGTCTCTGGGTTGAGGTCGAGGCAGAGCAAGAGCAATCGGACGGTAGACAGCAGCATACCTCCCTAATCACCTCGCAGAGGTACATTAGATGAGACACCCCAGGTACGATCAGGGGACGCTGTGGTTGGGGCACCAGCAAGGCAGCAGAACCAGTGGGGAGAACGCTGATTGTGCATGCCAGCAGCCAGCACACACCAGCAGCCCCAGGACACAGTGTGCTGTGTGTACCTGATGGGGCCGGGGACACACAAGGCTATTAGCCACAGGCGGAGGGCCCCAAACGCCACCTGACGGCTACAGGAGACAGAGGGGTTCGGCGCAGTTGTGGAGTACCGGCCTAGAGTTGATTTTTACTTTAGGCCGCGGCCTCGGCCTAGTCCTGCCTTTAGCCCTTCCCCCGGCCGCCCCCTTCTCTCCCCCCCCGGATGATGTGGCCAGCATTATACAAGGGGCGGAGGAGCCTGCAGGACGCAGTGGGTGATGTGGCAGGCTATTGTCCTGCAAGCTCCGCCACCCCACCCCCATTCTGTCGCACCCAGGGAGCTTCCGGCGGCCATTACAGACTGCAGCTGCAGCTGGAGAGCCCAGAGAAAGAAAGTAGAGAATGATGGGAGTGTAGGTGTGTCACGGTCCGCGCTGCTCCAAGGCTCAAAAAACTCACCAAAGAGTCAGAAAATCAGCAATCAGATTTCCATCCTTTTATTTCCTTCCTCCAACGCGTTTCGGCGCCCCACCTGGCGCCTTCCTCAGGATATCCCTGAGGACGGTCTGTTTCCATGGCAGCGGCAACACCAGTGCAGCAAGAGCATGAGGCAGCCCAGAGCTTCGGCGGACTCTTGTCCATCCGCGGTCCGGGCAGGGCGCAAGCGAACACATAGGTCGCAATCCCCAGCGTCCTCTTAGCTCCAGGGCATCCACAACCAGGGATAGGCAGAGTGACCCTCAGGGATCTGAGGGCATCTGTGATTCTGGTTCTGAGCTGGATCAAGAGATGTCCGTAGAGCTCGACGCTCCAGACACAGCAGCATTAGTGGAGGATGTAATCACGTCTATCAATCAGGTGTTAGACATTTCAGATCCTATCCCAGATGCGCCAGAGCATAAAATTTATTTTCAATGGGCCAGAAAACCACATAAATGTTTTTCTAATCATCCCGATTCGACGTGATTATCC
Organism: Allobates femoralis; assembly: GCA_033576535.1. Taxonomy (NCBI): domain Eukaryota; kingdom Metazoa; phylum Chordata; class Amphibia; order Anura; family Aromobatidae; genus Allobates; species Allobates femoralis. Next base: position 181,165,636 of record JARQOC010000001.1, read on the forward strand.
AAAAACATCGCTTACATCCTGAGAAGAAATTTGGCAACCGCAAATCACTAGAGGCGCATTACCCGTTTTTACAGGACGTCACCAAACACTGGGCTGACACACCTGAAGTAGACCCACCAGTGTCTAGACTGGCAGCACAGACGCTGCTGTCGCTGCCAGACAGTTCGTCTATAAAGGATGCAAGATCGTCAGGTAGAACAGATGGCACATTCAATTTTTGAGGCGACGGGGTCTTCTTTAGCACCGACATTCGTGGCAGTTTGGGCATTCAAGGCCATCAGGACCTGGGCAACCCACTTCTGCGAATAGACTCCGCGAATTGTGCGGCGTTAGCGGCTATCATAATCAGGTGCACCCTTTGGTTACGGAATGGAAGGCTGATGCAGTTTCCAAAAAGTCCCTCACACATCTGCCGTATCTCAGTGGATGGCTGTTCGGGGAGAAATTAGATATACTAATATCAAATGCCACAGGGGGTAAGAGCACGTCTCTTCCCCAACACAAATTAAAACGCAGTTTTAAGAGTCGTTGGCAGATACTATTTCGGTCCTTTCGAAATTCGTCCGGATGGACCACGTCGCGTCCGCGTCAGCGAATTTGGCTTCCCGTTATAGAAGACAAGTGGGTCAAAGAGCTGGTCTCCTCCGGCTACAAAATAGAGTTTACATTCCTACAGCCCAATAGTTTTTTCCTCTCGGAACCACCAAAATCGCAAGCCAAGTCCCAAGCTTTTTTTCAGGCGGTCGACTCGCTGTTACAAACAGAAGTCATTGTACCGGTGCCAGCGGCCGAACTGTTTCAGGGGTTCTACTCCAATCTGTTCATAGTTCCCAAAAAAGGAGGCAGGTTAAGACCGTACTGGACTTGAAGCAGCTGAACAAATTTGTTCGCATTCGAGGATTCCACATAGAGACTCTCCGGTCCATAATAGCATTCCATGGAACGAGGAGAGTCCCTCGCTTCCATAGACATACAAGATGCGTACCTGCATATACCAATTGCGTCTGTGCACCAAAGGTTTCTGCGCCTCGCTATAGGTCAGGAGCACGATCAGTCAGGCTGGCCACGGCTCCCAGAGTATTCACCAAGGTCATGGCGGCTGTCATGTCGTTCTACACTCCACAGGAATAGTCATTCTCCCATACCTAGACGATCTACTCGTCAAGGCTCATACCTTCTGCAACTTCTCCATCACGGTAGACACGTTACGCACACTCGGCTGGTTAGTCAATCTACAAAAGTCATCATCGTTCCCAAGTCAATCACTGATCTTCCTGGGCATGCAGTTCAACACTGCCAGTGGACTAGTGATACTCCCAAGGGAGAAAGCACAAGCACTACGTCAGGGGGTGCGCGAGCTTCTGCAACCTGCCCCTCGATCCTGCAGGTTTGCCATGAGAGTTTTGGGCAGGATGGTAGCAGCGATAGAAGCGGTACCGTTTGCACAGCTGCATCTGAGGGGTCTCCAACTAGCCATACTCAAGGCGTGGGACAAGGACACTTTTTTCCCTAGACAAGAAGTTCCGCCTATCGGAGACAACCAAACAGTCGCTCCATTGGTGGCTCACTGATGAGGGGGAAGTCATTTCTCCCGGAGCAGTGGAAAATACTGACCACAGATGCAAACCTGACAGGATGGGGTGCAGTGCACCTACTACCACAGAGCTCAGGGAAAATGGTCACAAGACGAAGCGAGTCTGCCGATCAACATCCTGGAGATGTGAGCCATCTACCTAGCATTCAAGCGTTCCACCGATACCTGGCAGGCGCTCACATCAGGATTCCAAAGCCAGGGACAATGGGCATGACTAGCTCACCCTACAATCAGGAGTCCTGCCAATAGGGGCAATAGATATTCAGATAGATAAAATGGTCCCTGCATCCAGACGTTTTTCAACAAATTTGCCAGCGCTGGGGGAATCCGATGTAGATCTCATAGCATCACGACTCAACGCGAAAGTCCCCAACTTCATGGCCAGGTCACAAGATCCGCTGTCGATAGGGGTGGATGCTCTAGTACAGGATTGGAAGCAGTTCCAGCTGCCATACATACAGCCTCTGTCGCTGATTCCAGGAGTAGTGCGGAAGATCAGACAAGAAGGGGTACCCATCATCCTCGTCCAGACTGGCCCAGATGCACGTGGTACCCAGACATCGTGCAGCTCACGACAGATGTACTGTGGCCGCTGCCAGATCGTCCAGATCTTCTGTCTCAAGGCCCGTTCTTCCACTAGATTTCAAAGGCTCTGAATTTGACGGCGTGGCCCTTGAAACCTGGATTTTAAATAACGCAGTTTTCTCGCAAGGGTAATTCGCACCATGATCAGAGCGGGAAGCCGCTTCAGCTAAGATTTATTACCGCACCTGGAAAGCTTTCTTTTCCTGGTGCGCATCACGAAATCAGGAGCCACTGCTATTTTTACTACCTAAGGTACTTCGTTTTTTTGCAGTCGGGCATGGATAACAGATTGTCCCTAGGTTCGCTAAAGAGCCAGGTCTCAGCTCTCTGTGCTGTTTCAGCAACGCCTGGCTGCCAAACCACAGGTAAAGATATTTCTTCAAAGGGTCTCCCGGGTGATTCCCCCATACAGAAGACCGCTAGATACATGGAATCTTAACTTAGTGTTGTCAGTATTGCAAAAACCACCCTTTAAACCCATTAGGGATATTGCACTCCGGCTTCTATCCCAAAAAGTGTTTTTTCTTGTGGCAATCACATCCCTCCAAAGGGTATCAGAACTGTCAGCACTCTCCTGCAGTTCACCTTTCCTGGTATTTCACCAGGATAAGGTCGTGCTACTACGGTGCCAACCTTTCTTCCAAAGGTTGTGTCCGCTTTCCATATCAATGAGGAAATTACCTTGCCTTCACTGTGTCCAGCGCCGGTGCATCAAATTGAAAAGGCACTGCGTACGCTGGACCTTGTCAGGGACACTGCGTATCTATGTGTCTAGGACAGCACCATTTCGGAATCCAGATTCTCTTTTCATTCTAAGCGGAAGGCAGCCGTAGAGGCATTCCAGCTGCAAAAGCTACTCTGGCTAAGTGGATTAAATCCACTATTCAAGATGCCTACAGGCTCAAAAATGTACCTATTCTGGACGGTATTAAGACACATTCTACCCGTGCGGTAGGGGAGTCCTGGGCTATTAGGCACCAGGCATCGGCTCAACATGTGTGTAAGGGCCTTCACTCAGCGTTTCTAATCGCGCAATCGTGTGAAAAAACCCATTGCCCGTTGCGCATACGTCATTTGCGTGCGGTGCGTTTTCCTAGAAGTATAGGGACTTGCGCAGTGCAAGTGCGTTTGCACTTGGCAGGTGGCAGCGAAAAAAAGCGGGTGACGCGTTTTTTTGCTCCCGCACTGCCGCATGCAAACCGCACTTGCCGCATCTGCGCAAGCCCCTACTTCTATGGGAAAAACGCATCGCACCGCAAGTGAAGTTATGCGAAACGCGGTCAGATGCGGTTTTTTCACGCATCTGCCGATTACTAAAACTGATGTGAAGGCCCTAAGGCGCACTGACTAGCCACACTCGTTACAAAAATAAGGGTATGACCCATCATGAGATGCATCTGGTAATGGTCTCAGCGCATAGCCCACTTGTAGGGGCTGTATTAGTCAAGGTCTCCGTTACTATCCCACCCACGACTGCTTGGGATGTCCATATCTTTTCCCTTTAGCGAGAAAGAAATTTGTGTACTCACCGTAATTCCTTTTCTCTTAGCTTCTAATTGGGGATACAGTTCCCGCCCTGTTGGCCGTTTCAGGCCGTATGGAAGTTCTCAGAGTGTTCTTGAGTTTGTACATAGTTACCTCATTGCAAGCATGTTGGTGTATAGTTGCCTTACCACAGGCGTTATTACACAGTTGTCTATGATAAGTTTCTCCTACTGCTTTAGCACAAAACTGGTTAAGGCAGTGCCTGCCCCAGGGCTGTATACTGCAGAACCTATTGTTAATCTTTTCCAGATTCTGCATAGTGTCACCTCCTAGTGGACACCAGCATAACACCCATGGTCCTGTGTCCCCCAATTAGAGGCTAAGAGAAAAGGAATTTACGATGAGTACACAAAATTCTCCTTTTACCAACTAAATAAGATATTAAAAGAGTAACACATAGTTTAATGCATACCAAAAAAAGTGAGGGACAGGCCCGCAAGCTTACAATCTATGAAGAAATAGGGGAGCACAAAAAGTAAAATAAAGTTCCTTGGTGTAAGACACAACCATTACTATAGTCAATAGGGACATTCAAAAAACGCAGTAACAACCAGTCACCAGCCAGTATCTGTACAAGGACTTGTACAAAGAGCTTTTGAGTGTATGAAGGAGAGAACAAGGGATAGTTAAATGAGTAATTGGCCAGTCTATAGAAATGTTTTTAGGACACACTTGAAACTGTGCATACTGAAAATTGATTGGATTGTCTGGGATAACGCATTCCAGAAAATTGACACAGTACAAAAGAAGTCCTGGAGATGGGAGTAGGAGGTTTTTGACGTAACTTGTGAAAAAGGACTTGTAACAGCTATATTTTTTCCTTACACTATGAAAGGCAGGAGAAAGAGGCCTACATCAAAGCGAAGTATGTGGAGAAGAAGTTTGTGGATAATAGTGTTGAATCCATTCTGATGGCCAGGAAAAAAAGGTTATCCCGGAAGAGCAGTGAAAACCGCCTGAGCTCCAGTGATAAAAGCTTAGGTGTAGAAGAGTACAGCAGAGCTGCATCCAGAGCCTCTGGTAAGATGTTGTGCATACTGAGTACAACATTGTAGCTAAATTTACTTTATTTTTCTTGTTTATATAACCTCCCATAGAAGTACTGGAGAGAAAACTAGAGTAAAAACAACTTTTTCCATAAATGGGAAAACAGACAGAAAAGTCACTTAGAATGCTAATACAAGCCCTATTATATAACCATATACATAACCATAACCATGGTTCCTCTGTTATCTAGAATGTGTTGGAAGTTTGATAAACAGCACAAACATATAAATGTGCTTATCTTTAAAGGGAACCAACCAGCAGGATAGGGCTATAAAGTGAAGCCAAAGCCTTGCAGACACTGGAATACTGAATACAATCCCACCTTTACTTCAATGATTCCATGTATGATTGCAGAGAAAACTGTTGGAAGTCCTTATAAAGTGTGTAGCAGAGGGATCGAGTGTGCAGCAGAGAGTCACTATGAGGGCTGGGTTTCTCTATCACTCCCCTGTTTGCTGTAAGCCAAACCCTCACCCCTACCTCTCTCCTTCCCCTCTCACCCCCTCCCCTGTCCCTATATACCCAGGCACATTAGTGACATTGTGCATTGTCTCCGCTTCTCAGGCTCTATTCTCACTTCTTCTGTGGCTGTATGTGATCGGGCAGTCACAGACCTGTGACTGTGAGGAGAGATGAGCTCGGGACTCGCAGGCTGGAGGGGTCTTTTCTGGGGAAGGGGGTGGCGGGGTCTACCCTGCACTGTGACACTACTATCTCTAGTGACAGGGCGGGAGTTATAGAGGGAGGATTTGGCTTAGAGCAAACAGAGGAGTAATACAAAGAAACCCAGCCCCTATTATGCTAAGGTGCTGCACAGATTTTCCTATGTTTGATAACACATTTCTCTGTAATCATACGTGTAATAATTGAAGTAAAGGTATGATTGCACCCAGTATCTGTAAGGCACTGGCTTCATTTTATAGCCCTAAATCCTGCTGGTTGGTTCCCTTTAAAGGTAATCTGTCAGCAGGTTTTTGTTATGTAATCTGAAGACAGCATGTTTTAAAGGAACCAACCACCCAAATGACCCCCCCAGACTGTTAATATGTGTCCCTACACCCAGCACACACATTTGGGGCAATCGTTTTTGCTAAAAAAAAACTGCTTAGTAGAAACTAAGATATAGCTTTATAAACTTTAAAAAATGTGGCCGACTGGGTGTTACCTAGCTTGTCCTCCTGCAGTGTTCATGTGCCTGTCAGCCTCCTCTCCCCCCCTCCCTTCAGTAAAGCCCTGCCCTTTCAGCCTCTCAGGTTTCAGCCTTTCAAGTGATCCTAAACCCAGAAACTGACCCCCCCCGTATCTTTAGACCTGTCCCTGCACCCCCTCTTATCATTTCTAGCCATCCCTTTTGCAGAAAAAATCGCTTGTGTAAAGTAAGAGAAAAGGTTATAATACTTATTCCTGTGTGAGTTCTCTCTTTCTGTGGAAGCCGCAAATGCCCTGCCATGTGTGCTGCTGCCTGGTAATTATGCACGCCCCTCTCTGCTTCTAAGAGCCTGGCCGCGTCATGAAAGGGGGCGGGGCTCCGGCATGACAGGATTTAGCCCCGCCCCTTTCATGACACGGCCAGGCTCTTAGAAGCAGAGAGGGTCGTGCATAATTACCAGGCAGCAGCACACAGGCGGGGCATTTGCAGCTTCCACAGAAAGAGAGAACTCACACAGAATAAGTATTATAACCTTTTCTCTTACTTTACACAAGCGATTTTTTCTGCAAAAGGGATGGCTAGAAATGATGAGGGGGTGCAGGGACAGGTCTAAAGATGCGGGGGGGTCAGTTTCTGGGTTTAGGATCACTTGAAAGTGCTGAAAGGGCAGGGCTTTACTGAAGGGAGGGGGGGAGAGGAGGCTGACAGGCTCATGAACACTGCAGGAGGACAAGCTAGGTAACACCCAGTCGGCCACATTTTTTAAAGTTTATAAAGCTATATCTTAGCTCTACTAAACATTTTTTTTAGCAAAAACGATTGCCCCAAATGTATGTGCTGGGTGTAGGGACACATATTAACAGTCCGGGGGGGTCATTTGGGGTCGTTGGTTCCCTTTAAGGGTTAATATAAAGACTTCAGCCATGCTTCTCATCACAAAGTGTGTTTTTGTTTACTAGCGATGTTAGTTTAAGGTTTCAGTAGCTTTATCATTAGTTGGACTAAGGAGCCTGTGAGCTCAGGCCTGAGACTCCACACTTTTCTGTGATTTAGCAGCTACTGTCTATAGAAATGTACATAGAGTGGCTGGTGTGGGCAGAGGGACCGCTCTCCCAGCTCTGCTGCATGGGTAAAACTAAATGCTTTTATGTGTCAGAACAGCTACACCCAGTAGTTTAAGTAAATCTACTTTCACACCTCCAGTTTTTTAAATATGACACTGATCCGGTAAAAAACACAATCAGCGGGAGACTGGAAAGCTCTACCTATTTATCTGTCTTCTAGTGAAGCTCACATGCTCAGCAAGCATATCGAACCTAGCTTTACCAGATTCGGCATAATCAGGTAAACTGGACTGAACCACTAACCGTTGCACGCATTTTATTTACCTGATATACTCGTGTATAAGCCGACCCGTGTATAAGCCGACCCCCCCCTACTTTTGCCCCCAAAATCTGGGAAAACCTATTGACTCGTGTATAAGCCGAGGGTGGACCCCAGCACAGGTATACAGCCCCCAGCAGTGTGGTATACAGGCCCCCCCGATGGTATAAAGCCCTCCCCAGTGGTAGTATACAGCCCCCAGCAGTGTGGTATACAGCAGCCTCCCCAGTGGTATATACAGGCCCCAGCAGTGTTACAGCAGCCTTCCCAGGGGTATATACAGCAGCAGCAGCCCCAGGGGTATATACAGCAGCAGCTCCAGGGTCATACAGCAGCAGCCCCAGGGTTATATACAGCAGCAGCAGCCCCAGGGGTATATACAGCAGCAGCCCCAGGGTTATACAGCAGCAGCCCCAGGGTTATACAGCAGCAGCCCCAGGGTTATACAGCAGCAGCCCCACGGTTATATACAGCAGCAGCCCCACAGTTATACAGCAGCAGCCCCACAGTTATACAGCAGCAGCCCGAGGTATGCAGGCCCCCCATCAGTATCCAGGGCCCCCCCATGCTCCGGAAACCTGTAAAGGAAGATGATTATACTTATCACTGTCCTGCTGCCGTCCCCGCTCTGCATCGCGCTCCTCCACCTTCATTCACCGTCTTCCGGCTTCCTGTGTTCGGCGCCGACAATGACGTCATTGTCGGCGCCGAACACAGGAAGCCGGAAGCCGGTGAATGAAGATGGAGGAGCGCGATGCAGAGCGGGGACGGCAGCGGGACAGTGATAAGTATAATCATCTTCCTTTACAGGTTTCCGGAGCATGGGGGGGGCCCTGGATACTGATGGGGGGCCTGTATACCTCTGGGGGGGGGGGGGGGCGCCGTGTAGTGACTCGCGTATAAGCCGAGGGGGAACTTTTCAGCCCAATTTTTGGGCTGAAAAACTCGGCTTATACGCGAGTATATACGGTATTCATTTTTTTTGCAGTAGTTAAAAAAAAAAAAAAAACAGGATCTAGTAGCAACCTGATGCAACACAGTGCTACCGAACATCAGTGAGAGTGAATGGGCAAAAACAGGATTCTGTTTGTGCAGAAAAACTGGATTTCTGACGGATGTAAAAAAAACAGAGGTGTGACAGTAGCCTAATACATTGTTGTAGTCAGAGCTTCTTTGCCTACATCCTGCTGCTCTCTGATGAGATAGCATAAACCTGCTGATAGATTCTTTTTAATATTATATAAACTACCCTGCCACCTAATTAGGTAACATTTAAAAACCCTTCAAAAGGGTATATGGTCTTGCATTGATCCCATGCAGTACCTTGTGAGAGTATTTGGCCCCCTTGAACTTTTCAACCTTTTGCCACATTTCAGGCTTCAAACAAAGATATAAATTGTAATTTTTTTGTGAAGAATCAACAACAAGTGGGACACAATCGTGAAGTAGATGAAATTTATTGCATATTTTAAACTTTTAACAAATAAAAAACTGAAAAGTGGGGCGTGCAATGTTATTCTGCCCCCTTGGGTTAATTCTTTGTAGCACCACCTTTTGCTGCGATTACAGCTGCAAGTCACTTGTGCAAAATTGACAGAGACATACCCCATCGAGAGACTGAAATTCTTGGCCATTCTTCCTTGCAAAACAGCTCGAGCTCAGTGAGGTTGGATGGAGAGCATTTGTGAACAGCAGTTTTCAGGTCTTTCCACAGATTCTCGATTGGATTCAGGTCTGGACTTTGACTTGGCCATTCTAACACCTGGATACGTTTATTTTTGAACCATTCCATTGTAGATTTTGATTTTATGTTTGGGATCATTGTCTTGTTGGAAGATAAATCTCTGTCCCAGTGTCAGGTCTTTTGCAGACTCAAACAGGTTTTCTTCCAGAATGGTCCTGTATTCAGGGCCGCACTGTCTATTGGACAATGTGAGCCTTGAGTCTCAAGCGGCAAGGAGGCAGGGGAGCGGCAGTTCAGAAGGGGGCGGAGCCTGTAGCACACACACACCCATGCACACAGCGGCTCCTGCCAGGTACCCGCAGCCGCCACTGACAGCAACCCCGCCCCTCACCCGCGGCCGCCACTGGTAGCAATCCCACCCCCTGCTCCTCACCCGCGGCCGCCACTGATAGCACCCCAACATCCCTGCTCCTCACAGAGGCTCAGGCGGCGGGGGGCCTTGATGCACTCCTGCCTGTATTTGGCTCCGTCCATCTCCCCATTAATTTTAACTATCTTCCCTGTCCCTGCTGAAGAAAAGCAGACCCAAACCATGATGCTGCCACCACCATGTTTGACAGTGGGGATGGTGTTTTAAGGGTGATGAGCTGTGTTGCTTTTACACCAAACCTATTGTTTTGCATTGTGGCCAAAAAGTTTGATTTTGGTTTGATCTGACCAGAGCACTTTATTCCACATTTGGTGTGTCTCCCAGGTGGCTTGTGGCAAACTTCATACAACACTTTTTATGGATATCTTTGAGAAATGGCTTTCTTCTTGCCACTCTTCCATAAAGTCCAGATTTGTGCAGTGTACGACTGATTGTTGTCCTATGGACACACTCTCCCACCTCAGCTGTAGATCATGGGCCTTTTGGCTGCATCTCTGATCAGTCTTCTCCTTGTTCGAGATGAAAGTTTAGAGGGACAGCTGGGTCTTGGTAGATTTGCAGTGGTCTGATACTCCTTCCATTTCAGTATGATTTCTTGCACAGTGCTCCTTGAGATGTTTAGTTTAAAACTTGAGAAGTCTTTTTGTATCCAAATCTAGCTTTAAACTTCGCCACAACAGTATCTCGGACCTGCCTGGTGTGTTCCTTGGTTATCATGATGCTCTCTGCACTTGAAACAGAACCCTGAGACTATCACAGAGCAGGTGCATTTATACAGAGACTTGATTACACACAGGTGGATTCTATTTATTATTACCAGTCATTTAGGACAACATTGGATCATTCAGAGATCCTCACTGAACTTCTGGAGTGAGTTTGCTGCACTGAAAGTAAAGGGGCCGAATAATATTGCACGCCCTACTTTTCCGTTTTTTATTTGTTAAAAAGTTTAAAATATGCAATAAATTTCGTTCCACTTCACGATTGTGTCCCACTTGTTGTTGATTCTTCACAAAAAAAATTAGAATTTATGTCTTGTGTTTGAAGACTGAAATGTGGCAAAAAATTAAAAAGTTCAAGGGGGCCAAATACTTTAACAAGGCACTGTATTAATAACCTATCCATAGGATATGTCATCAATATGTGAAACCTAGAGAACACCACGGGACTTCCAACCTTTGGGACCCCATTATCCTGAGAAGTGTAGGAAACAAGGCAACACCTGCTTTTGCATTCAGGTGATTGGAGCTGCGCTGCTCGCACTGCACAGCTGGGTGTCTGAGCGCTGTACAGTTGACAAACATTAGAGAGGGATGCTGTGTTTTTATTATTCTGACAATCGATTGGTAGAAGCCCCACAAATACAAGGTGATGACATAGCCCAGTGATATATACCTTAAAGGTGTTTTTAGTGTTTGTGTAAAGTCTATATAAACCACTGCATGCTAAAAATATGAAACAGAAAGGATACATTTTAAATGTCCCTCCCTTTCCACATCTTCGGTTTTGTGAGATCCATCACTCTGTATAGTCATTGCTATTAGTAATGTGGTTAATAACAGTGTATTAGTATTTCATTCCACCTGCAGCGCTGATCATTACTCATAAACATCTTTATCCTAAATTCTAAATGCTTGGCTGTTTGGATGTTCATATGTGTGTATTCTAGTGTCAAAGGCGTTTTCTAGGACTAACACACAGGCTAAATTCATGATTTTCTTATTATAGTTAAAGGGACTCTGTCAGGTCATTTTTTAGCATGATAGTAATAATATCCTTGAATAGTGATCATGCAGCCCATTCAGAATATGTAAAAATCATTAATGTACTCTTTGTAGTTCTCTTGAAATAAGCACCTACACACCCAGCAGGCAGCTGTAAAAGTAATTGACATGACTCCTAAAGGTACCGTCACACGGGCAACATCGCCGGCAACTCACGGGAGCGCGGACGTTTTGGGAACTTTGTCAAGATCGCCGTGGAGATGTTACACGAGGAGACATCGCCGTCAACGCAGCAGCGATGTTGAAAGCAACTTTCGCTGCCAGGGTTAAACTCAACCCAGGCAGCATCATTTAACATTGCAGTGAATGGGGGAAGTTGCTTTCAGCATCGCTGTTGCGGTGTCAGACTGGGTGATTCTACCTGATCGCCTGGGCAACATCGCCTGGTTTCCCAACATGTTGGGGGTTGAGAGGGGAGAGGTGTTTTGTGCTACAACTTTTGTAATAACATCGCTAGCCTGTGCTGCCCGTGAGAGATTTCTGTTTATATCAACATTTGTTTTCCTACATACATGTAATGTGTATATCTGCTGAGCAAATTATCAAATGTTCATGTAAACACAAAGAAATATCTCGGCGCTCACATTACATGCATGCCTCATACACACAATAAAGATGTCAGATGTGCAACTGCTAAGAGAACACACCTCCTCCCCCCTCCTTTCTCCTCTGTCTGCAATGATTCCCTGTGTCTAGAGAGCTGGCCACACACAGCAGACATATCTAAGGAGGGCAGGGCAGTGATGCATGAATATTCTTTCCTTGGGCAGTGGAGAAGCAAGTGATCACTAACTGTGATACAGATGGAATGAATCTTTTATTTTGAAGTTTACACAGGATAGGAGGGAAGTATAAATAATAGCAATACATGAATACATACATTTTGAAAGATAATTTCCACCCAAGATTTATGTAGTATGTCAATAAACAAGACCAGAGCAGTTGCCAAAGTTTGGGAGTTATGTTACTTTTCATTGAAGAGTTTTTGTATTTTTCAGGTTAGACATTTTTGTGGAACTAATGATTAAAAAAAAGGCAGGTTGTTTAAGAAGCTGAGTTTATGTTGTAATATCAATATATTCAATCAATGACAAAGTGACTGTCTTGCCAGCAATGCCTGAGAGTTAAAAAAAAAAAAAAAAGTTAGCTTTTTTAACATATCTAAAAGTAAATTAAATTATTGTGATCATGCTTTCTGATTAATGATGCAATATTGCAGTAATATTCCATAAAGGTCATATCATTAGTTCTGATCAGTATTTTTCCTTCATAAGATGTGGCTTGATATGAGCCCCTTTCTTCCTATAATCAAAATTGATAGCAAAGGCACCTTCTTTTTATGGAGAAAATAGTGGTTTTCTTTTGCATTGATATGCTTATTTACCTGATTCAATAAGGCAAAAATATCATGCCTGCTCAACGCTAGATATCACATGCACGCTAATAATCCACAGGAGAAAAAATGCATCGTCTGTTCCAAGCACTAAAAAGAGTAGTTGTTTTACCCACTATAAAATATTTTTAGTAATTTTCGTTGGGGAACACAGGAAACCATAAGACACAGCAAACCATAGGTGAAGTCTGCTGCCAAAAGGAGTTTGACAATTAGTAGAATACCTCAAAAATGAGTTTGCTCTTCCACAACCTGGTGGGGAAAATGAATTGGCTGCTGTAAAAGAGCCAACTTTAAACCAGTTATTTTTATTGGTTTCAAAAACATAACACCCGTACACAGCAGTAAATCGTTAACATATTCAATTACAGTATGCACACCTCTAATAGAGGAACGATATTTAAATCCCAATATTTTGTCAGAGGGAGAGCAACCCATACCCCCAGATATTTAAATTTGGTCACCATCTGAAGCTGTCTCCCCTGTGCGGCTATCTCCTCCTCTTCAATTGCCCGATCCACCGCCATGATACAAGATTTGTGCCAATTTATCCGTAAGCCCGAGATATCTCCAAACCGCTGAATGATATCCATGACATTTCCCAATGCCTCTCCTGCGTTTTCCAAAAATAACAAAATATCATCCGCGTAAAGTGCAATTTTTTCCGTGATTCTACCAAACCTGAAACCTGACACCTCTCCAGACACTCTGATCTTCTCTGCCAGGGGCCCTATCGCCACCGCAAAGAGTAGCGGGGACAACGGACACCCCTGTCTGGTTCCCCTATGCAACCGGAAGGACTCCGACCGCTCCCCATTCACCTTAACAGTCGCTCTCGGAGAGGAATACAGCAGCCTCACCCAGGACAAGAATCCGTCTCCAAATCCCATTGCTTTCAGGATTTTCCACAAATACCTCCATTCCACACTATCGAATGCTTTTCTCGCATCAAGCGATACCACTACCCTCCCGCCACTGTTGTCAGCTGGCAATTGAAGATTGAGAAACAAGCGTCTCAAATTGACTGCCGTTGAGCGGCCCGGAACAAATCCAGACTGATCTGTATGGATCAGGCTCTGTATCACACCAGAGAGGCGAGTGGCAAGGATTTTAGCTAGTATCTTGACGTCTGACGTTAGCAGGGATATTGGCCTATAGGCTTCTGCATATTCAGGATCTTTACCGTCCTTGGGCAATACCACTATACCCGCCTCCTCCATAGACCGCGCGAGTGCCCCCCTCTCCCTTGCGCTGTCAAATACCTGCTTCAACCGGGTGCCAACACATCAGAGAATTCTTTATATACCTCACTCGGAATGCCATCGGTCCAATGCCTTATTCGCTGGCATAGAAAATATTGCTGCCTCCACCTCCTCCATCTCAATTGGCCCATCCAACCTCATCCGTTCCTCCTCCGTCAGTGCAGTAAGTGTCGCCCTCCAAGAATCCCTCCACCTCCCCATCCCCGGCCTCCGTAGCTGATGTATACAGGTCCTTGTAGAAATCCTGGAAGACTGCCAAAATTTCCGGAGTTTCCTTAACCACCCTGCCCCTGTCATCCCTTATTTTGTATACACGGTTGCTCTCCCTCTGCGCAGTCGAGATAACTGCTAACAAGTGCCCCACTAATTCTCCTTCTTCAAAGAAAACAGATTGCTGAAAGGCCCTCTTCCTTTCACTTCGCTCCACATGCACCCTGTTCACCGCTTCCTGCGCGTCTTTAAGTTTGTCATGCATTTCCTCGTAGGATTCAGTATCATATTTGCTTCCGCCTCGTTCAAAGCCTCCTTCACTTCCTGATCTGCCAGTCTATGTCGGGTCTTGAACTGTGCTATGTCTCTGATTAGGATACCCCTCAAAAAGGCTTTCATTGCATCTCACACAACCGTCACCTCCGCACTCCCCTCATTCTCACGAAAGTACTGTTCCAATTCCTCCCCTATGCCATTCAGATCCAATGACTTCAGCCATGTCGGATGCAAAGACCAGACATTCCTTCTTCCCCTGCTATCACCCAATTGTACCGTAACCTGAAGTGGGCTGTGGTCAGACAACACTCTTTGCAAATATTCCACTTCCTTAACCATGGCGTCCATGGCCACATCCCCAAGAGCAAGGTCAATTCGGGAAAGCGTACCATGTGTGTCCGAATGACAGGAAAATTTCTTCCTCCTCTCATTCCTCACTCTCCAAACATCAATCAAGCCCATTTCCGTGACATAACATCCAAATGCCGTCAGCCTGTCCACCTTGCCATTCATCCCCTTAGTCCTGAGTCTGTCCCAATATTCATTCATCACATTATTCACATCTCCCAAAATAAGCACTGGCGTGCCCCCTCTCCCTCTGGTTAGATCCACAACCTCTTGTAATTTCTTTTTAGAATATGGCGGCGGAATATACAACGCCACCAGAATCATTTCCCTTCCATACATCTTGCAAGCTACCCACACAAATTGGCCATCTTTATCCGCTCGGACCTCCAGTTCCTCATAAGGCGCTTTGGTATGTATCAACAATGACACTCCTCTGGCGTAGGATGAGTAAGTGCTCTCCCAATCCAGGGTCTGGCTAGCCAACTAGTAGTGTCTTTGACCAGGTGAGTCTCCTGCAAGCACATAACCATGGCACCACTCTTTTTGACATATTGCAGGACCGCAGCCCTCTTATCTTTATCGGAAATCCCCCTTACATTCCAGCTTAGAAGACGTAAAGTGCTACCACTCATTATTAGAATACATATCCAAGAACTGCAGACTTCTATGCAACCCACCCAGATCCCAGGTCACACCACCATGAGCACCCTTTCCATATGATAAATCTCGTGTACCATTCGCCAGGCCCTCCCCCTCCTCCTCTCCCCCCTCCCCTCCCCCAACCATATAACTCTGCCCGTGACCAATAAAAGTTGGGGTACAACCGACCCCAGCGCCGTACGAGCACAGTCCACATGCAAGTAGTCCCGTTTAGCAGGTAGACCTAGCATCGCCTCCGCGCCACGTTACAAGATTATACTAAGAGTACTTTTCCCTTTTCAGAGTCCCATAACCGATCAATCCCATGTTAACTAAGATAACCAACAGAAAATAACATTCTAGTGAAAATCCAGAATGAAAAAAGCAAAGATCAGGCCCAAAAATGGTGGGCATAACATAACTCGAGGGGATATTTGAGCATCCAGTCTCGCACCTTCCCCCTCCATCTTTCCGCACTAGCAGGACCAGTAACCATGTCCCTTTCAGGTTGCTTGATCCTGGTCTCCTTCCTCCTGCAGCCTGGTACGGTTTCCATCCATCCAAGCAGTTGCGGCCTCCGGGGTGGGGAAGAAGTGCACCCTTCCCAAAGCCTCCACACGCAGCTTAGCCGGGAATATGGTGGAGTATTTCACTTTCCAAGCGCGTAGCTGACGTTTCACTGAACTGTATTGCATACGCAATTTTTGCACTTCTGCAGAATAGTCAGGGTATAGCTCTATGCGTTTGCCCTCAAAGGTGAGATCAGGCATTTTGCTGGCTTTACGAACGATAGTGTCTCTGTCCCTGCAGTTAAGAATCCTGGCCAGCAAGGTGCGTGGGTCATCTCCAGGCACTGGTGGTCTCATTGGGACCCGGTGTGCTCTCTCCACAGCAAAAACACGAGACAGCTGTGCTGCCCCAAGTTTCTCCAGTAGCCACTTTTCAGCGAATTCTGTGGGATCAGACCCCTCCACTCTTTCTGGGAACCCCACCATGCGGATGATATTTCGCCGTGACCTATTCTCTAGGTCATCAGCCTTGTTAGCCACTGTTATGATCCTGTTGCCATGCTGCAGCTGTGTCTTTTGTACTGTCACAATATGATCCTCTGAGTCTCCCACTCTCTTCTCCACCTTAGTAAGTCTCACAGTGGTTTTCTGCACTGTAGGCTTAAGCCCCCACATCTCCTCTCTCATAGTATGGACTTGCTGGATCAGGGCAGCCAGTGCAGTTTTACAGTATGAAACAATGAGATACACGTCCTTAATGGTTGGTTCCTCCACCTCTGCCTGCTCAATCTGCTGACCCTCAGCCTCTTCCTCCCTCAGCCGAGGGGTTAATTCTTCCTCCACATCTCCCCTGCACTCGTTCTCCACAGCTTCCTGCTGCCCAGCCTCCTCCTCCTCCTCCTCTGCCTGTCCACCATCCATCAGCTGTACCTGTGCACTGGGGTCACATGGGTCTCTGGCAAATCTCTGCAGCCGCTCAGCCACTTCCAGGCTCCGGGCAAATGCTGCATTCCGTTTTCCCGCCTCCTCCTCTCTGTCGGCGCCATCTTGCCCGGCCGCACTGCCTCCTGCTCCAGCATCTTTCTGTCGTTTACGGACCATCTCTGCCTCCCGGAGTCTGCCCGATGCTCTCCAGTGACCTTCTGACATCCACCCACTCACAGCCGTCTGGTCACCGGCTCTGGGCTCTAAACAGGATAAATTAGCACTATGGCTGCGGAGGTTCTCTGCCTTGCTTCTGCTCACATCAAGCGCTTAGCCGTAAAAGAGCCAACTTATTTTTTGAGGTTATATGTTGGGTTAGGCCCAGCAGTAGTGTGAAGTGAATAAAAACAATTGTGTTGGTTGACCGTTCTTCCGAATGTTTATTAAAAAGTAATTTTGAGGCCCACATTTGGTGGTTTTGCCCCTGAATAGCCCAATTTTGGGTTTTAGTGGAGGGCTTGGTGAAGTCCCTTGTGGACACATTTGTTCCCCTCACGCCGCAGATGGCTTTGCTCCACTTGGGTCTGGAAGCTCTTCCCCCCGTGCCTCGTCATCAGAGCCGGCTCCAGGTTTCTGTGGGCCCCGGGCGAAAAAGTCTCAGTGGGCCCCCTTTAGTACATATCATGGACTATAATATATGTATTGCCGCACACTTACCGCAAGCCCCATAGACAATGCATGGGGCTTGCCGCAAATGTGCAGCAAGTGCAGCCGCTAGGCGGAAAATGCGGCAGATGCAGATTTTTTTACCGCAACTGCCACATTTAAAAAAAACGCCTATGTGAAGACAGCCTTATAGGAACAATGACTGCCGAAACCAGCAAGAGCTGTTTCTGACAGTGAGTATATTACACGTTAGGAGCGGGCTAAATGCGTTTGCATTCTCTTGCGCTTTTTAAAAATACCCTTCAAATGCAAAATCTTGCATTTTTGTGCGTCTGAGGATGCTTGGTATATACACAAGCATCCTCAAGCACACAAATAATGCAAGCAGCTCAATGGAGCCACACTGCATTATGGGTGGCACCGCAGCCAAGCGGAGTGTCTGGCCGTTCGGATCTCTCTTCTCCTCACCTTTCTTCTCGCCGCTCCGGTCTCCTCCGCTCGATCCTGCACATATCAGCACAGTCATGACAACATCGTGCCCCTCCATGCTGAGCTGCAGAATGCAGACAGCGGCAGAAGAGACTATGGAGAAGAATGCTGCTGGCAAAGGTGGCTGAGACTATAGGAGCGGAATCCGCAGGGGGCTACCACTGGTACACATACCTCTACGCACGCGGCTCTGCTCCGTACACCTCTACGCACGCGGCTCTGCTCCGTACACCTCGTACCACGCGGCTCTGCTCCGTACACCTCGTACCGCACGCGGCTCTGCTCCGTACACCTCGTACCCACGCGGCTCTTGCTCACCGTACACCTCGTACCCACGCGGCTCTGCTCCGTACACCTCGTACCCACGCGGCTCTGCTCCGTACACCTCGTACCCACGCGGCTCTGCTCCGTACCCCTCGTACCCACGCGGCTCTGCTCCGTACCCTCGTACCCACGCGGCTCTGCTCCGTACCACCTCGTACCCACGCGGCTCTGCTCCGTACCCCTCGTACCCACGCGGCTCTGCTCCGTACCCTCGTACCCACGCGGCTCTGCTCCGTACCCCTCGTACCCACGCGGCTCTGCTCCGTACCCTCGTACCCACGCGGCTCTGCTCCGTACCCCTCGTACCCACGCGGCTCTGCTCCGTACCCCTCGTACCCACGCGGCTCTGCTCCGTACCCTCGTACCCACGCGGCTCTGCTCCGTACCCTCGTACCCACGCGGCTCTGCTCCGTACACCTCGTACCCACGCGGCTCTGCTCCGTACCCCCTCGTACCCACGCGGCTCTGCTCCGTACCCCTCGTACCCACGCGGCTCTGCTCCGTACACCTCGTACCCACGCGGCTCTGCTCCGTACACCTCGTACCCACGCGGCTCTGCTCCGTACCCCTCGTACCCACGCGGCTCTGCTCCGTACCCTCGTACCCACGCGGCTCTGCTCCGTACCCCTCGTACCCACGCGGCTCTGCTCCGTACCCTCGTACCCACGCGGCTCTGCTCCGTACACCCTCGTACCCACGCGGCTCTGCTCCGTACCCCTCGTACCCACGCGGCTCTGCTCCGTACCCTCGTACCCACGCGGCTCGCTCCGTACCCCTCGTAACCCACGCGGCTCCGCTCCGTACCCCTCGTACCCACGCGGCTCGCTCCGTACCCTCGTACCCACGCGGCTCGCTCCGTACACCTCGTACCCACGCGGCTCTGCTCCGTACCCTCGTACCCACGCGGCTCTGCTCCGTACACCCTCGTACCCACGCGGCTCTGCTACATTCACACTGTAAATCCCTCTGACTCCACATAACCTCACCTAATTGCTATGCTGGCCATCCAGATGCTCAGAGTCCTGCATACACTGAGGGCTGGTCATGTGACCCCTGACTCCACCCTCCATTGACATCATACACAGGTCCTGTCACCCAGAGTGTGCAGCTCTGTCGGCTCCCACGGAGGGAGATCTCCGGAGCTGCAGGAGGCTGAGTGCGCCCTCCCTGCAAATGACCCCCCCAGCTGCCCCCTGGATATGGCCCTGGCTGTGGGGGCAGTGTGCTCAGGGGCCCCTGAGGCTAGGGTCACACTTGCATTGTGACCCTAGCCTGATGCAAGTATTTTCGGCTGCAGCACATAGCTTTTAATGCTATGCGCTGGAGCCCATAGAAACCCGATGCTTACCTTGCCAACCATTGGTTGTCAATGTAAAGATCAGGTTTCTATGGGCTCCGTTGCTGGCAGCGCATAGCATTAAACACTCTGCGCTGCAGCAGACAATATATTGCGTCCCCAAACAGTCGGGGCTCCAGCATTGCCCCGGGTGCGCCGGGTGCTGACGCCGGGCCTGCTCGTCATATAGCTACTTATGTCTTAATAGCAGTTAGATTATGTGTGGCAGCGGCCTGGAGGTCCCCAACTCCCCCCACTATGAAGGATCTCACTTCTAGATTAAACCCTATATTTACATTTGAATATTACCTGGCTCAGGAAGCCATTAGGTTCCAGGGCGCTTTACATGAGGATAGGGAAGACTAAGCACAATTACAATAACTCTAGACAATCAGGACATATAGGTACAGGAGGGGAGGGGAACCCGTCCACAAGGGCTCTCAGTCTACGAGATATGTGCATATGCAATCAATTTGAATGTGGACTACGTTGTTTTTAAAGTAAACATCAACTAAGTGTGTTTATTCATTTTTATATATCTCGAAATAATTTTTTAATAAACATCCGGAAAAACAGTCAACCAACACAATTGTTTTTATACACTTTAGCCATTGATAAAGGGGTTAACGCTAACCCAACATATAATTTATCTATTCACTAGGAAGGGATTTGCACGGTAACCCCTCCACGGCTTTCTGGCGGCAGCATATATTAGTAAAATTAACATGACCTAATCCTCAGATTAGACTAAATTCCCTTATACTGACTAGCTCCAGTGGCCAAATAATAATTTTTTTTTGAGGTATTGTATTGTACACCTGGCCTACCGGCACCAAGTTACTCAGCTAGTGAAAAAACAGAAGAAACAAAGGAATTGGTGATGAACGATCACTAAAGTAATAGAATGCCCGTTACTAAAATTGAGTGGGTCTCACGCTCTGACGGGCTCAATTCGTGTTACAAATGTAATGAAACTCTCTAAGGAACTTGAGCATTGTTCCAAACCCAGTGTTTACCTTGATTTTAGCTTAATAAATAAAAACCGGTTGTGGGGTTCCCCCCTATTTTTGGTAACCAGCCAAGCTTAAATAGGACCTTTCACCCCCCCTCCTGGATTTCAAACTAATAGCAGCACTGAATGCAGCATGTATGCTGCATTCAGGCAAGGGGTCCCCCATGTGTGTGTGTGTGCCTTGTACCCTGATATATAGCCTTAGGCAAACTCGCTGTAAAAATTCAGGAGAGCATTCCCTGTGACAGCAGTCAGCTCGCTTCCCGGGCCATTCCCACCCCCTGCATCTCTGTTCCGCCTTCTTCCATGTCCTCACTACCATCTTCATGTTTTCTCATCCATCCTCTAATGCGCCTGCACCTCCTTGTGCTACTTGACGCAGGCGCAGAGTGAGGTCTTTTCTATGCTGGTCCTGCGCGCCTGTCCTGCCTCCAGCCCTGACATCAGCACCTTTGTCCGTCCTGCTCCGTGTTATGCTACATACATAGAGCAGGGCAGGAATCTGGCGCTTGCTTATGCCAGATTATGACAGGAAGTGAGCTGACTGCTGCCACAGGGAATGCCCTCCTGACTTTTTACAGCGAGTTTGCCTAAGGCTATATATCGGGGTACAAAGCACACACACACATGGGGGACCCCTTGTCTGAATGCAGCATACATGCGACATTCATTGCTGCTATTAGATTGAAATTCAGGTGTTGTGTACTGTATGTGCCAAGGTGTACATCCTTCCCTGCATCGGTGGGTCCTATGGCAATCCTTGCAGGGGTACCACATAACCCAGTAAGTGTAAAGGTTAAAACCACACACAAAAATAGTTTGAATTAAGACTCTCCCTCACAATCGCTCATTCATCAATTTATTTTTTTTAAAAAGCCGTGAAGGTCTGACATAACCCATGGTGTACTGGTCTTAACAATGTTCCCCAAATCCATACTCCAACCTATGATGGGTCACTCCCTGTTGCCGCCGGACACATATTTTCTACCGTTCGGTGACATCAGTGATCAGAGACTCAGTGATGTCACTGTGCATGAGAAGTACCAGGTTTGGCGCTGACCAGAAATGACCTAGGGAGCCTTATTATGAGAACAAGGCTCCATAGGTTTGAGTATGCATTTGGGGGACGTCATTGGACCAGTATACATTAGTTTACATAGACTTTTCTGGCTTTATTTATTAAAAAAAAAAAATAAATAAAATTGGTGAACAAGGGATTGTGTGCTGTAATCTTTATTTAAATTATTTTTCCTGTGTGTCAGTGTCTATTTTTTATTTTTAACTTTACACTGGGTTAGTAATGGAGTTGTCTGATAGACCTCTCTACATTAAAAACCCTTGGGCTTGATGCCAGCTGAAAATTCACAGCTGACGCGAATTCCAAAATAATATTACCCTGATTGGCACCGCACTAGGGAAATCAGGAAGAGCCGGGTGAAACGCCAAAATTGGCGTAACTAATGGATGCGCCAATTATGTGACGGCTTCACACTGGGAAGGGCCAAATAACCATGGACCTTCTGAGCTTGATAAAACGAGCCTGCAGCGGTCTGCTTTATTTTGGCTGGTTATCAAAAGTTGGACCCCACACCATTTTTTTTTTAAATTATTATTACATTAAAACAAGCTAAAAACAGTGTTTGGTGTCTGAATGAGGTCTGTTAGCTGAAGTGGCTCACCTAGGAAGAGATGGTGGCTACAGTCAAATGGCTCGTTTGCCCAATATGATGTTCTGGGGGTTCTTTTTGTTGGTCAGAGCATTGTGCGGTTTGCTTGCACTTTTCCATACTTGGGAGATCTTTGTTTTAGGACTAGGTGACTTTAGGAAGTTGTCAGAGTAATGCCAGACAGCTAATATGATCTTAATGAGAGTGCTCAGCCTATAGGTCTGCCTTACTGAGGCAAGTGGTCAGGGACTACATTCTAATAGGACTCTTGCTAGATTGGCTGACCCACTGTATGAAGTGTTCAGAGTACCAGTCTGTCTCCTACGCAATATGCCCTACTAAGGCTGCTTTCACATCAGCGTTTTTTGAGTTTTGCGGCAGATCCGGCAGTCTTGCTGCATCTGCAACCTTACCAGGACACTTGCCGCACATGACCGCAAGTCTCATAGGGAATGAATGAGGTTTGATGCAGGCATGCCGCAAGTGCGGTTTTGAACTTGCAGCAAGTCAGAAAAACAATGCTAGCTACTGCAAGTGCTGGATTTTCCGGATACGGCAAAGCCGCACATGTCACACATGACGGCATGTCCCATAGGGAATAAATGGGGCTTACAGCAAGTGAACCGTTACGCGGCGGATGCAGCAAAGCTGCCGGATCTGCCACGAATGGCAGAAAACGATGATTTGAAAGCAGCCTAAGGGCAAAAGCAGCGCAGTCTCATGGAAGAAGATGCTAGAGAGAAGGGGGGAGGAGAGTACTGAATTTACCGCAGGCCACCAAGAGCGGAAATTCTACTGCAGAGGACTTTACCCGCCACAGGCTGGCGAGGGAGAGAGACATGACACCAGGAGCATGAGGAACGGAACTGCCATGGGCAAAGAAATATTGTGAGGAGCAGAAAAATTGGCTCTTTAAAAAAGAGCCAGTGTAACCCAAAATTGGAGTAAGGGACATATGGTTCTTAACTTGTACTGAAGAGATATGGTCCTGAGGTTACTGGTCCAATCTTCTCCATGCAATGCGACATATTCTGGGGCACAGGCAGCCAACCACTTGTACCTCATCATTGACTGCATCAGATACTACGGGTCTGCCATCCTGATGATACCTACTGACCACTACAGACTGTTCTTCCTGTTGTTTTGGGGTGATTAGAGTGGTCTATGCTGCTCCGTTAACCGTCCTAAAGTAGAATAAAAAAAGGAGATGTTAGTACAGTGCAGGAAAACCTTTGGTAAAAACAAATCTGAATCTTAAACCTGTGTCTGTGTGTCAAACCTATGTGAACTGAGGTTAGATAAGTAGCATCCAGCTGGTAGGCCAATGTTGGCTGTTGGGTAGGACACTTGTCATTTTTTTTGATGTGCTGTTCTTAGTTACATTTTTCTGGTAGCCCAGACTTCACTCATAGTTTCCTGTGTCCCCACATGAGGCACCCAAGAAAGTCTGTTTGTTGCAGCCTTCTGGACTCAATGTATGACAAAGCCTTGATGAAGAACAAGTTACCGTATTTTTCGTTTTATAAGACGCACCTGATTTTAAGATGCACCCCCAAATTTGGTGAAGGAAAAGAGAGAAAAAAAATAAATTTTAATGTTAAATGGGGTTTATCTTATAATGCCAGTGTCCGTCTTACAAATCATATATATGAGGACTGGAGTTAGGGACCTCTGTACTATGGCACTTCACTGTAGTAGGACACCTCACTGTAGTACTATGGCATCTCAGTGCGGTGTGGCACCTTAGTCTAATAGTATTATTGCATCTCATTGTAGTACAACACAGTGTACTATTATAGAATCTCACTGTACTATGTCTTCTCAGTGTGGTATATATGGCACCATCCGTGTAGCACAGCACCTCAGTTTGGTATATATGGCACCTCCGTGTAGCACAGCACCTCAGTGTGGTATATATGGCACCTACTTGTAGCACAGTACTTCAGTGTGGCCTATTTGGCACCTTCGTGTAGAATGTCATCTCTGTGTACTATAGCATGGTGCCACCTCCGCTTTGTCTGGATAGGGTGGGACTGAGATGGTGTAAAGCACGCTTTTTCACTATTGTGTACAGTGGATGAGCTGTGACTTACAGTATTCAGTCAGGTAGTGCAGTGCAGGGAGGGGGCGCCTCCATCATCCTCCTCCTTTGTGTGGCAGCAGCACCAGCTCGGGCACAAGGCGCACGTCAACGTAATGACAGTGTGATGCTTAATCTCCACTCAGCTCCTCATTCACCGCCTGTTTGTTATGGGCAGCGGCAACAACACTCACGGCTCACCAAAGGCTCCAGGAGCTGCGGGATCCGCTAGTTTAATTCCCACACTGAATGGCCTGTGAAGCTTGAGGACTTTTGATGATGTCAGACCCCGGATCACATGACCACGAGCCCATGTGACAGGGCTGAATGCGGAAGTCGGCAGCAGCTGCGTTCAGCGGGTATGAGCACCAGGAGGCCCCGGCAATGTGTTTTTACTGAGGAGGCGACACTACCTTAACCAGGTTAGAGTCCGTCCCCCACCCACTCCCTCACCTGTCCTCTTATAAATAGCCCGGGGGACACATGGGCGGCTGTGGCGGGGACGGAGAGAAAGCAGGCTTACCGTGGTGGCTATGGCGGCCAGCAGGGCACAATGGCTGGGGCAGATAACGCGCTGGGGAGTCCACATGCGGCTGCAGCCGCTGAGCTGCGGGTCCGCTCCATAAACTCCTTTAATATGGGCTGCTCCTGCTGGTGATTGACAGCGGGATGCAGTGCATATTACAGGACATAATGAGCAGCCCCACATGACCACAGGGCCGCTGCTGCATCTTCCTCCAGCCTCCTGACAGCCCCCGGACACCACTCCACAGCTCCCCCCAACCCCCCGCCTCCAATACAGCACAGCTACTAGTTTCGCTTTCTAAAACACACACCCCCACTTTCCCCCAAAATTTGGGGGAACAAAAAGTGCTTCTTATATAGCGAAAAATTTGGTAAGTTGTTCGAATTATGCCTGCATATTTGGGTCATAATTTTCTGTATTTGTATGAATTAATTTTACCATGTGAAAAAAAGTTGGGAAGTTGTAATCTTTGAGTGTTGGAGGCTGCTACGTAGTATAATTGGACCTTCATACTATCCTAGCAAACTGTCCGCCGAGACACATGCAAAAAGTGCCTTATATTGCATGCATGATTTTGTTCCATAAAACAGATTACGGTAGACTAGTACATGTTTTTTTTCTGTTCCGTATGCAATATTGCCAGTTTACATCAGCTCATCTGAATTTGGTCCATGTGCCCTGTGTGTGTCATTTACACATGCAGACCTAAAGTACACTCTTGTCTGAACAAGCCCTAAAATGGATTAATATGTGGTGCTAAAAATAATTTCAGCTGAAAGAATAGCTGTTATGACAGCATCTCATGAGAGTCCATTTATGAAGATTTAGCAGTACTTTTTTCATTTCAGAGTGAAACGTAGAGGACCTAAAATGAAACCAAAAGTATTTGTTTCGGTTTTTCTTTAAATCTGGTATAAGGTTTCAGAGTTATTGCCAGTCTTAAGTGTTAATTTTTATGGCCTTTACCAAAGGGGGCATTGCTCACAGGATGGTAATAAAGAGCTGTCTAAAGACACCACCAGAGAACCAGTAGAGCCAAGCCCCTTTAGTAATTACCATTAAAATTGGCACCAAATAAAGATCTTCGGAACCCTATGACAGATTACTAAAAAATTAAATAAATAACAGTGGAATACCTAACTGAGCAGTGGGTATAAAATAACTGTCCACATGGTAATTGGTCCTCCTCCGAGCATAAAAATAGGAGACCTGCAACATATAAAAAAGAAGACAAAACTACTAAAGTAATACAAATAAAGCTGGGCCTACACCTAAACATTACAATCTCACTGCGAAAATTACTGATGTATATACTAGGATATGGGCACATATAACACGATTGGGGATCATATACCAGGATATATGAGGCACATTACAGGATATGGGTACAAGTACCAGGATATGGGCACATGTATCAGGATGGGGGATCATATACCATAATGAAATTCAGGGAAGGAAGGTGTGCTACGGTCCGCGCTGCCAGATTCAACAAGGAAGACCCAAGGCGAAGTTTTGATCCAAACCTTCTTTATTCTCCTCCGACGCGTTTCGGTGCCCACCTGGCACCTTCATCAGGGTTACCTCCACCCCACCAAACAGCTCTTGAAGGTGCCAGGTGGGCACCGAAACGCGTCGGAGGAGAATAAAGAAGGTTTGGATCAAAACTTCGCCTTGGGTCTTCCTTGTTGAATCTGGCAGCGCGGACCGTAGCACACCTTCCTTCCCTGAATTTCCTGGTTTAACCCCACGTGTGTGGAGTTGGTGGAGGTCCAGCAGCAGCCATCAGGATATTATCCTACATGTCTTCAAGCCAGTTGTGGGTCACACAACTGGAGTAGGTGAGTGGATTGCATTTTTTCACCCCTGAAAATTTAGTGTCTAGTGATAAGGGCACTATTGCGCCTCTTGTCCCCCTCCCCTCTCTCTTTTATATACCATAATGAGGCACAAACCAGTATATGTGCTGTATACCAGGATGGGGGATCGTATACCAGGATATGGGAACATGTACCAGGCTGGAAGACATATACACCAGGATGGGTGATATGTATACCTAGAAGGGGCCAAGTATGAAAAAATAGTATGGAATTTCAGGAAACCACCCCCACAAGAGTGTAAGCAGCAGATCCCTCACCCCCACCCCCCTCATAACCATGCATAATGACCATATGTTTTGCTTCAATTTTGTTTTATAAATGTAAATAATATGTACATTGGGTATGGAAAGTATTCACACCTCTTTTTAAATTTTCCACTCTTTGTTTCATTGCAGCCATTTGGTAAATTCAAAAAAGTTCATTATTTTCTCATTAATGTACAATCTGCACACCATCTTGACTAGAAAAAAAAAAAGACATGTAGATATTTATGCAAATGTAATAAAAGAATAACTGCAATATCACATGGTTCAGTAGGAAGTGATCCAATTCTATGGTGGCCGCGCTCCCCGTGGTAATGATTTTAAGAACTTCTTGTCCACAAAAAAATTTTATTGCTCAAAACATGAGAATATGAAAAACGGATACAACGCGTTTCGGCGGAGACATCCGCCTTCCTCTGGTATCTAAATAAAAATACATCTGACACTTTGCTTTATAGGTCCTATAAAGCAAAGTGTCAGATGTATTTTTATTTAGATACCTGAGGAAGGCGGTTGTCTCCGCCGAAACGCATTGTATCCGTTTTTTTTATTCTCACATGTTTTGAGTAATAAAATTTTTTTGTGGACAAGAAGATCTTAAAATCATTACCACGGGGAGCGCGGCCACCATAGAATTGGATCACTTCCTATTGAACCTTTATGCCTGTGGGAATCCGTGGCATGACCCAACACAGGATCAATTCAAGGCGAGCAGCAGACCCGGATAAATATCCAAAGCGTGAGGAGGCTTTGGAATAACCATATGCTTGAAGTTTTATGGCAAGAGGTGAGTGCATAAAACTTCATTAAAAGGGCACCAGAGAGTTACATTGGTAACGCGCTGAGATTGGTGCCGCATGTTTGTTTTTTATATATACCCTACAGGAAATCACCTTACTGCAATATCACATGGTCATAAGTATTCAGACCCTTTGCTCAGACACTCATATTTAAGTCACATGCTGTCCATTTTTTTATGATCCTCCTTGAGATTAATTAAACTGATAGGACTTGATTTCGAAAGGCACACACCTGTCTATATAAGACCTCACATTGCATGTCAGACCAAATGAGAATCATGAGGTCAAAGGAACTGCCCAAGGAGCTCCGAGACAGAATTGTGGCAAGGAACAGAACTGGTCAAGGTTACAAAAGAATTTCTGCAGTACTTAAGGTTCCTAATAGGACAGTGGCCGCTATGATCCTTCAGTGGCGGAAGTTTGGGACCACCAGACGTCTTCCTTGATCTGACCATCCAACCAAACTGAGCAATCATGGGAGAAGAGCCTTGGTGAGAGAGGTAAAGAAGAACCCCAAGATCACTGTGGCTGAGCTCCAGAGATATAGTAGAGAGATGGGAGAAAGTTCCACAAAGTGAACTATCACTGCAGCGCTCCACCAGTTGGGCCTTTGTGGCAGTGTCCTGACGGAGGCCTCTCCTCAGTGCAAGACCTATGAAAGCCCGCAAAGAGTTTGCAAAAAACACCTAAGGGACTCCCAGACAATGAGAAATAAGATTCTCTGTTCTAATGAGATGAAGATAGAACTTTTTGGTGATAATTCTAAGCAGTATGTGTGAAGAAAACCAAGCCCTGCTCATCAAGTACCCAATACAATCCCAACAATGAAATGTGATGGTAGCATCATGCTATGGAGGTGTTTTTCAGCTGCAGGGACAGGGCGACTGGTTACAATTGAAGGAAACATGAATGCAGCCAAGAACAGGGATATCCTGGATGAAAACCTCTTCCAGAGTGCTCTGGACCTCAGACTTTGCCAAAGGTTCACCTGCCAGCAAGACAATGACCCTAAGCACACAGCTAAAATAACTAAGGAGTGTCTTCAGAACAACTCTGTGACCATTCTTGACTGACCAAGCCAGAGGCCTGACCTACACTCAAATGAGCATGTCTTGAGAGACCTGAAAATGGCTGTCCACCAACTTTCACCCTCCAACCTGATGGAACTGGAGAGGATCTGCAAGGAAGAATGGCAGAGGATCCCCAAATCCAGGTGTGAAAAACTTTTCATCATTCCCAAGACGACTCATGGCTGTACTAGCTCCAAAAGGTGCTTCTACTCAATACTGAGCAAATGGTCTGAATTCTTTTGACCATGTGATATTTCAGTTTTTTTTTCCCAGTCA
The DNA here is from genome assembly GCA_033576535.1 of Allobates femoralis. Taxonomy (NCBI): domain Eukaryota; kingdom Metazoa; phylum Chordata; class Amphibia; order Anura; family Aromobatidae; genus Allobates; species Allobates femoralis. The sequence goes on from JARQOC010000001.1 coordinate 181,194,785, forward strand.
ATATGGGGTGCAGAGTGTACATTACTGAAAAAAAAATGAACTTTTTTGAATTTACCAAATGGCTGCAATGAAACAGAATGAAAAATTTAAAGGGGTCTGAATACTTTCCATACCCACTGTATGTGCACATAGATGTATACTTGTGTTTGTGTGTATATAGAGATATATATATATAAAATATGTTATATAAAAAATGTGTTGGCCCTAGACTAATAAGGGGGGTTACTTGTATAACTACCTTAATTGTAGGCCTGCTAATCTGATTGAGATGATTTGCACTATTCTATGTATAGCGCTTCAGCACATCTGTGGTTAATCAGACAATGTATTGCAGTTGTAACTTTTCAAACTCTATTTCCCTTTATTAATGGATGCTTGTTGGTCATTTACATAGTGCCCTTTAACCATCATTCTTAACTAGTAGATACTAACTTTTTTCAGAAATTTTGCATGGACTATTTGTTGCATTCTAATTTATGGATATTGTATGTGTATTAGTACTGCTCTTATGGGAAGTTTAGTTGGCATTCTCTTTGGTACTGCTGAGAGATTTGGGTATACAGTACGATCTGATGATTAATTTTGAAAGTCTCTCTTTTGCCAGATAGCTGTCTGGTTTACTTGACCATCTTTCCTCTTTTACTGCCTGCTTTATGCTTTGCTAACCTGTATGTGGCCAGCGATTGCCGTTAGCAGTGACGAAGCAAGGCGGGAGTCTCTTTTCTGTCCTGATGAGCTAGACTCGCTCTTCTCCTACTTTGATACTTCCTCAAAGCTCCGTAGTAGTAAGTAAACTCTCTTACACAGTGTGCACTTTTGGCTGTTTAGGTTATGTCCAATTTCCTTCATTTGCTGCTTTTTGTAAATTTTAATTTCAATTTTCCATTTTTTTTTCTCATGTATTTGAAAATTGGCTTAACTTTTCATCATGTTGCAGAGATTATTGCACAGATATTATTCGTATCATTAAAATTGATTGTGCAGGTTTTTGTTTTCAAGGTTTCTTCCCGTTAGTATGGCTTGATAGTATGAGATATAGGGGGTACATAGTGGTCTTAATACTGTGTTTACATTGATATTTATAATGGCAATCAAAGCTATTTGCTCTTGTTTGTTTTTATAACTAGTTTTTTTTTCTTTGTGGTAGCTCATAGGTGTTTGTGGAAATACAATAATTTTTCTATAAATTAATGAATTAATGTATGTACAGTGAAAAAAAGTCTTATAAAATGATGGTCTTTGTAAAAAAAAAAATCTATTATTGAATAATTTTTTTATACTTTACAATTATGTGGAACTATATGTAAAATTACTTCTTCAAAACCATCCTGTGACAACAATGTAGAGCTGCGTTTTTGTTTCACTGCAAAACCAATGTGAAGCGGGAAAGGCTGTCCACACACACACTGGTTTAATTGCTTTGCAGAAGGTGAAACCTCCATAGATTTCCCTGCACTTTGAAAAGAATGAGCATGTTCGTTCTTTTCAAAACGCAGAGCTGATTTTCCCATATTGCCTAGGGAAGAATACACAATACTCAGATGAGAGAGAGAACCAGCAGGGAAAATCATGTCAAAATGCAGTAATATCTCATTTAAAAAATGCACTAAAACCTTAAGTAAAAATGCTATAAACTTCCTGCCAGGGATTTTGTTTACAAGCATTGCTGCTGCCGTTTTTTCAGCGTTTGTAGTTCAGCAAAATGCAACAAAAATGCAGTGTGTGAATATAGGCTTACTCTTTCTACTGAGAACCTTGTTTGACATTTCCTATATTGTGGCGATCGCTTCTCAGTAGTGATTTCATTAGTATTACAGGCCTCATATCAATGAAAGGTAAAACCTTTATATTGAAGTTGGAATTGATTACACAGGAGCCATTATCCTTGCAGGTGATAATCACCACCTTCAATTCCCTGCACAGTGATCACAGGCGGATTATAATGAAGGCAAAGTGGGCTACTGCCCAGGGCCCGAGCCCCCAGGGGGGCCCTTGGCTCAGAAGATTATTGCCACCATTATAATTTGCAGAAAGGCGCTGCGGCGGCAGCACAGCTTAATTATGCTGGTCCCTCCTGCCACACGATGTAAGGCAGGAAGGGCCCAGCACACAGAGCCCAGGCCTGTGCGGAAGACATGCCTACCTCTGCTGTGAGGACGGAGCTCAGGTTGCAATGGAATCTCTAGGTCTTGGGAGAAGGTCTGTGCTCTGTTTGGTGTCATGTCCTCTGTGTGTGCAGCACATCACTTGCTGCTGTCTGCAATGGATCTGACACAATTACTTGTCTATAGTATGTTTGTGGCAGTCCTTGAGTACAGGGCTCTGGATTTTAGGGCATGAGGGGCTTTATTATTATTGTCATTTGTAAAAATTTGTGAATAAAATGTGGATGATGTTAGTGGATTAAACTACATAGAAAATGCCCCTGAACACTGCCAGACTACCTTGGACATTTGGGTGTATCATTTATTTATATACACAGTGTTCAGGGGCATTTTCTATGTAGTTTAATCCACACTCCCATTATCCACATTTTTTCTCAAGTTGTAATTATTACAATAATGTCTCTCCCCTTAGATAAAGAGTTGTGCTGCTGCAAATTCGACTTATGTTTATTTATACCCTTGGTAGTTTGTCAGGTCTGCACTCACATAGTGCCTGCAGGTTTATTTTAGGGTGACCAGACAACCTTTAACTCCTTCACGATCAAGGATGTACCTATACATCCTTCGTTGTGTCCCTAACTTCAATGTGGGCTCACATCTTTCTTTCCCCACACACGTATAGTTAACAGTCGCAGGTGGATTGGAGATCGGTGATCCGCTTGCACCTGTTAAATAGTTAGGTTGCATTTTCAAACTCTGACAACGTAATCTAACATGAGTTATTGGAATCGCCACGTCCCTCCACCAACAGCTACCCCGTCATGCAATCATGGGGCACCACTGGGTTGTCATGACAGCCAGGGTTCAGTTCAAATTCTCCTTCCCCCCCCCTCCCTTTGCCACATTGAAAATAAACTATAAAAAAAAAACACATCTGGCATTGCCACATTCAGAAATGCCCAATCTGTGAAAATATTAAATCAATTAATCAGATCTGTAAACTGCAAAAGGAAAAAAATGAAAATGCCAGAAATGTGTTTTTTGGTCACTTCACCATTGCAATAAAATGCAATACCAGGGGATCAAAACATCACATCTACCCAAAAAAGGTATCATTAGAAACATCAGCTCAAGACACAAAAAATAAGTCGTCACACAACCCCAGATACTGAAAAATAAGAACTCTTCGGGTCACGGAAAATGGTGGAGTGCAGTCAGACAGCCATATAACACAGATAATAATCACATCGCAATGCTTGAACTGGCTGGAGACTGCCCTGACCCGAGCGTGAGAGCTACATAGAAATACATGAAGCTGTTACACTCTGGGCAGGAGAACTGACCAGCCAGTCCAAGCATTGCAATGTGATCCTCGTCTTGAGTTATACAGCCATTTGACTACGCCCAAAAAATAGTGTCCGACAGTGCAGTTCATGGGAATAAAGCGTCCGGCTTTCAGTCTTACATGTGTATGAAGCATCTACAGTCACCTCCCCCGCACTTGGACTGACAGTTCCCAGTGCTGTACATTATTATTATTATTTATATAGCACCATTAATTCCATGGTGCTGTACATTAGAAGGGGATACATACAAAATTGTAGATCTAGTTTACAGTAAACAAATTAACAATGACAGACTGGTACAGAGGGGAGAGGACCCTGTCCTTGCAGGCTTACATTCTACAGGATAATGGGGAGGAGACAGTAGGTCAGGGGTGCAGCAGATCTGGTGGTGGACATGCAGCAGCTCCGGTAGCGTTGGGCAGCAGCTTCGGTGGCGGTGAGGTAGCGGCTCGGTCATTTCAGGTACATCAGCTGGCTTTCAGTGAAAGTGCCGGGATGGCAACTGTAGATGCTTCATGCTCACAGGTATGACTTAAAGTGATCCTGAAACCCACAAACTGACCCCCCCCGCATCTTTAGACCTGTCCCTGCACCCCCTATTATCATTTCTAGCCATCCCTTTTGCAGAAAAAAATCGATTTTGTAAAGTAGAGAAAAGGTTATATTCACCTCGTCCTGTGTGAGTTCTGTTTCTGGGAAGCCGCAATAGGCCCGCCTGTCTGCTGTTCCCTTGTAATTATGCACGGCCCTCTCTGCTTGCTAAGAGCCTGGCCGCGTCATGAAAGGGGGGGGCTAAATGTCATACCGCAGCCCCGCCCCATTTCATGACATGGCCAGGCTCTTAGCAAGCTGAGAGGGGTGTGCATAATTACAAGGGAGCAGCGACAGGCACGCCTATTGCGGCTTCCTCAGAAACCGAGAACCCTCACAGGACGAGGTGAATATAAACTTTTCTCTACTTAACAAAATCGATTTTTTTTCTTCAAAAGGGATGGCTAGAAATGATAAGAGGGGGTGCAGGGACAGGTCTAAAGATGCGAGGGGGGGGGGTCAGTTTGTGGGTTCAGGATCACTTTAAAGCCACCAATCCCAGGAGGAGTAAAGTTCTTTTTCTTTTTTTTTTCATTATTAGCTGCACTTTCAGTATAGCAGTTGGGCATCTTTCTAAATACACTAATAACCCAAAAAAAGATTGAACCCTTATCCTCTTTAATCAACATCTGCCGTACATGTTTGGAGTGTAAGAGAGAAGTCAGTGGGTGATCTCGCTCCATATTCAGCAGATAATGCCTCTGTTACAGCCAGGACTGGCGTCTAACAAATAGTTAACCTGTTAAATACCACTGTCAAACTTACAGTGGCATTTTAACGTGCACCTGCATGGGGGTGCCTCATCTTATGCACCCATCACCACACTTGTGATGTGATCGTCCATAAATTTCTATGACAGCCGGGGGTGTGATAAAGACCCCTGTGTCTGTCATTGTGGAACTCCATTGAAACCTGCCTGTGGTTCACAGGAGACTGTGATTTTTGCTATATTACAGCAATACTGTGGCATTGCTGTATATAGCACAAGAGACCAGATGATCGCAGGTTATTGTTTCCTAAGGGGAATATAAAGTACAGTGAGAATTAAAAAAATAAATGCGTTAAAAATATGAAGAAAAAAGTTTAAATTGTCCCCCATTTCCCCAAATAAAAATAAAGGTGATAAAAAAATAGCACAAAATATATACACATGGTATCGCCATGTTCAGATAATTCCACTCAATCCAGGGAAGCTTCCGTTGGGGCTCATACTGTATATACAGAGCTATGTGAAGCTCCTATTATATAGGAGACTGTGGGGATTCATCCTGTATATAGTGGATGATGTGGAGCTCCTGTTATATATAAGGTTATGTGTTTGCTTGTGTGCGGCTCCTGCTGTAGCCCCGGGGGCTGTGTGGCTGGGCCCTCCTGCTGTAGCCCCTGGGGCTGTGTGCGGGCTCTGCTGTAGCCCCGGTGGCTGTGTGCGGGCTCCTGCTGTAGCCCCGGGGGCTGTGTGCGGGCTCCTGCTGTCGCCCCGGGGGCTGTGTGCGAGCTCCTGCTGTCGCCCCGGGGGCTGTGTGCGAGCTCCTGCTGTCGCCCCGGGGGCTGTGTGCGGGCTCCTGCTGTAGCCCCGGGGGCTGTGTGCGGGCTCCTGCTGTAGCCCCGGGGGCTGTGTGCGGGCTCCTGCTGTGCCCGGGGCTGTGTCGGCTCCTGCTGTACCAGGGGCTATGTTCATTAATTTCCCTCCTCATATGCACAGGAGCTATTGATGGCTCCTTTAGCTCACAGATGTGTGCCTGTTGGTGCTAATCGCTACCTATACATGACCCATGGGGGATGTTATCCTGCTGTCCACTGGGTAATTTGGCTTGCTTAAAACCCCGTGGGCTTCCTGCTCTAGCCCTGCTGGTGACGGTGATCCTGCTGTAAGGGGTGTGCTGACCATCTAGGGAGCAGGCGGGAAGAAGCCGCCCTGGTACCTCCTTGAGTAGGGCATCTGTAGACACACAGTCTTGTCTGGACCACTTTTCAGGAATGACACTCTGAAGCCCCCAGCAGTGTTTCTAATATAAGGCTTTGGCTCGCAGTACGGAGCTAGTGCCTACTTCATACTACCCTGAACTAAGGGCAGCTAGCATCTGTCAGATTCCCTTCATGTGTGGTTGACAGTGGCCTCCTCAGCAAAATGGTAGTCTCCATGCTCCGGTAGCAGAAAATGCTTTTATATCTACAATTGTAACCTATAGTCAGATCTTGGGCGACCTTTAATATTCTTGTTTAGAAGTGTAAAGATAGATATAAATAGACACAAATTTCAATTTAAAATGTGTGGGAGATTAAGGCTTCACACAGTATGTTTTTGTTGTATTTTTTGAGTGCCGTTTTATGGAAATATATGATACAATATACCTGCATTTTTCAATGTCTGAAAAACCTTTGTGAAAGAAATTCATGCATACACACATTGGTTTTACAATGTCTACTGGGAAATGAACTATGCTAGCTCTAGTGAGAGAGATCCGAGAGAGAGAGATGCAGCTTATAAAAACCTAAAGTTTTGTATTAATTGTTGCTACCCTTGATTTTAATTTTTAACTGATATCATTTGTTTTTTTGTTTTTTAGTGAAAAGCAATGATAGCGGAATCCAGTTTAGCGCAGACGGTAGCCGGGAGCTCCTGACGTCTGCAGGGTCTTCCAACAGTTTGTACGATGCAGGTCAGTGTCATCTAATCTTACAATGTCTTTGATATACTTATCTACCTATATATAATATATAAATAGGTATATTAAATATAGTAATTAAAACTTAATTATATTACTATGTTAGTGAACATGTGATTGGGGGCTTAGTTTATTTTGTTAACAATAAGAAATTATAGACTAGACTTCTTTTTTTAAATACATTTCTTTCTATTCAAATATTCCAGAGATGGACAAGAAACATGAAAAGAGGGATTCTTCTGTATTTCAAGACTCTCCAGGAGCTAAAAAAGAAATCCCAGGGCTTCAGCTGTACCATGCAGCTTTTCAGCAAAACCTTCCTGCCATGGCTGAAGCTTTGGCTCATGGAGCAGAAGTCAACTGGGTGAACATAAAAGACAGCAATGCTACACCTTTAATACAGGCTGTACATGGGGTAAATCTATATAAATAGTTTATATACTAGGCTCTGCTTAAACTGGAATGTACAATGCTTTGTAGTTTTACTTGCTACATAGCACTAAATACTGCTTGATTCTATTTATCCCTTCTCATTCCTTTTTAGTTTTTTATAAAAGTTATAAGGAATCTTAGCAGGATTTTAGCCTTCAAATTATTTATAGGCACATGTTGCTCTCTCTGTCACTTCAGCTCTATTCCAAGCCAGCAGTGCCCCCCCCCCCCCCCAGTGCTTAACAGACAGCTTCTATGCTGTGTGACTTAAAGGGAACCAACAACCAGGATTTAACCACTTGTAAATCAGTGTAGCAAGTCATTGATGTGTGCAGCATTACATCACTATATTTGTTTATTTTTTTGTTGTTTGTTATTCCTCCTCTGTGGGCTTGGCAGTCTGGTGTAAGCTGAACCCTCTCCTTCTCATCCAGGGTTAAATCCTGGTTGTTGGTTCCCTTTAAGGCAAAGGAGCTGTCAATCAAGCAGTGGAGGTGGGGCTGGGCAGGGAATAGAGCCGGAGTGACAGAGGCTTCAGATTTCTATAGCCAGTTGCATATCAATTGAAATGCTGATTATCTGAAAAGGAGGAGTGGACAGGCCATATAAAGGACTAGTATTTGGAAGAGCTACATGTGGATATAAATAGTTTGAGGTGGGAAATCTGATAACTGATTCCTGTCAATATTGTAATTTTTTTCTTTTATATTTCCTGATAAAATATCATCTTCTTAGGGATCTTTAGTGACCTGCGAGTTTCTTCTCCAAAATGGAGCTAATGTTAACCATCGTGATGTCAAAGGAAGGGGACCATTACATCATGCAACAGTGCTTGGTCACACAGGGTAAGCAGCAAAGCCGCTTCTTTGGGGTTCAGCTGGGTGAGTGTTTTCATGCTTTTAATTGAAATTACCTAGTATTGTAACCTAATAAGAAACTGCCTATTTTAAATAAGACTTTCAGATAATCTGCAAGTTCACAGGAAATTTCAGGCTACCCACTCTTACCAGACAAATGAGCTTAAATAATTTCTCTATCAGAACATTAAATTCTGAATTCAAGTCTTGTATTATTATTTTAGTACTGTAAATTTAATATTATTTATCCCCTTCTTTATATATATATATATATATATATATATATATATATATATATAATGTGTGTGTGTGTGTATATATGTATATATATACACACACACACACACACACATAATATATATATATGTCACATGTGGGGTCTCAATGTATGCACTGTACTAAGGAGTACTTCATAGTAGGGCAGTTATATGTACACAATACTGTATTACAGAACTCATGCAGAATATTATATCTGCGATCACAGGTTTAAGCCTCCCCTTCATGGGAATCAATAGAAAGGAGCATAAAGAAAAAGCAGATGCAAAAAAGTAAAAAAATAAATAAATGAAGTACAAAAAAAACCACAACAAATCAAATTAACTACTCTCTTCCAATAAAAAAAAGAAATCTAAATAATATATTGGATATTGCCGCGACCATAAAAGACCAAAACGTAAAATATATCATTGTGCACCCTGTCTGGTGAACTCCATCAAAAGAAAATAAATGAGTTACAGATTTGTCATTATTTTTTTATCCAACAAAAATAGAAAGAAAAGAAATAAAAACTTCATATATGTCCTGAAATTGTACCAATAAAAACTACAGCTGGTTTAGCAGAAAAAAAAAAGCCTACAAAAAGCTCAATCAATTGAGGAAAAAAAGTTATGGCTTCTCGAATATGTCCAAACAAACTACATTTTTGCACAAAAAAAACTATAAAAATGAACCCTAGATATCTTCAATTTTGATGTCTTATTACAGATAAATCCATGTTTTTCTTAGCCTGGAACACCTCATTCACATATTATGAGCAGGACAAGGGTCTGGAGGAAAGCTGCCCCCAGACCTTATTTTTATCTAAAAGAGGGAGTTACCTCTGGGAGACATGTGATGACTGACAGTCTGCTCTCCTGATCTACATGTCTCACACTGTAATGCCCCTTTTCATTTAAAATAAACACTGGGGCAGATTCTCAAGGGTACCTGTGTCCGACCCATAGATTTTAACAGTTAATTTACATAGTAGAAAAAAAGTGGATCTCTCTGGAGTAAGACACTGGGATTGCCATTTTATTTAGCTTCCTATGACCTACCTAACCTATGTTTACCATTTGCATACAGCTGATCATAGAGACAAATCTTTTATACAGAATTTATCTCTAGGCCAAAAGTAGCCAGGTTTTTTTCTTTTTTTTTTTACCTCCCGCTGCTCTTAAGTATTTATTTTTTTTTGACCTGCCATACGGTTGCAGAGATATGAGTCTTATTATTATTTGGTGCAAATATTTTAGGTTTTTTTCCAAGATAGGGCGTGTCAGGATTTTCTGGACATATATCTTTAAACTGCTGTGCATTATTATGCTGTGAGGCAAAGACCATAAACAATAACTCTGATTAATCCCATCCTGACCCTTGACGTAATATAATGTCAAGGGTCGGGTCCCGGTGTTTGATGTTTGCTTCGGTGCGGCGCTTACATCAAACACCCGACATCTCATCTGATCTCATCAGCTGAGATGTCAAGCTTTCAGCACCGATTGGATCCGGGATCTGATCGGTGCTTTTAACCCTTTGGATTCCGCTGTCATTCACTGACAGCAGAATCCAAAGCCGCCACGACAAGGGAACGCACTGTCCCCCTGCCTGCATTGGGAGATCTCGCAATTAATATCGCAGGATCTCTGGCGCTCACGTGATAGCCCGGGGTCCTGACGAGACCACAATAAATAAGTATATTAGTATATTACAACACTTATATTATATATATTACACAGGTTAAGGCAATTAAAAATGTATAGTAGTGCTCCTTTATGGTCATTAGTTTACCCAGAAAAATGTATGCCACAAATATTTGCTGCCTTTTTGTATGTATAATGATAATATATGCTTGTACACAGGGATATACTAGGTGTTAAAGTTAAAAATATTGTATGTGGCTGACAGAATATACTGATTAGAACTGTTCTAGTTGTGTATTTGTTTTCACATTATTCATTTTTATTAATTTTCTATCAGACAAGTCTGCCTATTTTTGAAGCGTGGGGCCAATCAACATGCCACTGATGAAAACGGAAAAGATCCTTTGAGCATTGCTGTGGAAGCTGCTAATGCTGATATAGTAACACTGTACGTAAAGTGTCATGTATTAAATTGATATCTAGAGCAATGGTCCCCCCCAAACCTTTCTTACTTTGACAGCAACATTCAGTTTTGAGAGATCACATCCAGCGGGCTGACCCTCCCTTATTGTAGTATTACCCAGGGCTTCAATCACTAGTATAATGGTAGCCAAAGCTTCCCAACATAAATGCTTCTTGCCAGCCTTAATAATAGGCAGTATACTTACAACCAAGGGTTCCAATTTTACCATCATTAAGAATTCCGTAGATGTGCATCCAGATCTGCTCTTCTGTGTGCAGGGCAACTCACAAAATGCCTCAACTTCATAGCTATTTGCTACCTCCTGTGCTTATACACCAAGCTGGCAGACAGCCGTAAGATACAAAACATGGATACGCGAGCCACATGTGGCTCTCAAGTCAAATGTTGGGCACCTACTTCACACTTCTATGCATGTCAATCATCATAGTACGCTATGTTATTCAACTACTGTATATCATGACGACAGATCTGAAATACTTTTAGCCTTAATAGTTAGTAACAAAGAATTTAGAAGACTCATACTTATGTTTTCCTATCTTTTACATTTATGGCATCTCCAGACAACGGGGACTTGCCTCTGTCTTCAAAATTGGTTCTTATTGCACATTCCAGTTCGAAAAGAGGTGCTTGCTTTTGTTTGTGAATTTCAATTGAAAGCCATGTGTGACAACTCTCGAGATATAGGTGGATCCCAGAGATGGACTCATGCCTATTGTACATTTAAGGCATCTGTGACAAGCATAGGATTACAGGAGGGAGCACTTCCCTTCGGTGGACTGATAACTGAGTCCACCATATCCTTTGTGTTGCTCGGTCTAATGGGCACAGTAAACCATCACTATAAAATGATAGCTTATTTTTTTCATGAATCCACTTTAACAAGTATTCACTTAAAACCGATTTAAAGGTATATTTACACGGTACACCGTTGAAACGATATCACTAACGATCTCGGGAGCGCATGGTTGTTAGGACACACAAACCATCCAGCGAGCAGGTATCGTTCACACACAACCCAGCGAACAATACTTGTTCACTGATGTGAATAGGCGAAGTTGTGAATGACATAGTTATCGCTGTGTCACACAGAACGATGCAGCAGGTTGGCTGATCGTGAATCGTCTGATTTGAGAACATGTTCTCAATTCTGCGATCAACAATTTATCGTCATCAAATCTCGGCGTTACACGCAACGACGTCCTAACAATGTCGTTTGAGCGATATAGTTAAAGATATCGTGCCATGTAACGGGCCTTTAAAGGGAACCTGTCACCTGGATCTAAGCCCCTATACTATCACTACCTGTCCCTGCACCTTCCTAGCTGCTCCCTATCTATCCCTCTCTGAGCTAAATCCGCCCTATAAAACTGCAGAAAAATAACTTATAACTTACAGAAGTCCCTGAGGCTGGGGACTGAGAAGGCGGCGCCAGGCTCCATTCAGCCCCTCCTCCATGTAGCAGCACACGCCCCACTGGGCGGCGTTATTCTTTCTTCATCGCCGCCTCCTCCATTTGGAATCTGTGCTTTACACCTATCATGTTGTGGTGATGTGACCTCGATGTGTCCCCTGACTGAGACACAGCATATGGGAGATTGTATCTTCTGCTCGGTAGCAGCACACACAGGGTGAGCTGCTACTGGAGCTAAGTGCTGATTGAAATCACTGAACCCCAGGTGTGCGGGTGAATAGGAGATGATATGAGCTGCCCTGGGCTGTGGGGAGGGGGTGGAGTGTGTCAGGACAGCAGCAGGAGCTGCTGGGATTGTATGAGGTTCTACTCGGCTGTGCCCCGGTGTAACAGGCCAGACTAACCCCCCCGACCAGAATATACTCGGGGTTAAAGTGGCCTAGGCCAGATTATACCCCTCCGTATACCACAGCAGCTGTAGATCAGGGCTCCAAGCAACACATGGGGGCCCGAGGCAGCACAAAGTGGCCCCAGGCAGCAGAAAGTGGCCCTACGCAACATACAGGGGCTCCAGGCAGTGCTAGGGCCCCAGGCAGTGCTAGGGGCCCCAGGCAGTGCACAGGGCCCCAGGCAGCACAAAGTGGCCCCAAGCAGCACAAAGAGGCCCCAGGCAACATACAGGGGCCCCAGGCAGTACTAGGGGCCACAAGCTACACACAGGATCCCAGGCTACACACAGGGGCCCCATGCAGCATACAAGGACCCCAGGCAGTGCACGGGGCCCCAGGCAGTGCACGGGGCCCCAGGCAGTGCACGGGGCCCCACGGCAGTGCACGGGGCCCCAGGCAGTGCACGGGGCCCCAGGCAGTGCACGGGGCCCCAGGCAGTGCACGGGGCCCTAGGCAGTGCACGGGGCCCCACGGCAGTGCACGGGGCCCCAGGCAGTGCACGGGGTCCCAGGCAGTGCACGGGGCCCCAGGCAGCACAAAGTGGCCCCAGGCAGCACAAAGTGGCCCCAGGCAGCACAAAGTGGCCCCAGGCAACATACAGGGGCCCCAGGCAGTACCAGGGGCCCCAGGCTACACACAGGATCCCAGGCTACACACAGGATCCCAGGCTACACACAAGGGCTCCATGCAGCATACAAGGGCCCCAGGCAGCACACAGGGGCCCCAGGCAGCACAAAGTGACCACAGGCAATATACAGGGGCCCCAGGCAGTGGGCCACCCGGGGCCCCTGTGTGCTGCCTCTGGCCCCCATGCGCTGCCTGGGACCCCTTTGTACTGCCTGGGGCCCTTGTATGCTGCATGGGGCCCCTGTATGTAGCCTGGGACCCTGTGTGTAGCCTGGGGCCCCTAGTACTGCCTGGGGCCCCTGTATGTTGCCTGGGGCCACTTTGTGCTGCCTGGGGCCTGTGCACTGCCTGGGGCCCCGTGCACTGCCTGGGGCCCCGTGCACTCCCTGGGGCCCCGTGCACTGCCTGGGGTCCTTGTATGCTGCATGGGGCCCCTGTGTGTAGCCTGGGATCCTGTGTGTAGCTTGTGGCCCCTAGTACTGCCTGGCGCCCCTGTATGTTGCTTGGGGCCTCTTTGTGCTGCTTGGGGCCACTTTGTGCTGCCTGGGGCCCTGTGCACTGCCTGGGGCCCCGTGCACTGCCTGGGGCCCCGTGCACTGCCTGGGGCCCCTAGCACTGCCTGGGGCCCTAGCACTGCCTGGAGCCCCTGTATGTTGCGTAGGGCCACTTTCTGCTGCCTGGGGCCACTTTGTGCTGCCTCGGGCCCCCATGTGTTGCTTGGAGCCCTGATCTACAGCTGCTGTGGTATACGGAGGGGTATAATCTGGCCTAGGCCACTTTAACCCCGAGTATATTCTGGTCGGGGGGGTTAGTCTGGCCTGTTACACCGGGGCACAGCCGAGTAGAACCTCATACAATCCCAGCAGCTCCTGCTGCTGTCCTGACACACTCCACCCCCTCCCCACAGCCCAGGGCAGCTCATATCATCTCCTATTCACCCGCACACCTGGGGTCAGTGATTTCAATCAGCACTTAGCTCCAGTAGCAGCTCACCCTGTGTGTGCTGCTACCAAGCAGAAGATACAATCTCCCATATGGTGTGTCTCAGTCAGGGGACACATCGAGGTCGCATCACCACAACATGATAGGTGTAAAGCACAGATTCCAAATGGAGGAGGCGGCGATGAAGAAAGAATAACGCCGCCCAGTGGGGCGTGTGCTGCTACATGGAGGAGGGGCTGAATGGAGCCTGGCTCCGCCTTCTCAGTCCCCAGCCTCAGGGACTTCTGTAAGTTATAAGTTATTTTTCTGCAGTTTTATAGGGCGGATTTAGCTCAGAGAGGGATAGATAGGGAGCTGCTAGGAAGGTGCAGGGACAGGTAGTGATAGTGTAGGGGCTTAGATCCAGGTGACAGGTTCCCTTTAAAGGAACCTGCCAGATCCAAAAAAAAAAACACAATTTACCCGTAGATAAAATGGTAATCTCCAGGTAAATAGTCATGTTGGGCTAGAAGAGAAGTTATGTAAGAAATTCAGTTATTTTGGACAATATCAATATTGAGTGACAAAGAAGAAATATTATTGAAGATACATAGGAATCATGAGATACAAATATTATGAAAAAACAATATCCCCACATAGAATCTAGGGGACAGTGAGCAAAGAAAGCACCTTGACAAAAGTGTGTAAAAACAAAGTGATTTTATACTCAAAATCAAACGTGCAGTATAACATTAATAAAACAAATAAAATAATCACTAATCACAATACTACAAAACGTAAAGATTTCCAATCATAGAGAACTAGTGATATAGTTAAATAGCCTTAACTACGGTAAGTTCCTTTCATCCTTTCCCGAGGATTCCTTTGCTATCATCTCCTCTCAGGGGATGACTTCACCTCCTTCTTCCTCCTTTCATCTTGGTCTTTTGTTCCACTTTTGGGGACTCCAGGTATGCACTCCTCCTCCATCCTAGAGACACTGTCTCACATTATGATCAAGATCAAAGAACTGTGTTCATCAATCTGTTCTTTTTCCCTACAATCTGCTTAGAAAAGATCATAATGCCTTATCTTCATAAATAGTATTTTGAATTAAATTAAGTATTTTTCATTTGAAGACTATTTGAATCGCACAGATGAGTGGGCCAATTTTAATCATCCCTTAATGGTTGTGCTACAATAGTAAAGTTCCTGTGCTCTTAGAAGCCTTTTCACATTAAAGGAGTTGTCCATTACTTGGACAACCCCTTCTCATTCCCCACGTTTGCCCGCATTAAAATAAAAAGGTCTACACTCCTCTCTCGTGCTGAGACTATTCAAGTGGTGATGGAACTCTGTCTCCCAGGGCTCATGTGAGGTGGTTACATCAAACGGGCCCTGTGCCAATTCAGCGTTGGCTTCACTGTCCCGGCATTCACATGTATAAGTAACCAAGAAACAGTGAGAGCTGAGGCTGGTCTCTTACTTCCTCTTGAGTATGTATGTCCGAAGGCGGTAACCCTGAAGGTGTCAATGGCTGGAAGTCAGCAACTGCGGGGAAAATATAATTTCATTTTCTCCCTATGCAATATTTCCAGTAAACCAGCCTAACATGATTTAGATCACTGTTCACCTGCAGCTTAGCAGTATATCTGCAGGTAAATAGCATTTTTGCAGCTTTCAGGTTCCCATTAAAGTAATGAGCTGATATGTTACTTTGTTCGTATGGCAGCAGAAGATAAAATATGACTATTTCTGTTTTTAAGAAAATTTCCCAAATTAATTATTGATTTTTATGTAATAGTTATCTACTTTCGAAAGAATTATGGCACTGAATATTAGACTAAAAATCCTAGAACATCCAGGGCCAAGCTAAACATATATCATGCTGATGGTTTGCAACTCTCTCTCATTAAGTATTTAATTGGCTTTTTCACCTTTTCTCTCTAGATTACGCTTGGCACGTATGAATGAAGAGATGCGGGAATCAGAAGGACTTTACGGACAACCAGGTCAATATTCCACCAACAGCCATACTGAAATGCAATATAGAAAGTGCATGCAAGAGTTTATTAGCTTGCAACTTGGTCATTCTGAGTCTTTAGGGATAAAGATGAACAGTAACTCATCTAATTAAAGTGTCACATCATTTATATGCACAATATGCTGCCTGCTTTTAGCGTGGGATGATGTTTTCATACTACACTGAATTAGTCATCTTATTTTCTTAGATGACCTAAACATTGTTCATTGTAAATTGCAGATCACATCCGCATAACCTTGCTGCAATATTTTGCTTACCCATCTTCTCTAAATAATTTTTCATGAATGTAATAGCGATTTGACACTGGTAAGAGAATGGCCAATATGGATTGGAAGTATTTTGTGTTTTTACAAAAAACAATCATGACAGTTGAGTTTTTGAAGTGTACATTCACATTATTACAAATGTTATTGTTTCACTTCAGATAAACGTAGTGTGCTCCAGGATGTATTTTAGCTCATCTCTGCCTGCACTTACAATTGTGTGTACTGGTGAGATCACATCTCTCAGTTCTCCATGATTGAATTCCCAATCAGAGATTGTGTTGGCCATATACAAGTGTAACCCTTATGCCAGTCTTTGGTAGAGTAAAAGGTAGTGCAGCCATAATCCTTGTGCTTTTGGAACTCCTTGGTGCTAGTTGATGTAGCAACCTGCATAGCAGTAATAGTGGTCTTGGGCTTCTCTGTATTTCAGAACCAGCTCCAGCTCTCTGTCTATTACATCTGTGTGTAAAGTGACATGCTAAAGTATAGATCACTTTAAGATTTGAAATACAAACCAATGTAAATGCGGTTTAATCATGCAGATATTTTAATGCTATGTACAAATTATCAGCCTAATAATGTATATTTGTTTTGTATACTTATACACATTTATTAACAACTTCTAAAGGCTGTATATAACAAATTATAAAGATGAACTTTATAAAAAAAAAATGGTGTTCAGTAATTTAGAGGAACTGTAATGGCCACTTTACACACACCAACTTATCTGTCCAACTTCTGAACAACTTACTGGTTGCAGTGAAATCATGGACGCATTGTTCCAAGTGTACACAGCCACAAAATGGAGCAATGTGTCCATGATTTCACTGCAACCAGTAAGTTGTTCAGAAGTTGGACAGATAAGTTGGTGTGTGTAAAGTGGCCCTAAGGCTGCGTTCACACATTGCGTATTTTGCCGCGTTTTTTTACGCGCGCTTTTCAAAATACGCAATGTGCTTTTTGTCTGCCTGCAAAGTGAATGGGAAATTCACTTTGCAGTGCAGACATTGCGTAAAAATACGCAGTGCGTTTTCCGGGAGAAAACGCAGCTCCGTAAAGAATTGATATGTCAATTCTTTACGGAGCTACTTCTGCGTATTTTCCCAGAGGGGAGGAAGAATCCTGCTTCCTCCTCCCCTCTGTGACAGCTGTGGCCGCCCCATTAGACTTCACAGTGTTAATACACACTGTGAAGTCTAAATTAAACTAAAGCAAGTGTCTGAAAAATAAAAAACAATGAATACTCACCTTCCGACGCCTTCTCCCGGTGTCTGGTCTCCGGTTGTAAGTCAGATCTCGTGTGACAAGACCTGTGGTGATGTCAGAGGGGGGGCGTTCCCGGGCACTCGCGGTCATGTGATACCACATGACCGTGAGCAGCCAATCAGCGATGGAACCGCCCCGGGAACGCCCCCCCTCTGACATCACCACAGGTCTTGTCACACTAGATCTGACTTGCAACCGGGGATCGCAGACCGGGAGAAGGCACCGGAAGGTGAGTATTCATTGTTTTTTATTTTTCAGACACTTGCTTTAGTTTAATTTAGACTTCACAGTGTGTATTAATACACTGTGAAGTCTAATGGGGCGGCCACACATCTCACAGAGGGGAGGAGGAAGCAGGATTCTTCCTCCCCTCTGTGACATCACTGCGCTTTCTGGGGGAAAGAAAGCGCAGTGTGTGAATGGTCCTGCGTATTTTGCTGCGCTTTTTTGCGCGGCCGAAAAACGCGGCAAAAAGCGCGCGTAAA
Organism: Allobates femoralis; assembly: GCA_033576535.1. Taxonomy (NCBI): domain Eukaryota; kingdom Metazoa; phylum Chordata; class Amphibia; order Anura; family Aromobatidae; genus Allobates; species Allobates femoralis. The sequence continues at coordinate 181,212,636 of JARQOC010000001.1, forward strand.
AAAGCGCAGCAAAATACGCAAATGTGTGAACGCAGCCTAAGAGCTCCTGACTCTTTACATTTTAGTAAATAATTGCATTCTCTATTGGGTAAAGGGGAAACCATTCAGGAGCATGTTTTCTTTTAATTTCTTTGGTATTCCTTCTGTAAAGGTATGAAACATTTTACAATTGGTTACCTTAGTCAGTCAGGCTTGTTACTACAATAGAGTCTGATCTTCGGCACACAAAAAAAAGGAAATAATGATGTATGTGCAGCAAATTTTTTTTATTTGGTATATGTCAGTCAAACAATAATGGGACGTTTCGGCTATTCCAGCCTTTCTCAAAATAACTGACACTATATAAACAAAAATAGAAACAAAAATCATAATTACATGATTGTATATCCATCATATAAATTATAACAGAAATACTCCCTACGTGTGTAATGGATGCCCCCCACACCTTTCGGGTTAGGCTGTCATCTTAATTGTCTGCTGCCACATTGGATGCTTTGTCTGGGTGCGTGCACGTCACCGGAAAGAGCCACGCTGACACACAAGTCAATGTAGAGCTTAATGACAAAGACCTTTTATTAAGGGAGGGGTTAGCAGTTTTATACTCATCATTAAAGGGGCGTTTCTTAAGGGTGGTTGTAGGTAATTGCATCATTTTATGCTGAATATACATTTTATTCTGAAAAAAACATTCAATTATATTCTGTGTGTTAGTTAGCTTAAACTAGCCTTGAAGTGTACATTTAGTCCGAAGACATTCTGATAAGAGCTTCAGCCAGCTACCTCTAAGTCAAAACATTTATATAAAATCTGAGACACAGAAAACCCAAAGGTGGGAGGGAAGAAGGAGAGAGAGCTTAGCTAGGGGAAAGTGCAAGGCCAAAGCTTTTTCCCTACAACCAAGCCTCGAGTCTGAAAGATTTGATTTCTGAATGACTACATACTAATATAAATTAACTATTTATTGCCATAACACGTGGGATTATAGATATAAATACAAATTTACACAGAAAATTAATTTCCTCAGCCAAATTTCCATTAGTTTCCTATATGTTAGTCATTCATTCTTTAGCCAATATGTCATTTGTAATGTTAAGTGTGCAGCGGATAACTATTTATTGCATATTGTCTTTTTCCTGCTAGCACCTTTACATACAGGTGTGCCAGTTGTCTTATTTTAATATAGTGACACAAGTTTTGACATTTTAGCCATTTCCCAAAACATATTTAAGATATAGTTTATATTCGGTATTATTATTTTATATAGGGCCACTAGATCCATGGCGCTTTACCTATGGAATGGGCACACCAGGACAAGTACAATCAATATTGACAATCAAGTCATACATGTACAGTAGGGGAGAGGACCCTGTTTGCGAGGGCTTACAGTCTAAGAGGGATGGGTGGGGATACAGTAGGAGGGGTACTGCCTACAGTGAGACGGCTTGGTGAGCCGGGTCTCATTGTAGGTTGTTGGCTTGACGGAAGAGGTGGGTCATCAGGTTTCTTTTGAAGGTTCCCAGGGTAGGTGAGTGTCTGATGTGTTGGGGCAGAGAGTTCCAGAGTATAGCAGATGTACAGGAGAAATCTTGTATGCGTTTGTGAGAAGAGGAGATGAGAGGGGAGAAGAGGAGGAGCTCTTGGGAGGATTGCAGGTTGCGTGAGGGTAGGTATCAGGAGACCATGTCAGAGATGTATGGAGGGAACATATAGGCTTTAAGTGCAAACGGTCAGTTTCAATTTGAAGGGTATTCACATCCAAATTGGTATAAGGATTTAGGAATTGCAGCTTTTTAATTTGTTTGCCTCTTTTTCTAGGGACCAAAAGTAATTGGACAATTATCTTAAGAGTTCTTTAATGAACCATTCCTTCATTAATTCTTTATTAATTAAGATAAAAAGTCTAAAGGCTGGGTTACACGCTTCAATGTGTCGGCGAACTGACCAACGATCCAACTTGATCTACATCGCTGGAATGATGTTCCGTGATAGCTAGTGAGGTGTCACACATACTGATATCGAGAATGACGCGGCAACAATTCCGTGACAAGTGAACGATACTTGCAGTTGTTTGGTCACCTACGTCCTTCAGTTCTGAATAGGCGAAGTCGTAAACGACATCGTTATAAGGGTGTCCACCCACACCAGATGCTGCAGGTTGGACAGACGATCAATGTCTGATTTATGGTCCGATTCATAAACCTGCGATCAACAATCAGCCAATTTATCGCTGGTTCTATTGTTGTGTCACACGCAAAGACGTAGTTTGAACGTCTAAAATCCCTTGACGTGTCAACGATATTGTTCACGATATCGTAGCATGTGACGGGTCCATAAGAGAGAAATGTTAGGAGTGGTGAAGTTAACAGTTTGGTACATGCTGCAATAAAAAAAGCGCACTAGTGAGTTTAGGAACCAAAAAGCCTAGACATTCAACGAAAACAATTGTGGCGGATGATCACACAATCCTTACTAAGGTGAAGGAAAACCCCTTCACAACATTCACCCAAGTGAAGAACATTCTCCAGGAAGGAGGTGTTTCATTGTCTAAGTCAACTATAAAGAAAAGACTTCATGAGAGCAAATACAGAGGATCCAAACCATTATTAATCAGTCTTAAAATAGGCCAGTTTATACTTTGCAAAAATAAACACCTAAAGAAACCAGTCTAGTTCTGGAAAAGCATTCTTTGAACAGTTGAAACTAAGATCAACCTGTACCAGAATGATTTAAAGAAGTATGGAGAAGGCTTAGAATGGCTCATGATCCGAAGCATACCACATCTTCTGTAAAACCTGGTTTAGGCAGTGTGATGGCCGGGAATGCATGGATACCAATGGCAAGGGGTCACCAGTGTTTATTGAAGATGTGACTGAAGACAAGCAGCCGGATGAATTCTGAAGTGCACAGGGGGTTATACTTTTAGCTCAGATTCAACTAAATGCAGCAAGGCTGATTGGATGGCACTTTACAGTACAGATGGGTAATGAAACAAAACATACTGCAAAAGCAATTCATGAGAATTTAAGACAAAGAAGTGGAAAATGGCCAAGTCTGTTAGCAGATCTCAACCCCAATGGGCATGCATTGCACATACTTAAAACAAAACGTAAGGCAAAAGAAACAAACAACAACTTTAGAGAGCTGCAGTAAAGGCCTGTGAAAGCATCAAAGGAGGAACTAGTGTTTGGCGACGTCCGTGACCTCCAGACTTCAGACAGTCATTGCCTGGAGAGGATTTTCTACAAAGTATTTAAAAATTAACATTTTATTTATGGTAAAGTAAATTTGTCCAATTACTTTTGATCCCCTAAAACGAGAAGGCTTTTAAATAAAACATTGTTGCAATTCCTAAACGTTTGACAGGATATTTTTGTTCAACCCCTTAAATTTAAACCTGGAAGTCTGCAGTTCAGTTGCATCTCAGTTGTTTCTATTTAAATAAAGAAAAATTGGAATGCAGAGTCCAGTTCATGAAGATTTGGTCGCTTTCCAAATATTTCTGGACCTAACTGTAGATAGCTTTCATGTGCCATCTATCTGATGTTTTTTTGTTTATTTTCCTGTTGAAAAAGTAGATGTTTTTCATTTTTTATAATAAAATATGGGATACTCTGAGTTTCTCTTTCTTGTCATCTGTCTGGATTCTTGGAGTCTTACTGCAGGTATAGAGCATTGTAAGTTACATTTTAGCCCATGCATGCAAAAGATGTTCATGGTTAATTAAGACTGTCAACATGTCATATACAAAATATGTTACTTTTTAATATTGTAATTTATAGTTTGTCACGAGGCATATGGAATGATCCCTCGTATAAAAGGATTTTTCCGCTACTATAATATTGATGACCTATCCTTATGACAGGTCGTCAGTATCAGATTGGGGGGGTCCAACACCTGCCACCCCCACGATCAGCTGTTTCAATTATTTGAATAAGATCTAACCTGCAGAACCCAGGAGTGATGGTGCGGTAGTGTTTAATTCATACACATGTTGTACCGGAGCTAGTATCAACTGACCGGTGGGGTGCCAAGTGTTGAACTACCAATGATCTGATACTGTATATGTTATCGGCATCTAGAACCGGAAAACTCCTTCAACGTATGTAGAATTTTTCTAGTAACCATTCAACATCTAAAAACATTATTTTATATAATATGTATAATTCATATTTTGTCTTCTTTGTATCATTTTATAGGTGATGAAACCTACCAAGATATTTTCAGAGATTTTTCCCATATGGCATCCAACAATCCTGAAAAACTGAATCGTTTTCAGCCGCCAGATTCTCAGAAGTCTTGAATTCTATACATTTTGAGCTTTACTTTACCTTTTTTTTAAAAAAAAAAAAGTATTTAATCACAATAGCAGAACTATTTATTAGCCCTAGTTTATTATTTTGCAAGCCAGTGCTTGGCTGCTCTTGGTGGAAGGGTTTAGCATTCCATGTGGCCACCAGAGGAGGAATCACTGCTCTAGGCTTTAGATAAATCACTATTCTACTTTTTAAGTATGACACCATTAAGCAGAATAATGTCTGATAGCTGTCTTGAAATACTGTGGCTGCTTACTTTTGTGTTGAGTATATGAACAAATATGCTTTCAGTCTTGTTTAGTTAATACTATATAGGGTCCACCATAGACTGTGCTGCCAAGTTCTCTTGTTTTTACTTAAAAAGGACCAACAGACGGCTTTGACAGTTATATCGTGTTAAGTTCTACAGAATTTTGCACCTTTTGTGACAACATTGCACTAATTTGTTAGAACAGTCGGACATTGTGAAGGAAGATTTCCAAATGTAATGATACATATGATGTCTGAAAGATGACATACAAAAAAAAAAAAACAATCTGCTCACCAAAGAGCAAATACTTTTCATCCTTCAGTTTCTAATTCGTAAATACCCAGCTTTTATAATGGGTAGTTTAAACTATATGATTGACACTGCGTTATGTTCTCTAATTTTCCAACCATTACAATTTATATAGTGTTAAATGGAAAATTAAAGCCATTGTGCAAGATTCCAAATACCTATTGTCAGTATATTACTGATTTTATACATTGAACCATTCACTGTTTGCTAGCTGTTAAATTAGGCCCTGGTTATAAAATTTGTTATGAATTTGAATTTACCTTCGTTTTCTTAAGGGTTCGCTATCGCCAAATTGTGACAGTGTGCACAATGTCACAATTTTCTTAAGGAATGGGTGATAACGTGACCACATGTATGTGATTTGCATATTTAAGGTCATGTGCTGACTAGTCTGATCCATCTGTGTGAAGAAGCTGAATTAGACTAGTTGGCAAGAGAGACTATGCAAATTGCATACATGTGATCGCCCACTTGCTCGGGACACACAGGGGACTAGTGACAGTGTACTCATGGCACACTGTCATGAGACTGTAGTCTGTAGCCATATAGAGTGACTGTAGACTTTTCATCTCAGACCACAAAACCCCTTTAACTATTGTTTATATATGCACACAGTGAATGCGATTCAATATACAGTTATGAAACTACCATCTTTTAATCTTGCTTACATGATGTCCCATCACTAAGACTTTTTAATTATGCGTAAAGATGCCTCCACTAGCTACATTTTCTCCTGTAGATACCTATAAATTTGTGTTCCAGTTCTACAGAATTACTGCTCTAATATAGAGTAGATTAAGTTTTAAACCTTTTTAATCTGAGAGCCATACTGCATATCTTATTTTATAGATACTTTTGTCAGTTAGAGCTGTACATAGAATGTTGTTTTATTACATGTATTGTAAATGTTTTGATTAGCCAAGGACAGTTAAATTGTTAAACTGTTAGCATTGAGCAAGTATTCATATGGCCAGGGAAGAAGACAGGACAATATTCTCTATCAGGAAGAATTAGCACATTTATCTTAGTTTGAAAGTTCCAATGATGAAATCAATAGCAGCCTAAAGAGATTTTGTTACCAAATACTTTTATTGGTTTTGGACACATCATTTTAGATTGCTATAATAAATGTATTATGTGCTGTGGGAGGATTACGTTTTGTTGAATTTCATCGGTAGCATATTCGTTCATCACAAATATTTATTAGAGGATCTGTTCTATCGCATAATTTCACATACACTCTTGATCAATGGTAAAAGCATTGGTCAAACCCTTCAAGGGGTTGTCTGGAACATAATATTGTTGGCTATCCGCAGCATAAGTCATCGATGATGTATTGCTGGAAGTTCTGCAACCCATTGAACAGTTTTTATCTTTGGCGATTTGGTGGTTCGAAGTAATGTACAGGGTGAAAGCATGAGTTCATACATTGTTTAATGGCCATACTGCACCTTACCTTCTTTACATCCATATCTTAAATGCTGCGACTGCTGGAACAGTTGACTGCTTATTGGTAGAGGCACCAGATGCCTGACCTCCTACAGGTAGGTCAATGAATATGTAGGTCCAGGGCAACACCATTAAAGTATATGCACAATTTTGGGATCTTTTTGTTACGTAAATGCATGTATTTAGCCAATTCATCCTACAGCCTTTAAGTACCATATTACAGGTCAGATAGCAAAATGAATCGTCAGACAAAGGGGTAATCCTCTTTCAAGAACGTGGGCCCCAAACTGTGTAAAATATCTAAAAATAACAAATTTAGCAGGTACTCTCTTTCCCTGGACCCAGCGCTGACTTCCTGCTTCTCCAGTTCTGTTGTCTAAGCTGTAGTGATGACTTTACGTCAACATGATGCATCACCGCTATTGCATGCCCATGGTATACTCTATTATTTGATGCCACTGAAGTCACAATACTGCCTCAGATCAATAAGGGAAAGCTCAGGGTGGCGAGTACCTGTGAAGTTTGTTGTAGTCAGCTTTTGCCCTCTTTCCTGAAAGTGCACAATCCCTTCAATCAGTTAATGAGTTTAACTCAACAGCAGATTATTTTAACTCCCCTCTCTTTTGTATGATTTTCTGAGCAAACTTTTAATGTTGTCATAAATAGGCACAGAAGAAGAAGAGGAGGAATAAGGTTGTGTTCCCACGATCAGTGATTGAATCATTATGGATGCAGCCTATTTTCACTGCGTCCATAACGCTGTGTTGTCAGTATGAGCACAGTGGATGGGATTTATAGAAATCCTGTGCCCACTGTGCTTCTTTCCTCTGCAGCATTAACTGAGATGCGGGGCGGATTTCCTTGCCAGTGCTTTCCTGCAGCATGTCAATTTAGTGGTGCGGAGTCGTAGGCGATCTTGGCGGGTAAATAAGGAGAGAAGCCACCGTGCCCTGAACACAGACCATATGCACAGGGTGGCTGCGTTTTCCCGTGGAGCTCACCAGCTTTCCGCAGGACGCAGTGTCTTCATATCGTGGGAACATACCCTAAGGGTACCGTTACACGTCGCAACAGTGCATGCAATTACACTTGCAATTTGTGCTTGCAGTGAAATCATGGACACATTGTTCCATTTGTCCTAAAGGTTACCAATCCTACCACAGACCCCTTTTTCAAAAAATTATTTTGTAATAAAAATTTCCCCAACTCTCCTTACATTTTAGTCTCCAAATCAGAAGTTAGTCTCTATAAATTTATTAGAAGTTAGAATACAAAATATATTTAAATGAATAGCAAACAAAAAAAAAAAAATAAAGAATACATTGTAGAGAACATACTATAAACTAACTGACTATAATAAAAACATGGTAATAGATGCTTTTAGGGAAAAAATCATATGGGACCACAGTGAATAGTTTTTGTGAGTTTTACTTATTATAGATGAATTCATATCTATTGTAAACTCAAGAAGCACAAGTATTATATATTGTTTGTCTGAATTATTAGATTATATTTTATTGGTAAAACAACCTTTACTTTGTTGTAAGCAGTAAGTAGTTATGAATAAGCTGTTGCCTAAGCCATTGATTCAAGTGGCAAGGCTTTCTGAGGTAAGTCAGTGCACAGGTATCTGATCAATTTTTATTTTTTTTATATTTTTCTAAGGACAGAATTAATCGCTTTGGTTTAAAATCAATTCACACAGAGTAAATACAAATAAGTCTGATTGCATTGGAGTTTGCAGCATGAAATCAGATAAATCTGTAACCAAAACCAGAGCTTCTTAGTTTAAAGTGAACCACGTGCATCATATATCAGGGTCGGCTGTATGATGTCACCCAGGTATGTTTGACTCAAAAGCTCCGGTGTTTCAGAAAAAAACAGACTAAGGCACTTTCACATCAGTGGTAAACGCTGATCGCGGCAGTTGCGGTGAAAAAAACGCAACTGCTGCGATTACCGCATAACGGCCGCAATCGGGCACACTTGCGGTAAGCCCCATACAATGTCTATGGGGCTATGCGGTAAGTGTGCGGCAGGCATGGTTTCGGCACTTGCGGCAGGTGCAGCCGCGAAAAAACCGCGGCATACCGCACCTGCCGCACACATAACGCAAGCCCCATATACATTGTATGGGGCTACCGCAAGTGTGCCGCGATCACGGCCGTATGCGGTAATCGCGGCAGTTGTGGGTTTTTTCACCGCAACTGCCGCAATCAGCGATTACAGCTTATGTGAAAGTAGCCTAAGCCATGCTGTTGACTAGGGAGACAGGTGGGTCTCTAGCAGTTTCTATCTGCCCTCTTCCCTGGAATCCAAAAATTTCAAGACCCTGCACACTCTAATATGATACTATACCCACTTCCCAGGAATGACAAGTCTTTTCCTATGCACTCACTCAGGGAGAGACCTGTCCATCCAGAGCAGAAGGTGGGGAAAATCCGCCAGGGATCCGCCTGCCTGACTAGTCTTCAGCACGGCCATGTCCCTATGTTTTTTCTGGAATGCTGCTGCATTTCAAAATAAAGCATACTTGACTGAGATTGTATAGCCAGGGTCAGATGCATGCTGCTCATGGTTTGGGCAGCATGTATCCGCTTTCAGCTCTCGTCATGGGACTGCATAGAGAGGAGCCTGGATAAATGGGGGTAATCCACTTGTACAAAGTGCAGTTTTTATACAGAACCTGAAAATAAACAATTTCAGTTAGTGACTTGTCACACTATGGAAGTGGTTTTGGTAACTACCCCAAGATAAAAACTAAAATATATGAACAGTGTGTTGATTTTTCTTTAGAAAACAATATGTATAATTTTACAAGTGTTTTTGTGTGGATTATTGGCACAGAAAACATATTTTCCATGCCAAAATGTGTATAAGAAGTGTCTGCAATTACAACAAGAACAATTTATCCTACCTCAGGGTATGTGCGTACATCATATTTTTACATGGGGGAGAAAAAAAAAAGCTTTGGCAAAGGGAATAAGACTTTTGAAATCTTATTCACAATTTTTTTTTCTTGAGGATTTGAAACCATTTCACATCTACAACATATGAATTCTTTCAGTTTTCATCCATTCTAATGACCGAGAAGAATGCATCAAAAACACGTGGATTTTTGTTATGCGATTTTCCTTTTGAGACATGTTTTTGATACAGAGATGTCTGCAACAAAACTTTACATACCAATACCATAGGTCTGTGGAAAGGAAAACATCTGCTAGGGCCTGGACTATGCTGCAATTTTTGTAGCGCTACTGATTGGAAGGGAAGCTGTCAGCCAGTTTTTGCTACCTCATCTGAGAACAGCATGACTTAAAGAGACCTTGATCCAATAATGTATTACTTACTTTACTGGTTATAGCAGTTCTGACAGAGTGTTTAGATTTAGCAATGCAGCAGAGCTGTTAAAACTAACCCCACCCAAGCCAGGTTCTCCATGTAAAATGTCTATAGACAGTGAGTTGCTAATCACAGCACAGAGCATGTCCAACTACCAGGCACTAAGCATTTTAGCCCATTAATAGTAAGGTACTGGTGCTAAAACAATCATTGCAAGTAAGCAACAGCAGGCTACTTGATAAGAGACACATCTTGAAATCTGTGTTTTAACCTTTACAGCTACATCATGCGGGCTTTGGATTAAATAGCAAAAACCTGCTAAGGGCCCTTTCCCATCAGCGTTTTTTTCAAATCGTGGCAGATGCGGTGAAAAAAAACGCATCTTCCGCGATTACCGCATACCGGCTGCACTTGCGGCGCGGTTGCGGTAAACGCCATACAAGGTATAGGCGGACTTGCGGCAAGTGCGGTTTTGGCACTTGCGACAGGTGCGGCCGCGAAAAAAAAATGCTGTCAGCCGCGTTTTTTTCCGCGGCCGCACCTGCCGCAAGTGCCAAAACCGCACTTGCCGCACCTGCCGCAAGTCGCCTATACCTTGTATGGTGTTTACCGCAACCGTGCCGCAAGTGCAGCCAGTATGCGGTAATCGCGGCAGATGCGTTTTTTTCACCGCATCTGCCGCGATTTGAAAAAAACCGCTGATGTAAAAGGGCCCTAACAGATTCTCTTTAAGTGGCAATGATTGTCAACAAAATTGCATACAAGGCAATATATTTGTTTGAACTACATTTGCTGCTTGTTAAGTAAAATATATTTGCAGCCTCAATTCTTGAGGTTTCTCTGCTTGGAAAAATGCCCCAAATTTGACTAGTGAATTAACTTAAAAATAAAAAATACACATTCCATAACCATGTCTATTTGCACATTAGACATACATCAACACCTTATTTTTAAGGATTTATGTGGATTTTTCAGCAAGAAAAATCCATGTCCAGAAATTTCGAGTGAACGTACCTTCTTACCATCCATGAGCAATATGTCACTGGGAATGCTACCATCTATATCTTATATATAAAATACATTACAAGATCTAACAAACAATTTGCCTAAGTGTAGTTGTACCTAAATCAAAAGTGAAGTGCAGCCATTTGTTTCCTTAGGCAAGTCTGCCCTACTGAGTCCACTGAATAGACTACGAAACTGCCAGATCCATTGGTGAGATATCTATTTATTACAAAAACATAGTGCCGTGATAAAACAATCCTCCCCTTACTGCAAGGAAGCAATTCAGAGTAGTAAAACCTCTTGTGATTTATATGGAAGGTTTCTTACTGTAAGTACTTTAATGCTAAACACATTCTCATTCCTGGCTTAATCGTTTGAACAGGCAGAAAAATAAGACTTGGTATAGTCTCTAATGGGGATGTCACATGCATCAATATTGCGTGCAATATCGCTGCTGCACATGACGTTGCAGCGATATTGACGTGTGACAGGGCGCATCAACCAGCGATAAATCGCTGATTGATGGTTGCCAGGTTTTTGAACCTGCTCTAAAACCTGGCGATGGTCGCCTGGTGGACACACAGCATCGCTGCGTGTGACACCGGGAGATGAGCGAGAAGCCAGCTCCCAGCACCTCTCGGCAAGCGCTGGGAGCTGGTATCCATGGTTAACAACGGGTAACTAAGCGACGCACAGCGCTTAGTTACCTGCTTGTTTACATGGTTACCAGCAATGAGATCGCTGGCGACATTGACGCGTGTGACATCCCCATAAGGGACCCAAGAATGAACTGCAGCAGCCTTAAAAAATGGCACCTTCTATGAGGGTGAATTATTTGTTGATTTTCATGTTTCACCTTCCGTGTCCTCTATACTCTGAAGTGCAATATTTTTTCACAAGGATAACAAAATTGTCTTTTTTTTTCCCTTGATGGACATCTTTTTTTGCATTGCAATATTCCTTCCAGATATTATGCTATGAAGAATGTCAAACATATCATTTTTGTATTGTAATAATTTTTGTAAGTTAAACTTGAATGTAGCTTTTATTTTTGCTCACACAAAATAGAGAACTTATGTCAGTGCACATGTATATTATGTAACAAATGTAAATATTTGATTGAATAATTTGTACACTGCAGAATCAGAACAATATGCAATTTCAATAAAAAAGTTAAAAAAATACCTTTATATGTATTTTCTAATCGTTGCGCTAGCCTACTACCTATGCTAATAATTGATCGAGTCGTATCCTTTATATTTTGTCTCCTTTTTTAAATCAACAAATCGGTTAATAAAGTCTAGAAATTGCTACGCCTCTTACGTAGTGCATACATTTGCAGAAACTGGTGTATGTTCTCTTTTGAGTTGACATATAGTAAACTGTATACAAGAGTAGTAGGACACACCTCTTATTGAATTTGGTTTTTAGTTCAGTCCCATAGATGTATAAAATCCAGCCCCTCGCAATGCAGTATAATACTTGCACAAGATGAGTCATTATGAAGAGCTGACTTAATTGGAATTTTACTATAATGTGATGCTTCATTGTAACAAGTCTGTGTAAATTATTTCATCCTAAATATTCCAAGATCAACTTTGAGTGAAATAAGACTAGATACACATTACATTTGTGTTGTCCTTTTAACGGATCCGTTTTAACTGACAGCAGAATTGCATTTTTTTTCTTTTTTTTTTTTTAAATCCATTACGTATGCATTAACGCAAGGCTATATGAAATTGACAATTTTTGGTGTCCATTAAACGTATGTGTTATATATGTAGCAAGCTAGATAGGATAAATGATAGAATAGATGACAGGATAGCCAGATCACCTTACCAGTCCCCTGCTGCTTGCTTCTGGAGCCCATTAACCCCTTCACCCCTGGGTGATCTTTTTCGTTTTTTCCTCCCCTTTCCCAAGAGCCATAACTTTTTTTATTTTTCCGTCAGTATAAACATACGAGGGTTTGTTTTTTATGGGATAAGTTGTACTTTCAGAAGAACTCATTTATTTTACTATATAGTGTACAGGAAAATTGGAAAAAAATTCACGTGCAGTGAAATTGCAAAATAAAAAAAAAAGTGCAATTACAAGTTTGTTTTGTGGGTTTTTTATTCACCATGTTCATTACATGATATAATTGATGTGTCAGTATAATGTCTCAAGCTTGTACGCATTATACCAAACCTATATACTTTTACTGTTTAAGTGGTGAAAAACAATTCATAAGTTGTTAAGTATAGAGTATTTGAGTAGCACTATTATGTGAAGTTGTTAAAAGAAAAAAAAAAAATGGGCTTTTGTTGCCATTTTCTGTGACCTTGTAGCGTCCTCACTTTTTGGGATCTGGGGTTGTGTGACTGCTTATTTGTGCATCTTTAGCTGATGTTTCTAATGATACCATTTTTGGGTAGATACATTGTTTTGATTGCCTTTTATTGCATTTTATTGCAAGGTTGCAATGAACAAAAAAATATAATTTCTCCGTCGCATCATTGGGGGACACAGGACCATGGGTGTATGCTTTTCTGCCACTAGGAGGCGACACTAAGTAAAGATTAGAATTGAGCCCTCCTTCCTGCAGTATACACCCGAGCGTGGGCGTAGATATTCAGTTTTAGCTTAGTGTCACTGGAGGCACATGTAGTCTGTAGTTCAGACCACATCTACCATCTTTTATTTACATTATTTAATTCTCTATTTTACTACTGCTCTCCATTAGAGCATCGAGAACTGAGGGCAGCGCATCACATAGGGACGACGGATCCTCATAAAGGACTCCGCTCTCCCAGCCCAGAGACAGCAACTGCACAGGTCAGGACGGCACTCCCCCTGCACGACAGAGGGATATGCAGACCAGCAGCACTCACAGGGCAAGATGCCTCACCTCCTCCAGCAAAGGAGGCAAGTGAGGTATGGCAGCTAAGATCAGACCCTGCTCACCAAGCCATCCCTAAGGGCTCTGGTGCAGCAGAGGCGGCAGGACCCTCAGCGTCCTAAAGAAACACAATGCAGTGGGTCCAGGCTCGGTCTCCACAGACCCCCAGAAGCCACAACGCGGCGGCCCCAGGCTGGGACGACGCACCGCCGGTAAGTAGGAGTGCGCGCACAGCCAAGGAGCCACACCATCCATAGGGGGGCCGCCGCATCGCGCTCAGTTGCGCGCCCGGGGCGCAATTAATCGAGGCCCCGGTCTAGGCCTTTACCCCGGCGCGCCCACAGCCTCAGCTGATTGGCCGCAGGCGCGAGCGCGTCAACGCCGCGTCGTAGGGGCGGGCGCGATGACGCGGGCAGCACCGCTCCCATTGGCCTCTAAGCCCGCCGCTCAGGGCCAGGCCGCATCCATTGGCTGAGCGCCGCAGGCACCGCTTCAGCCAGTGGCAGCAATAAGAAGGAACAGCCCCATGCCCACCACAGCGTGATTGGCCAGAGTGCAAGTCACTCATGGCCCAGGGGCACAATACAGCAGCCACAGCCTATACAAGGCCACAGCCCACAAACACGCCCCAAAACCGGCGCGAAAATTAAACAATGCAGCTACACACTGCATCTACACATAGGTACAGCCCTCAGCTAATAAACCTGGGGCTGATACCTAACTATCCCCTATGGAGACAGGCTGTAATAGGGTGGGCTTAGCCCCCTCACAGGGGGAGCCACACAAGCCCACATACTAACCAGGGACATATTCAGGTCACAGTCCTTTTGTTCCGGTGCCTCTTCAAGGGAAAGACCTCAGCACCTCAGGACGGCTTAACAGGGGACACAGGATCCGGGTAAGCTCCATAGGAGACCCTCTTTCCTGCAGTTATTCACCCCTGCCCTCATTACAAGCCAGTTTGATCACCGCAGTGCCGTTGCTGACAGTTATCTGGTACGCAATGGCAGATACAAAACCGTCAAAGGACAAAAGCAAGCAGCGCAGGGAACAAGGCGTCATGCACTAGCTGCCAGACCACGCTTCCGCGCAAGCATACGTCACAGTTTTATAAGGACTGTGAACCTGAAGGTCCCATAGAGGCTACCTCTGACGCAGGTCCCAGCGTGCCCGACATTCCTCCATGGGGTATAGAATTGTCACAACGGATGGACGTCATAGCCTGGCTTGCAGCAGGCTAAGTCTCACGCAACCAGTACCCTTAAATGTCACCGCTCCCTCTCCAGCAAGGAGCATCCCGCGGACGCGCTAACCACTAAAAAACGGACTAATACCAGGCCATCACGGGAACAATCCCCAAACGCGTCATCAAGTGACAGGTCTCGCTCCCCCTCCCCCCATCACCAGTCCGAGTCACGTTCCGAGGGCGAACTATCAGACCCAGACACGCCATACGAGAGTGAGACCACGGACATCCAGACACTTGTTGACAGCCTCATCGAAGCTGTTAACATGACACTGGAGATCAAGGACGAGTCTGTCACCACGCCAGAGCACAGTCTCTTGTTCTCTAACACTAAACGCTCTCGCCGGGTCTTCTCTAACTCTGAGGGGATCGGCGCTTTGTAAAGAGACACTGGGACCGGCCCGACAAATGCTTCACAGGCCGTAAGGACCATTGAAACTAAATACCCATTTACCCCAGGCCAACACAAAATATGGGCTGAATCACCGGCCGTAGACCCCCCAGTGTCGAGTTTAGCTAACAAAACCCTACTTACCATCTCAGATAACTCGTCTATCAAGGACCCCATTGACCGCCAGCTCAACAGTTTAGCGCGCTCAATCTTCGAGGCCTCAGGGGCAGCTCTGTCGCCCCTGTTTGCCATAGCATGGGTGGCCAGGGCAGCGGAATCCTGGATCCGCAACGTGCAGCAATCGCTGCAAGACCCCAACCAGGACCTGGCAGACCAACTCGAGTTGCTGGCAAAAGCACACCGATACTTCCTGCTGGCATCCACAGACGCAGCCAACTGCGCCGCACTGGCGGCAGCAAACGCAATCTCCATGCGCCGAACCCTGTGGCTTAGGGGCTGGAACGCTGATCCAGCATCAAAAAGGTCGCTCATAAACCTCCCGTACCAGGGAGGTCGCCTATTCGGCGAAAAACTCGACCAACTCATCTCCGAGACGACTGGGGGCAAGAGTAAGTTCCTCCCCCAGCAGAGGTTCAAGCGGCCCTTTCGCCGCCCATAATCTAACACACGCTCCCAAGCCTCCCAAGGATCACCAAGGTGGTCCAGCTCCAACGCCACCATAACGCAGGTCGGCCGACCCGTGGGGCCAACAGCTACCCGCACTCTTTTAAAACCAACCAAACATGGAAGACCCCCCTAAACAAACCCATTTTAAAGGCGGAAGGCCACAAAAGCTTAGCACATGACTTCCCCCCACAGCCGCCCAACACCGACACAACAGGCGGACGCCTTCAGCTCTTCCGCCACTCATGGCTCGATGTCGTACACGACAATTGGGTCAGAGAACTGGTGTCGTCCGGCTACAAGATAGAATTCACATCCCGGCCCCCAAATCGCTTCCTCCTGTCCCGCCTCCCAAGGGGAGACACCCAACCGTTCCTCGACGCCATCAACTCACTGCTCAAATCCGGCGTCATAAAACCGGTACCAGTAGACGAACAATTCAAAGGATTCTACTCAAACCTGTTCGTCGTCCCAAAAAAGGACGGGACAGTGCGGCCGATCCTGGACCTCAAACTCCTCAACAAGTTTGTAACAGTTCGGCATTTCAGAATGGAATCCCTACGCTCAGTAATTGCGTCCCTAGAGAAAGGAGAATTCCTTGCAACCATCGACATACAAGACGCGTATCTCCACATCCCCGTCTTTACACCCCACCAAAGATATCTGCTGTTCGCGGTACAAAGACGCCACTTCCAGTTCGTCGCCCTGCCCTTCGGCTTGGCAACCGCACCCAGAGTCTTCACAAAGGTCATGGCGGCCGTCATGACCATCCTGCACGAACGAGCAGTCGTAGTCTTACCGTACTTAGACGACTGCTGATCAAGGGACCATCCTTCCAAGCATGCCTCGACAGCGTCAGAATCACAACGGACACTCTCTCCTGCCTGGGATGGCTCATAAACCTAGAAAAATCGTCCCCAAAGCCGGCCCAAACAGTCAACTTCCTCGGTATGACCCTAGACACCGCAAGAGGGTTGGTCATACTCCCTCAGGACAAGGCCACAGCAATCCAAAAAGGCGTGCAGGTTCTTCTAGGCCATTCCCCCCAGTCCATACGCTTCGGCATGAGTGTCCTGGGAAAAATGGTGGCCGCAATGGAGGCAGTACCATCCGCCCAACTACATCTCCGAGCCCTACAGCTCTCCCTCCTCTCGGCCTGGGACAAAAGTCCCTTCGGCCTCAACCGAAAACACCGCCTATCTGCCAATGTCAAAAGAACACTCAAATGGTGGACACAGTCGTCATCTCTCTCGCGGGGAAGATCCTTCCTTCCACTCCAGTGGCTGATTGTAACCACCGATGCCAGCCTACTCGGCTGGAGAGCGTCTACCTACACCACACGGCTCACGGTCGCTGGACACCCCAAGAGTCACGCCTCCCAATCAACATCCTAGAGCTGCGGGCAATTCGCCTAGCACTCCAACACTTTCACCATCGTCTAGCTGGTCGCCCCATCCGCATTCAATCGGACAACGCCACGGCCGTGGCGTATATAAATCACCAAGGCGCACGCGCAGCAAGGCAGCAATGCACGAAGTAGAACACATCCTACAATGGACCGAAAAAACCCAATCAATCATATCAGCAGTCCACATCCCGGGAGTGGACAACTGGGCAGCGGACTTCCTAAGCCGCCAAGGACTGGCCTCAGGAGAATGGTCCCTACACACGGACGTTTTCCAACAAATCTGTCAATTACTGGGGAACACCCGACGTGGACCTCATGGCATCAAGAATGAATGCGAAAGTCCCGGCGTTCGTGGCCAGATCCCGGGACCCACTAGCCCTAGGAGTGGACGCTCTTGTCCTCCCCTGGCGCCAATTCCACCTCCCGTACATCTTCCCCCACTTCCCCTAATCCCTCGAGTGATCAGGAAGGTCAAGGCAGAAAGAGCGCAAGTAATCCTCATCGCTCCAGACTGGCCACGGCGGCCATGGTACGCAGAACTAGTACAGTTACTCGACGACGCGCCCTGGCCACTCCCAAACAGGCCAGACCTCTGTCCCAAGGCCCCTTCTACCACCAGAACTCGGGAGCCCTGTCTTTAACGGCATGGCGATTGAGTCCTGGGTCCTGACCCAGGCAGGGTTCACACCAAAGGTCATAACCACCATGATCAACGCCCGAAAAGCATCATCCTCCCGCACCTACTACCGCACCTGGAAAACCTATTTCAAGTGGTGCGAAGATCGCAACCGTAACCCACTCCTCTTCTCCATCCCCTCAATCCTGGAGTTCCTCCAGCATGGCCTCGATGCGGGCTTAGCACCGAACTCCATCAAAGGCCTAAATTTCGGGCTTAAGTATTTTTCTCCAACGCAGGATTGCGTCGAAAGAACAAGTCAAAACATTCATCCAAGGGGTCTCCCACACACGGCCCCCGTTCAGGACGCCCGTGGCTGTCTGGGACCTAAACCTAGTCCTCGACGTGCTCCAGGGCACGCCGTTCGAACCCCTGAGAGAGGTTCCTCTAACCTTTCTCTCGCACAAGGTCGCCTTCCTCGTCTCTATTACATCAATTAGGCGCATGTCCGAACTGGCCGCTCTATCCTGCCAGTCCCCCTACTTATCCTTCCATAAGGATAAAGTCGTCCTTTAACCCTCCCCCTCTTTCTTACCCAAGGTGGTATCTCATTCCATCTCAATGAGGACATCGTGCTGCCGTCTCTCTGTCCAACTCCAATACACCGAATCGAGAAGCAGCTCCATACCCTAGACCTGGTAAGGGCCCTCAGACACTACATCTTCCGAACAGCCCCTTTCCGCAAAACAGAAACGCTGTTCTTCATACCCAAGGGTCCTAGAAAGGGAATGGCAGCGTCCAAATCCACTTTGGCACGATGGATCTGTTCCACGATCCAAGATGCCTACCGCATCAGGGGAATGCCAATCCCAGAAGGAATCAAGGCACACTCAACTCGGTCAGTAGGCGCCTCATGGGCCATTCGCCACCAAGCTTCGGTTGCTCAGGTCTGCAAAGCTGCAACCTGGGCCAGCCTACATACATTCACCAAACACTACAACATCCACACCCAGGCCTCTGCAGATGCAAGCCTAGGTAGGAAGATCTTACAGGCAGCGGTCGCGCATCTGTAAGCAGCTAGCGCACGATGCCCGACCACCACTGCTAAATCCCCACCCAGGGACTGCTTTAGGACGTCCCATGGTCCTGTGTCCCCAATGATGCGACGGAGAAACAGGGATTTTTGTGTACTCACCGTAAAATCCTTTTCTCCTAGCTCATCATTGGGGGACACAGCACCCACCCTTAATGCATTCAAAGCACACCGCTATACGCAAAGTGTACCTAACGAGCACAGCATTGTACCTTACACCATTCGTACCTTATTACCAGCTCTCCTACTGCTTTAGTACAAAACTGAATATCTACGCCCACGCTCGAGTGTATACTGCAGGAAGGAGGGCTCCTAATCTTTTTAGTCCCTATGCTTAAGCACACCATACTCTAGTGTCGCCTCCTGTGCAGAAGCAACACCATGATCTGTGTCCCTGATGACTAGGAGAAAAGGATTTTACGGTGAGTACACAAAAATCCCTGTTTTGGCGTTTGGACTTTTTTTTTCCCCATTATGCAGTTTGCAGATCTGAATAATTGACTTTATATTTTGATAGATTAGTCATTTCTGAATGCAGTGATACCAAATATGTGTGTATTTCCATTTTGTAATAGTTTTATTTTGAATGGGGCAAAAGGGGCGTGATTTGAACTTTGTTTTTAAAAATATGAAAATAATTTTTTTTTTTCCCTTTATTTTACATTGTGCAGCACTGAGGCCCTTTAGAAGCCAATCTGATCGCTTGTGTTATGTAGCGATGAGGTATAGCACGTCTCTACATATGCACATATAATCACTTTGTGTGGATGCTGGACTTGCAAGTTATCCACAGGAAGTAATCCTAGAGAGTTACCGGTCTACATAGATACACGTGGGCTCCTCAAGTATAAGAGATCGAGAGACCTTGATCGCATTCATGAGTGTCTCCGATCATGGCGTGCGTGATTTAGCGCGCAATCAATGCCACGGGGCTTTGAATTGTGATGTCAGTGAATGACAGCGCGAGTCAAAGGGCTAACAATGCAGATCCAATCGGTGG
Organism: Allobates femoralis; assembly: GCA_033576535.1. NCBI lineage: Eukaryota > Metazoa > Chordata > Amphibia > Anura > Aromobatidae > Allobates > Allobates femoralis. The sequence goes on from JARQOC010000001.1 coordinate 181,232,563, forward strand.
TGTTAGCTACACATCTCAGCTGATGAGATCAGCTTAGATGTGGGGGGGATGATGTGAGCTCACCGCGAGAGCTCACATCAGAGGGGAGGGAGCCAGCACATAATGGACCCAGTACGTTATGCATCGGAAAGATTTTAAACGGAACCTGTCTGGTTGTTTATGCCCACCAGTTATCCCTGTCTGACTGCAGCTTCATAGTACTATTCTAAGTATCCCTGTCTGAGTGTAATGTTGGTGCAACATGTTCTTTTGTAAATGAGGCAGTTTGTAGTCACCGTGGAGGATGTAGTCACTCTGGCAGGTTAATAGTTAACATTTCAGCCGAACTTTATAAGATGCTGTACGGCCTGTGTGATGTCACTATCATGTGACTACAATAGGTGGAGCTAAGTCTTCAAAGCACATGATTTTTCTTGCTTAGCTCCACCCACTATAGTCACATGTTCATTACATCACAAAGGTCCTTTATATAGAGACGTTAATAGTGAGTTAACGATCACCCTGTCAGAGTGACTGTCCTCCAAGGTGTAGTCAGTGCCTCAGAAAATATAAATGTATAAATGTTTTATTTGCCACCTTTTAATATTACACTTTGAGCTCAGACGGGAGGTTTAGAATAGTACTATAAAGCTGCAGATACAGAAAGTGATAGCTGGGGGGGGGGCATAAAAAAAGCTGACAGGTTCCCTTTAAGCTTCATGCATATCCCTGCACTGACTGGCAACAGTCAATCACAGATGCTCACTCTGTGGGAGCATCTGTGATTGGCTATTGCTATCTGACTGCATTTCCTCAGTCCGGACAGTGTGTGGTTGTCATACTCATAAGTGTGAACCTCTCTGCAAAAGCGCTCATCAGTGTTTCCCCACAATCAGTTATGCGGATGGAGACTTGTGAATATGACACAGGGTGACACATGGGTAATTGGGGTACCACCTCTGAGGACTGTACGGTTTGTGATGTTGAAGTGGAGGAACAGGAGGACAGGCCACTTGACGCAGCAGTTTCCATGAACTGTAGCAAAAGCTGGACCTCATCCACCACTCTTATTGCTCTGCTGTTGGCAAAGAAAGATTGAAGTAGGCTGTCCAGTAACAGAAGTTGTCACTTCACTTGGTTACTACAACTTACAATAGCAGTAGCTCCTACCCCATGTACACCTCCAACACCAAGCCTACTCCCCTTTAAAACTACCTTTTTCCCCTTACCACCACGACCTCAGGATTCCCACTCATTTATTATGCACACAGATTTGGAAAGCATTTGTTTAAGGACAAACTCAGAATTTTTAGGGGAAACTGAAGGATTTGAGATTCAAAGGTTACAGGCAAAAAAATGCTTTTTAATGGAAACTGAAGGATTTAGCAATCCCTTCCTTATGCAAAAAATGCGGCTTTGGCAACGCACACAAGTTTAGGAATTACAGATGTTCTTAGCACAAAATGCCTATGTCCGGATGGACACTCCTGCCCTCCTTTTCTTTCTAAAATGCGATGCAGTAGCTAGCTATCTAATTGTTGCACACAGAGTAGCACGGAGCGGCAGCAGCAGCAGCATGGTTTCTAACCAGTAACACTCTGAAGATGGCGACGACCGCAAATGGCTGCTTCTTATATCCCTATGGACATGTGACTTTGGCAACCAATGACACAAGCCATTGTGTCTTCAGCTTGTGAATGTTATATGCACCCTGATTGGTTACAGACCATGAACATCCACACAGAAAATGCCGTGACGCTACTCTTGACTTCTCCACAGCCCCTCCTCTCATCAAAGACGTCCCAACCGCTATCCTAAACTGTCAGAAGGTAGGAGAAAAGCATCACTTAAACGCAGTAATACTTTTTTTTTTTTTTTTTTAAGCCGTTCAGTCACCAAACAAATCTGTGTCCACTGACTTTTTGGGAATTGCTCAGGTTTGTCGAACTCTAACTGAATCGGCCATGTTTGTGCCGAATTCGAAATTGGCGAACACATTCGAGCAAAGTTCGCTCATCTCTACCGTTAAGTCCACAGGAGGGAGTTCGGATGTATTGGAGGCAGCCAAGTTTTTCAATTTCTGTCCAATTTTTGTGTGTCCAAAGTGAGGCCCATTATAAGATCCTTCTAGGGGGACAGCCCAATAGTACTTTTTGACACCAGGTATCGAAGTCCCCCTGTAGTCCATGGGTTTTGATGGGCGAACCCAACATGTAAAATTTGGGGTCTGTACCTAACACCTAGTGTTTGTTCACAGATCCCATGTTATAGTTTGGGTCTGGGGTCTGTAAAACAAAACACATTAGTAATAAACATTATAATCACACTTACTGGGTCTCGCGGCACGCGTTCTGCAGTCCCGCCATCTTTAATTACAAGAAAAAACACTCCCACCGATGTACTCCACAGGCAAAGCAGTTTCAGCTCTGCTTCATCGCTCTGAACAGACAGGCATCTGGTCAGAGGGACAAGCAGGCTGAGACTGACAGTGACAGAGGTCGATCGAGTTCATAGCTGAGCCATGAACTGGGTGACCCCTGACATCACTGCGAACACTGTCGAGAACTGAAGCAGTTGTCGGCAGTGCAGTGAATCCCTGAAGTAGATGCGGCGGGACCCGGTAAGTATAATGATAAAGCATCTAGTTAATAAACCTTCTTTTACAGCCCCCTCGCTCCATCCCATAACTGTAAAGTCCAATCTCTGGGTTTGGATATAAGTTCGAGATAGGTCTGGCCCCGAACTCTGACTTTACAAAAAGGTTTGGGTGAACCTGCCGATCCAGATTATTGCCGTGTTCAACCATCAGTATCCATGGGTGTTTGAGAATGTTTTTAGGTATTCTGTGATGTTTGTCATTCCATATAAATTTCATGATCGCAGCCTACAAGGATTTAGGTTCTCTAAGGGGCCTTTCACACTTGCGTTTTTTTCCTGATTTGGAAGATCAGGAAAACACCTGATTCTTACAGGATTCATTTTTTTTGCCCATTCTCTTTAATGATTTCAGGAGAAAAAATGAAGCAACAACATTCTACCTGACAAAATTAAAGTGAATGTGCAAAATACTGTAAGAATCGTGTTTTACCTGATCTTCCAAATCAGGAAAAAACCGCAAGTGTGAAAGGGCCCTAAGAGGATCTTTGACTGGGAGGGTCTCAAAGTAGTAAATTAGTTTGGGTAAGAGGGCGATTTTAATTGAGGCTACTCAGCCCAACAGTGAAAGGGTAAGGGGCTTCCACTTTGTCATGAGGCTCTTCGATTCCTCAAAGAGGGCTGGGAAATAGTTTCTACAAAAACAATCACATGAGGTGGATAGATTAACACACCTAGGTATTTTATGGCCTCTGCTTTCCATCTAAACTTATGATTTAAGGTCAATTGTTCCAGGGTATCAGGAGGGGATATTAAGTTTTAAGGATTCCGTGTTGGAGGAATTTACATTGTACTGCGAAAGGTGTCCATATTCTCTTAGTGTGTCGAGCAAGTTAGAAAGTATTGAAGGCCAGCAGGAAATTGTGACATAGTTATAGTGAGATCTTAAATAGTTTGTTCCCAATCTCCACTATATTAGGGTTTTGATGAATTGCTGCTCCCAGTGATTCTATGCACATCTCAAACAGGAGCAGGAAGAAGTGGCACTCCTGTCTAGTGCCATTGAATATGCAAATAAAGTCTGTGGAGCCTCGTTTAGGAGTCTCAACACAGGACTAGCCAGATCTTCCTCTAGTGAAGGACCTAGCCATGATAACCACCATATTAAGTGGCCCTATGAGTCAATATCCAGCTCTTTACAAGCTTAAAGATATGACAAAGGAATACCAAGGCCAGGTATCCATCCACAGACAGCTGTTTCGGAGTGTGCCCCTCATCAGTGTGGAGTAGGATTCTGGCTAGGTGGGAGCAATGCCTAGTAGACCAACAAAACAAAGTATTCACTGATCTCAGGGAGACCAGTTCAAGAAAACACTGCGGGCAGCCGGCTAAAGCATTCCCAATCTCCACTATATTAGGGTTATGATGAATTGCTGCTCCCAGTGATTCTATGCACATCTCAAACAGGAGCAGGAAGAAGTGGCACTCCTGTCTAGTGCCATTGGAAATGTTAAAGCTGTGGGAATGTGAGGAGTGGTAGTTTTACTGCTGCCGGTGGACGATTGTAAATACCTTTAGGGCTGTAAGAAAAGTGCCCGAAACCTCAAATGCTCACAGTTTCGAACAGGAAGGACCTGTCAGGCAGTCAAATGCTTTTTTCGCAGTCAAGACTCAGGAGAAGGGCCTTCTTTTTGATTTTGTTAGTTATGTCAATCAAGTCGACCAATCTTCTGGTGATCTAAAGGAAGAAGCAAGTCCAGCACCACATATATACAATGTAGGATATCAATGTAGGAAACCATAAAATCTGTAACACTCTTCTTGTGTTGTCCCCTCACTGACAAAAGGGTATAAAGCCCAGCTGATATTTGTGAATAATTTGGTGCAGCCTTGGGAAAATCTTCAAATAAGAATTCAACAGAGCCATTGGTGTATAATTTCTAAACTAAAAAGAAGCAAGCGCAAATAGGGTCTTATCTTTTTAACAATCGGCGGCTTAAGAGCCGTAATGATCACTGCTCACCTGGTATAGTTGTGTGACACAACCAGTATAGGAAGCATGTAATGGCTGCTGCTGCTGGACCCACACCTCCACGTGCTATGTGGTCGAATTCCAGATTTTTCCAGGGACAATGTGTCGTCGGTCCGCGCTGCCACAATAACTCAAATCAAAAGTTCACTCTATACATTTATTTGGATCCATCGAATGCATTTCGGAGCCTGCTATGCTCCTTAATCAGGGCGTGTATGAGTTACAGACATGTCATGTCATATCGCTTTTATATATACTTAATCAATGTATACACCTTCATCACATGATCGTGACGTCAGTAGGAGTGTACACTGACGTCAGAGGAGGCATTTTGTTTTGAACAAGCCTGAAACAAAGTGTAATAGATTTAAAACACCTTGGAATTGGATTAAATTACATATATAAACATTTACATATAAAAAACAATAAAACAATTATACCATTGCAATAATATTACATTTAATACATAAAAAAATATAATAATAAAAGACAAAATTGAGCATATTCAGTAAAAATATATCTTGGAGAATCGAACCTAATACTGTTGGTGTCTCAATGTTCATCTATCCTGTGAATAAACCACTGTGCTATTCCAAATACTATCTTGTGATCCCAGTACCCGTGGCTGTTTTATTACTAAAATTATACTTTTAATCTTAAACTAGATGATGCTCATCTGTGTCAAATAATGAAGAACAATATATTAAAATATATTCCTAATAAATGTACCGTATATACTCGAGTATAAGCCGTAGTTTTTCAGCACAAAAATTGTTCTGAAAAGTGCCCCCCCTCGGCTTATACTCGAGTCAGTATACGGCTGAGTGGGGAAGGGGGCGGTGTCCGGGGGCTGGGGGAGGCTGTAATATGAGCGGCCGGTCACATGGGGCCGCTCATTAGTGCAATGTAATATGTACTGCATCCCCCTGTCCATCAGCGGCAGGGGGAGCGGTGCATATTACATTGCGCTCCCCCCCAGTGGTATATACAGGCCCCCTGCTCCCCCCCAGTGGTATATACAGACCCCCCGCTCCCCCCCAGTGGTATATACAGACCCCCCCGCTCCCCCCCACCCCAGTGGTATACAGGCCCCTGGTTGCAGCCGCACACCTGTAAAAGAATAGCTTTCATACTTACCCTCCTCGCTGTCACCGCGCGCCCTCGTCTCCTTCCTGCTTGTAGCCGGCGTCATGTGACCGTGCAGAAACAATGACGTCATTGTTTCTGCGCGGTCACATGACGCCGGGTAGAAGCAGGAAGAAGACGAGGGCGCGCGATGACAGCGAGGAGGGCAAGTATGAAAGCTATTTTACAGGTGTGTGGCAGCAACCGGGGGCCTGTATACCACTGGGGGGAGCCTGTATATATCACTGATGGGGGGGCCTGTATATACCACTGGGGGACCAGTATATACCACTGAGGGGGGCTGTAACCTCTGATGGGGGGGCCTGTGTATACCACTGAGGAGGAGGGGGCTTGTATATACCACTGATGGAGGCTGTAACCTCTGGTGGAGGGGCCTGTATATACCACTGAGGGGGGCCTGTATTCCACTGATGGGGGTTGTAAACTCTGATGGGGAAGAACTGTTATACCAGTGATGGAGGTCCTATATACGAGTGATGGGGGATTATATACCAGTAATGGGGGACCACTTATGATGAGAGGGGCTGTATACCATGATGAGAGTCTGCTTCATTTTCCCCCCTAGGCTTATACTCGAGTCAATAAGTTTCCCTAGTTTTGGAGGGTAAAATTAGGGGCCTTGGCTTATACTCGGGTCGGCTTATACTCGAGTATAAACAGTATATATAACCGTGCATTTAATCAATCAATTAATTATTTATTGGTTTATTTCTTTTTCAGTGACTGTGATGTGCATCTATGAACTAAATCCAGAACATTTATCCCAACCTCATCCTGCACATTTCTCTTATTGGTCAAAGTGATTAGTGACACAAATGAATGAATTAATAAATTATGATTATTATTTATGTATGTGCAAAAAATCTCTTATTTGTTTAAACTTATTATCTATGTTAAAAAACATTAAATAATTATTAAAAATGTATTAGGACTAGTGATGAGCGAGCAGTAAAATGCTCGGGTGCTCGGTGCTCTGGCCGAGCATCTCAAGATACTCTTGTACTCGGCCAGAGCACCGAGCCCAATGTAAGTCAATGAGTGACAGGCTCCGCCCACAGACTTCCGGTTATAAAACGAGTCATTCCGGAAAAGGGCGGGAGGGTGGGCTTTTTCAAATCGCTGCAGCAGATAACACCTTGCTGTGGCCCCAGAGGGATCCTATCAATTAATCTGCTCCCTGTATGGTGCCAGCTCACTGTGTGCACTGAAGGGAGTAGTGTATGTGTCTCAGATCGCTATTTAATACCGAGCCGTCCGAGCATCTCGGCAGTACTCGGTGCTCGCCGAGCACCCCGAGTACCGAGATACTCATGCGAGTACCGAGTCGCGCCGAGCATACTCGCTCATCACTAATTAGGACATGATGGAACAATTGTGACACAAGCACCAGAGGCCGCCCTGCATACAGCATCATCTTTAGCAGGGTGGGCTGTGGCGCTTGCGTCACACGCATTCACCGTTACAGCAGCTAGGACTTGCTCCCACCAACTGCTTGTTGTGCGCCTGCATGAATTGACACACACAGAAGAGTAGGGGGCCACACACAAGAGTAGGCGGAACAAAGAGGCAGGAGGGGGAGGACCATGCAAGCGGCCAGGACTGCAAACTCAGATAAGATCCACCAGACTCCTTAACTGTGAACTTTCCAAACTTTTTTTCGGGGTACGGGAGGGTACAGACATGGGGCACACCTTCCCTGAATGCAGCATACATGCTGCATTCAGTGGTGCTTTCAGTTTGGAAAGGTGAAAGGGAGGTGACAGGTTCTCTTTAATAAATAACATTTCTCACATGTCTACTTTACAGTTGTGGCCAAAAGTATTGACACCCCTGCAATTCTGTCAGATAATACTCAATTTCTTCCTGAAAATCATTGCAATCACAAAATATTTGGTATTATTGGCACAATTTTGGAACTAATTTTTTTTTTTTTGTTAAACTTTGAACACTTCAAACTTCCTGTCAGCAATTTCTCATTTTTACATCAACATTTACAAAACCATTTTTTAGGAACTACATCACATTTGAATTTACTTTGATGGACCTATGTGACAGAAAATACCACAAAGTGACACCATTCTAAAAACTGCACCCCTCAGACTGCCCAAAACCACATTCAAGATATTTCTTAAACCCTCAGCTGCTTCACAGGAATAACAGCAATGTGGAATGATAAAAGAAATAAATTTATATTTTAGCTAAAAATGTTGTTTAGCCTCAATTTATTCACTTTTACAAGGGACAGTATGACAAATTGGATGCAAAAATGTGTTGCCCAGTTTTTGCTGAACGTGCTGATACCCCACATGTGGTCATAAACCTCTGTTTGAGCAAACAGGAGGGCTCAGAAGGTAAGGAGTGCAATTTTGGAACACAAATTTGGCTGAAATAGACAGCGGGCACCATGTTGCATTTTCACAAGCCCTAAGGTACCTAAACAGCAGAAATTCCCCACAAGTGACCTCATTTTGGAAACTAGATGCCTCAAGGATTTTATTTAAGGGTATACTGAACATTTTGAACCCACAGGTTCTTCACAGGATTTGATAACAATAGGAGATCATATTGAAAATTTTCTTTTTTCACATTACTGTTGCTTTAGTACCAAATGTCTCACTTTTACAAGAGGTACCACCATAAAGTGTACCCGGCACTTTGTTACCTACTTTCTAAGAAACACAATAAAACCCCACATGTAGACAAAAAGTTCTATTTGGATAAATGGGAGGGCTCAGAACGGACAGAGCAATATTTGCATTTTGGAAAAGCTGAAATTGATTGTGGACACCATGTCGCATTTGCAAGGCTCCTAGGGGGCCTAAACAACAGAGACCCCTCACAAGTGACCCCATATTTTGTTTAAATATTTTTTTTTTTGCAGAGCTCTTAAGTTAGCTTAGCTCCAGCACACATGTGAAATACAGCTTGTCATGGTTTGTTAAAGAGACCTTGCCTCTCTTATGGACAAAGATGTCCTTCCGTCTTTGAAAACACAACATTTTCTGAGATATTGCAAATACCCTGTCTGGAGGAAGGAGATAAACCTGTCTGACAGAGTCTAATAATCCCTAGGAAGATGTTTAAAAGCTAATGGTTGTAAACTTAAATTTTCTTAATTTATTACCCATCCTAAAGGATTTCATAGGTAATAGATTTTTCAGATGTGAACTTGGAGCTGGATTTTTGTATCTCTAATATTAAATTGCCTACATCTAGGCACTATTTACATTTAGAGCACTTAGATGAGCCACAACTTAAATAATGATTTAAAAAAAAAAAAAAAAAAAAAAAAATATACGGGCGTAGATGAAACCCAACATAAGCAAAATTAAGAAGCAGTAAACAGGAAATTTGATCTTCGTGCAGTAGTACTTCACAAATTTGTTTAGGTATCTCGTGCATGATAGGAAATTGCTGATACAGGACATATATATATATATATATATATATATATATATATATAACACACACACACCGTATTTTTCGGATTATAAGACGCACTTCTGTTCCTCCAAATTTTGGGGCAAAGTGGGGGGGTGCGTCTTATAATCCGAATACGGGGAGTCTGGGGGGTAGCTCTGGAGCGTATCCGGGCTGGAGTGGGCTGGCTGCGGAGCTGCAGAGAGAGCGGGGAGATCTCCTGCTCCCGCTCATTTAATATGCACTGCCGCTGTCCACCTCTCAGTGCTGAAGTTGCACTGAGAGATGGACAGCGGGGAGGCGGGGAGCAGTGCATATTAAATGAGCCTGCACTCACCCCCCCCCGCTTTCTCTGCAGCCCCTCCATATGCCCCCCATATTCTGCATATGGCCCCCCCACATAATACACCCACCCCCTCAATATGCTGCCCCCACGTAATATGCTGCCCCCCCCTCCATTAGAAAGATGGTCCCTCGCCCTGCACTCCCCCCCCATCATTAATATGCCCCCCACGTTGGCCGGCAGCAGATAGAATAAAAAAAAGCCTCCTTCCTCACCCTCCGGCGCTAAGCGATAATCTCACAGCGTCACCGCCGGCTCCTGGTTTCCATGGTGCTTGGCTTCTTCCGTTCATGTGATCGGCGATGATGTCATCGCTGTATGCCCGATCACATGAACGGAAGAAGCCGAGCACCATGGAGACCAGGAGCTGGCGGTGACGATGTGAGGTTATCGCTTAGCGCCGGAGGGTGAGGAAGGAGGCTTTTTTTTATACTATCTGCTGCCGGCCAGCGTGGGGGGCATATTAATGATGGGGGGGGGGGGGGGAGAGTGCAGGGCTTTATTGGAGGACAGGGTACAAACTGTATTTTGAATCTGAAGTGAAGAGTTTTAATAATGAGACATTTAAATACATCTATCACCACTGATGAATCCATTGAAATTGTTTCCTCTTCCCAAGTGTAGAGTAAGAACTTTCACATGTTATGTCATTACTCTGAATTCTTGATTTTGAGGTTTTCGTATGCGAAAGAACTGCTTTTATTTAAAATAACTTTTACTCTAAAACTTAAGCCAAGATCAGACGAAATGCAAATTTACCCTTAAATTGTGGCGAGTAGGGATGGGCGAACATGCTGATGTTAAAGTTCGGCGTACCTAATAGGACTTTTTTTAAAGTTCAAGTTCGGGGCTGAACGTGACTTGAATTTGAGTCCAAACCCCGAACTTGGACTTTCAAGTTACAAGATGCAGGCGGGGGTGTTTGTAAAAGGAAGAAAAATATTGATTAAACATAAGTGTTATACTTACTGGCATCGGGTTGTTTGTACTTCCAGGGCCACATTTTAACTTTCTGGGTATTCACTGCTGAGAGGCTCAACAGCCAATGACAGACGCTGTCACAGAGAGTGGGTATCTGTGATTGGCTGATTCCAGCCTAGCAATCATTAATGCAGCAAAACTCAACATCGTATTTTTTGCATTTATTTTGATTATTTTGTAAATATTTAAAGCAGTCTAACATGTGAATAATTGACTATACTAACTGTCCACATCCCTGGAATGGACATCAGCAGCGAAGTACTGTGCATGCTCTGCATCTTTGTGCTGTACACCCAGAAGACAACATTGCCCAGTGCAGGGAGAGTACTGAACTTGCTTTGTCACTGGGATACAGTCCTTGAGGCCTGTTTCACACATCCGTACCTCCGGCACGTATGCGGTTCGTGCCAACACTTGCCGGAGGCACAGACATACCGGGACTTATGATTTTCTATGTCCCCTTCAGACGTCCGTTATTCGGCACAGATTGTGTTGAGCAGATGTGTGTCCATGTGCTTCACACGGCGAAATGTCTGTTTTTTGCCGGAAGCACGGACCACTTTTGGCCACAATTGTCCATGCACACAGATGTCATCCATGTGCACAGACCAGGGCCAAAAGTTTCAAGTGCAGAAATAAAGAATTTCATACTCTCCTCCCTCCAGCGCTTACAGTTCCTCTAGTTTCCGGTGCCACTAATTAGTCTCATCTAATATTCACTTTACTGAGAGCTGCAGAGGCCCTGAAAGAGCAAAAAGCAGCGGCGCTGGAGGAAGGTGAGTATGAAATAATAGGCTGTCCATGTGCTATCCACGGACAGCACACAAATGTGTTACGTGTGTGACATACGGATCCACAACCCTTCCCCTCTCAAAAATGGCCTGTCTCACACGTCCATGGTTTCCTCGGATGTGTGAAACAGATCTAAATGAATGAATACCAGAGCAGAGAAGACCAAGTCTTAGGTAGAGTTTACCTAAAAGAACTTGAGCATTCACTGTCCACTGGCCCCTTGCTACATGATCTACTAACAGCTAAATCTAATGGTCACTACTCCTTGCTGATTCTCCTGGATCTCTAGGCGGCATTCAATACCATGAATCACTAGCTCTTCCTCTCAATGCTCTGTGTTATTGGGCTTAAGGACAACACTCTCTCCTGGTTCTCCTCCAACCTCTCTGACCACTCCTTCAGTGTCTCTTTTGCCGAGTCCACTTCCTCTCCACTTCCCCTCACAGTTAGGGTTCTTCAGCGTTCAGTCCTATGTCCCCTTCACTTCTCTCTTTACACTGCCCCTATTGGACAAACCATCAGTAGATTCTGTTTTCGGTACCATCACTTTGCTGACGATATCCAATTATACACCCCTTCTCCTAACCTCACCCCTGCATTACTACAAAATACCAGTGATTGTCTGTTTGATGTCTCTAAGGCGGCCGTCACACGCATCAATTTCCTGCACGATATCGCTTAAGCGATCTGCTTTTTGATCGCTTAAGCGATATCGTTTGTGCATCGCTGCATGTAATCAAGCGATTTTACATTGTAAAATCGCTTGATTGTTAGATCGCAGATTTGTGAGCCGGAGCTCATATCAAGCAATAATCGCTTGATCAATCTGCCTCATCGTGGTGTGTGACACCACGATGAACGATCTCCCAGCGGCAGAGCCTATGCTGGGAGATGGTATCTATGGTAAACGTCGGGTTACTAAGCGCCGCGCGGCGCCTAGTAACCCGATGTGTACCATAGTTACCAGCGATCTCGCTGCTCCACATCGCTGGTGAGTCTGCCTGTGTGACAGCTCACCAGAGATGTGAACGATATTGTTAGCGATCGCACGTGCATGTGATCGCTAACAATATCGCTCTCAACATTGAAGCGTGTGACGGCCGCCTAACATCATGACCTCTCTCTCTACCTTAAATTGAATCCGTCAAAATCTGAACTTCTCATGTTTCCTCCCTCTACTAATCTTCCTAAACCCAATATTGTCATTTCCAGAGTGCCACAAATTCCTGCACAGTTCTGCACTGTCCTACAGCGCCTCCCTCATTCCTGTCTATTGCCCTACACAAACCCTCTGTACCATAAACAATCTAAGACTGATATCCTCAATAGTCCAAATTCCATACTCCATCTCCAAGATTTCTCTTGAGCTGCGCCAATTCTCTGGAACGTACTACCAAGTTCATATCAATTAATTCCCAATACACATAGTTTTAAGTGGACCCTAAATACACATCTCTTTAGACTAGCCTATCACCTCACGTACAGTGGGTACAGAAAATATTCAGACCCCTTTAAATGTTTTACTCTGTTTCATTGCATTCCATTTGGCAAATGGTCATAAGTACTCAGACGCTCATATTTAAGTCACATGCTGTCCATTTCCTTGTGATCTTCCTTGAGATAGTTCTACACCTTCATTGGAGTCTAGCTGTGTTTAATTAAACTGACTTGATTTGGAAAGGGTCATACCTGTCTATACCAAACGTCAGTGCATGTCAGACCAAATAAGAATCATAAGGTCAAGAAACTGCCCAAGGAGCTCAGAGACAGAATTGTGGCAAGGCACAGATCTGGCCGACGTTACAAAAGAATGCAGTAATCGAGGTTCCTAAGAGCACAGTGGCCTCTATAATCCTTAAATGGAAGACGTTAGGGACCTTCAGGAGTCTTCCTAAACCTGGCTGTCTAGCCAAACTGAGCAATCATGTGAGAAGAGCCTTGGTGAGAGAGGTAAAGAAGAACCCCAAGATCACTGTGGCTGAGCTCCAGAGATGCAGTAGGGAGATTTGAGAAAGTTCCACAAAGTCAACAATCACTGCAGCCCTCCACCAGTTGGGCATTTAAAAGTAAAGAAGAAAAAACAAAAAAAACAGGGGCGCTGTGTGGGACTTGTGGCACTGCTTTATAGGGGCGTTTAGTAGTGAGTACACTAACCTGACAGGCTTGTGCCTGCCCTGCACAACCCTGGTAAGGCGCCAGGGAGGATGAGATCCTCAGTTGTAGCCAGCGGCTCCTTGCAGTGCTCCTAGCTCCGGTCCTACGTCGTCCTATCGGCCCACGTAACCGGCGGTCACCTGACCATGATGTCACCGCAGGTCCTGCAGTTGGTAAGTGCAGGTCCTTTAGGATGGATTAGATCCAGGCTGTTGCGGTTTGAATTAAAGATGATTTGGCTTTGCGGTTTCCTGATCTGTGGTGTCCAGGCAGCTCCTACTTCTACTCCCTCGGGGGGGGGGGAGGGAGATTTATGTGGAAAAAAGGAGATGCTGTAGAAATCTGCTGGAGCGCCAAGGAACACCACAGGAGGGGTAGAGTTTAACAAACCTTTATTTGAGCCTCGTGCACACTCAACAGTGTGCATGAGGCTCAAATAAAGGTTTGTTAAACTCTACCCCTCCTGTGGTGTTCCTTGGCGCTCCAGCAGAATTCTACAGCATCTCCTATTTTCCACAGTTGGGCATTTATGGCAGAGTGGCCTGATGGAAGCCTCTCCTCAGTGTAAGACATATGAAAGCTGGCATAGAGTTTGCTAATAAATACATGAAGGACTCCCAGACTATGAGAAATAAGATTATCTGGTCTGATGAGATGAAGATAGAACTTTTTGGTGATAATTCGAAGTGGTATGTGTGGAAAAAAAACAGGCCCAATACAATCCCAACAGTGAAACATGGTGGCAGAATAAATTATCCATATGCCTGCAACCCGGTGAGTGCCACTCATTTTTCTATCTGTACTTTCTTCTTTTTTGATTGTATGGAAGCATCTATCCTCAAAGAATATAGCTCTTTATATATATGGGATAAGCACTCACATAACCTTTTTATATACAGGATAAGCCTTAATATAGCCTCTTTATATACAAGATGAGCCCTCATATAGCCCATCTATATATATACATGTAACCTCTCTAAATACAACATGAGCCCCCACACAGCCTCATAGATACAGTATGAGCCCCCACATAGCCTCCTAAATAGGTTATGAGCCCCCACATAGCCTCCTATATACATTTTGAGCCCCGACATGGCCCCTATATACAGTATGAGCCCCAACATAGCCTCCTAGATACATGCAAACATCCCATACATGAGGAAAAAAGACTCAAACCACATAAGCTAGGGTCTGACTTGCGTCAGCCCCCAGCCTGCCGGATCCACTTAAAACGTCTCTGGCAGGCTTAGCGCATAGCGTTATCAGCATGTAACGCTATGTGCCGCCTGCATATGCATTGCTATGGCAATGTGATGCTTACGGCACCCGCTGGCCCCACAGAGAATTCCCGGATATGCGTTATTGCATAGCAGACAGGAAAACGCTGCAAACTGCAGCATATCCGGGTCTTCTCTGTGGAGCTGGCGGGTGCGGTCACGTTGCCATAGCAATGGATAGGCAGGCGGCGCATAGTGTTACATGCTGATAACGCTATGGGTACCTTTACACACGGCTACATTTGTAGCTTGTCACCAGGTAACTTACAGGTTGCAGTGAAATCATGGAGACATTGTTCTATCTTGTTGCTGTGTACAAATGGAATCATATATCCATGATTTCACTGCAACCAGTAAGTTACCTGGTGACAAGCTACAAATGTAGCTGTGTGTAAAGGTACCCTATGCGCTAAGCCTGCCAGAGACTAAAGGTACCGTTACACACAGAGATATATTGCTTGCAACTCACTGGTTGCAGTGAAATCATGGACAGATTTGTACACGGCAACAAAATGTAACAATGTAACAATGTGTCCATGATTTCACTGCAAGCAATATATCTTTGTGTGTAACAGTACCTTAAGTTTTAAGTGGATCCGGCAGGCTGAGGGCTGACGCGACTCAGACCCTAGTCATACTCACCTTGCTCCTGTATTCTGCTCCTGTCTCTGATGCATCAGAACACGTGTGATGATGTGACGTATTCTCGTCCACTGTTTCACATGTTAATTTGTTGATGATGCAGCTAGCGCCACAGTCTACCACCCATTTGTTTTTATGGCTATCCACATCCTTTGCAGATAGCGGTGATATTGGGAAGTGGGCGGTGGGAGAGGGCATGGACTGGAAAAGCCAGAGGGCAAGATGTAGCCTGTGGACTACAGTTTTGCCAGCCCTGGAGTACACTGATGAGCAACATAGCTATAGGACATCATAAATCTGCAATGTCCTGTAGCCGATGCAGGATCTGTCCTGTGCAGGGCTCTGTGTCAGGTCTGCAGCAGTTGTATCTGGGGCACAGTAAGATTTATGGTGGCACCTTGATTATTCAAATGTGACGCCCCTGCTGTCTGGTCGCCACAGAGGGGTAGTGCACCCATCCCATGGGTGTAGTATTCCTGTTCTCAGGAAACGGGATGGTAAGTCCGAGACACCCACTAAAGCACCCAGTCCCAGGGACGGCGGGCGGACCGACCCGACAGAGGGAGGGCTCAGTCAGTGTGACGGAGGGAAGAAAGGTGAATTATAGGAAGTGAGTTTGAGCAGTGGAAGGAAGTAGTGAAAGGAGGAGAATCTGGAGGACCTGAGCAGCGAGGAGCTCATGCTGGGTCCCAGAACAGCAGACTGCAAGATGGACAAAGAGAGAGAGAGCAATCCACCTGTGTGCCCAAATCTGAGTGAGGCGGAGGGGCAGGTTGAAAACCAGGGGACCGGCCCTGAAGGTGGCGAGGAGCTAAGTAAACCAGATATGGAACTCAGAGCTGTGTATGAGATTGTACAGTTCCTGCCTGCGGAGCGGTAGACTGATAATAAGCGCCGGCCACAGAAGACCTGCCTTTGAGTGGCTCCAGTACCCCTTTCTAGTCAGTACAGCCCTGCTGGTCCTCCATCATCGAACACTACATTGGTTGCCCTGGAGAACCACTCAACCCGGGGGTAACGAAACCACCAAAGCTGCATTCCCATCATCCCCAGAGGACCTGCACTGCAGCGTCGGCTACTAATAGCCTAACACCATGGGTGGCGTCATGACCACTATCCCTAAATCCCTTCCTGAAACTTTTATTGTCACCGAGCCGGGTTTCAACCCTCATGACTCCCCAGCAGAACTGTTGCCCGGTTCCGAGTACCTCAAGGCCCTGGGGGGCGCATGTCACATACAGATAGGGAGCCTATGACATCACAATGACAGCACGACCCCAACCTGAACGAAGGGTCAAACTGAGGCAATACATCCCATATTGCTGAATTCTGCCCTAGACATATGAGGTGAGTAGTGTCTAGCCATCTCCTCAATGAAGAAACACAAACCTATCAGTATCGAGATGCCTTACCAAGATACACAGATGACTGACCTCCACTGTCCACAGGCTGAAGCTCCCCTCTGAATGGCAGAAGGTGGTGTGATGTGAGTACTATACTATGATGCATCTAGCTGCCAGTAAAGTACCAGCCTGCTGCTGCTAAATAAGCATACGATTAGGTGGCCCTTAACAACTGATTGAGGACTGGCCTGGTGGGGTGCATGTGCCCCTCTGTTTCCCGTCCCACTCTGCCTCTGGCTGTGTTATGTCATCAATATCAGCTTAAAGTGAACCTGTCAGCAATTTTTTCACATATAACCTGTGGCCACCACCAGTAATGCCTTATATACAGCATTCTAGAATTCTGTAAATCCCCAGGCTGACATGCATAATGTAAAAAACAACTTGTAATATACTTATTGGGAAGGGTGGGGTCCAGTGTGATGGATGTTGCTGGTCTTGGTCCGGCACCTCCTCTCTTCTTGCTATTGCTGTCCTCCTCCTCTGCTTCTTGTGCTTCCTGTCCTACTTCACACACACACAGTCTCCTCCTTTGCGCACTTTTCTCTTCTTTGCTGAGGGCAGAGCAAGGAACATACACAGTATGGGGAAAAGTCAATGAAAGCCTGCACATGCACACGTGCAGGTGTTCTTTGGTCTTTCCCTGTGTCTAAAGGTACCGTTACACGTCACGATGTTGGAACGATGTTGGCAACGATCTTGTGGGCGCGCAGTCGTTTCCGACGTTTTTTTGTCATCGTTGGTGAGATGTCACATGTCTAGATATCGTGGACAACTCGCCAACGATGTTGTGAGCAGGTATCATTCGCACAACCCACCAAACGATCCCTGCTCATTGCTGTGAATGGGCAAAGTCGTAAACGACATCGTTATTGTGGTGTCGAACACAAAGATATACGAGGTTGGCTGATCATTGATCGTGTGGTTTGAGAACATGTTCTCAAACCAGCGATTCAACGACTTATCGTAGTTCAGTCTCGGTGTTACACGCAACGACGTCCTAACGATGTCACTTGAACGACTCCAAACCCGTGATGTTTAAGCGATGTTGTGCCATGTAATGGGGCCTTTACAGTAACTTGTTCTGCCCTCAGCAGGACAGAGAGAAGTGCCTGAGGAGGAGACTGTGTGTAATGTAGGACGCGTCAACCACAAGAAGCAGAGGAGGAGGACGGTGATAGCAAGAAGAAAGTGCTGGACCAAGACCAGTGACACCTATCACACCGGACCGCCCTCAGGTAAGTACAATAAAAGCTGCTGTATACATTATACAGATCAGCCTTATATATAAAGCATTATGGAATTCGGTATATAAGGCCTGCCCTTACTACTGGTGACCGCAGCTAATAGAGACACGTTCACTTTAAGACATAGGGACTGCTGCGTCTCCACAGAAGAAGCGCCAAGACTCTCCTCAGCCTCAGCAAGGTGCAGTCCCAGCACCCGCCTGACAAACTGACCAATCAAATCATCGGCATCCAGCAGGAAGCAGGCGGGCTCTGCGCTGATTGGCTGCCACTGTATTCTATCATGTGATCCTCCAGCTCGTCCAGCATGGCTTCCCCCTGTTGCGCGATGTTGTGGAGCGGTGTGTGAAGACGCTCCAGTGCGGGGTGATGAGTGACGAGCAGCTGGCGGCCAGGATCGTTACCATGAGGTCCTATCAGGCGCTGCTCCTGCTGCTCGCCGCCCTGGCAGTGTTCGCCTTCTATTACCTGGGCTCCGGGAGGGAGAATTTCTCCAGCACTACTCGGAGGATGAAGGGCAGCGCCGGGCACAGCGCCATCCCCGACACTGAGCTGCTGCCGGCGTCTGCAGAGCTGAAGATCAGCGAAGGCAAGAGCAAGAACCTGGAGAGCCGCGGGGTGCAGGACTACCACCTGCTCATCATGTTCACCAAGGTGGACAAGAGCCCGGGGCTCAGGGACAAGCTCCAGGCGGCGCTGCGCTCCATGGTCCGCTACGGCAAGTTCGAGAGCAACGAGGTGCTGAGCCTGCACTTCATAGCCGACGAGTCCAGCAAGGAGATCGGCAAGAGCGTCCTCAGGGACCTGCTGCAGGAGGCCAGCTTCAAGAACAAGGTGAGGGGCCACAGGTATGAGGCAGGTGGGTGTATACTGTACAGGGGCCAGCTTCAAGAACAAGGTGAGGGGCCACAGGTATGAGGCAGGTGGGTGTATACTGTACAGGGGGCCAGCTTCAAGAATAAGGTGAGGGGCCACAGGTATGAGGCAGGTGGGTGTATACTGTACAGGAGGCCAGCTTCAAGAATAAGGTGAGGGGCCACAGGTATGAGGAGGGTGTATACTATACCGGGGGCCAGCTTCAAGAACAAGGTGAGGGGGCCACAGGTATGAGGCAGGTGGGTGTATACTATACAGGGGGCCAGCTTCAAGAACAAGGTGAGGGGCCACAGGTATGAGGCAGGTGGGTGTATACTATACAGGGGGCCAGCTTCAAGAACAAGGTGAGGGGCCACAGGTATGAGGCAGGTGGGTGTATACTGTACAGGGGGCCAGCTTCAAGAATAAGGTGAGGGGCCACAGGTATGAGGCAGGTGGGTGTATACTGTACAGGAGGCCAGCTTCAAGAATAAGGTGAGGGGCCACAGGTATGAGGAGGGTGTATACTATACAGGAGGCCACAGGTATGAGGCAGGTGTGTGTATACTATACAGGGGACCAGCTTCAAGAATAAGGTGAGGGGCCACAGGTATGAGGCAGGTGGGTGTATACTGTACAGGAGGCCAGCTTCAAGAATAAGGTGAGGGGCCACAGGTATGAGGAGGGTGTATACTATACAGGAGGCCACAGGTATGAGGCAGGTGTGTGTATACTATACAGGGGACCAGCTTCAAGAATAAGGTGAGGGGCCACAGGTATGAGGCAGGTGGGTGTATACTGTACAGGGGGCCAGCTTCAAGAATAAGGTGAGGGGCCACAGGTATGAGGCAGGTGGGTGTATACTGTACAGGGGGCCAGCTTCAAGAATAAGGTGAGGGGCCACAGGTATGAGGCAGGTGGGTGTATACTATACAGGGGGCCAGCTTCAAGAACAAGGTGAGGGGCCACAGGTATGAGGCAGGTGGGTGTATACTGTACAGGGAGCCAGCTTCAAGAAAAAGGTGAGGGGCCACAGGTATGAGGCAGGTGGGTGTATACTATACAGGGGGCCAGCTTCAAGAATAAGGTGAGGGGCCACAGGTATGAGGAGGGTGTATACTATACAGGGGGCCAGCTTCAAGAATAAGGTGAGGGGCCACAGATATGAGGAGGGTGTATACTATACAGGGGGCCAGCTTCAAGAATAAGGTGAGGGGCCCCAGGTATGAGTCAGGTGGGTGTATAGTATACAGGGGGCCAGCTTCAAGAACAAGGTGAGGGGCCACAGGTATGAGGAGGGTGTATACTGTACAGGGGGCCAGCTTCAAGAATAAGGTGAGGGGCCACAGGTATGAGGCAGGTGGGTGTATACTATACAGGGGGCCAGCTTCAAGAATAAGGTGAGGGGCCACAGGTATGAGGCAGGTGGGTGTATACTATACAGGGGCCAGCTTCAAGAATAAGGTGAGGGGCCACAGGTATGAGGCAGGTGGGTGTATACTATACAGGGGGCCAGCTTCAAGAATAAGGTGAGGGGCCACAGGTATGAGGCAGGTGGGTGTATACTATACAGGGGACCAGCTTCAAGAACAAGGTGAGGGGCCACAGGTATGAGGCAGGTGGGTGTATACTGTACAGGGGGCCAGCTTCAAGAACAAGGTGAGGGGCCCCAGGTATGAGGCAGGTGGGTGTATAGTATACAGGGGGCCAGCTTCAAGAACAAGGTGAGGGGCCACAGGTATGAGGAGGGTGTATACTGTACAGGGGCCAGCTTCAAGAATAAGGTGAGGGGCCACAGGTATGAGGCAGGTGGGTGTATACTATACAGGGGGCCAGCTTCAAGAATAAGGTGAGGGGCCACAGGTATGAGGCAGGTGGTGTATACTATACAGGGGCCAGCTTCAAGAATAAGGTGAGGGGCCACAGGTATGAGGCAGGTGGGTGTATACTATACAGGGGGCCAGCTTCAGAATAAGGTGAGGGGCCACAGGTATGAGCAGGTGGGTGTATACTATACAGGGGGCCAGCTTCAAGAATAAGGTGAGGGGCCACAGGTATGAGGCAGGTGGGTGTATACTATACAGGGGGCCAGCTTCAAGAATAAGGTGAGGGGCCACAGGTATGAGGCAGAGGTGGGGTATGGTACTATACAGGGGCCAGCTTCAAGAATAAGGTGAGGGCCACAGGTATGAGGCAGGTGGGTGTATACTATACAGGGGACCAGCTTCAAGAATAAGGTGAGGGGCCACAGGTATGAGGCAGGTGGGTGTATACTATACAGGGGCCAGCTTCAAGAATAAGGTGAGGGGCCACAGGTATGAGGCAGGTGGGTGTATACTATACAGGGGGCCAGCTTCAAGAATAAGGTGAGGGGCCACAGGTATGAGGCAGGTGGGTGTATACTTAACAGGGGGCCAGCTTCAAGAACAAGGTGAGGGGCCACAGGTATGAGGCAGGTGGGTGTATACTGTACAGGGGCCAGCTTCAAGAAAAGGTGAGGGCCCAGGTATGAGGAGGTGTGTATACTATACAGGGGACCAGCTTCAAGAATAAGGTGAGGGGCCACAGGTATGAGGAGGGTGTATACTATACAGGGGGCCAGCTTCAAGAATAAGGTGAGGGGCCACAGGGTATGAGGACAGTGTGGGTTGTATACTGTACAGGGGGCCAGCTTCAAGAATAAGGTGAGGGGCCACAGGTATGAGGCAGTGGGTGTATACTATACAGGGGGCCAGCTTCAAGAATAAGGTGTGAGGGGCCACAGGTATGAGGCAGGTGGTGTATACTGTACAGGGGCCAGCTTCAAGAATAAGGTGAGGGGCCACAGGTATGAGGCAGGTGGGTGTATACTATACAGGGGGCCAGCTTCAAGAATAAGGTGAGGGGCCACAGGTATATGAGGCAGGTGGGTGGATATACTAGTACAGGGGCCAGCTTCAAGAATAAGGTGAGGGGCCACAGGTATGAGGCAGGTGGGTGTATACTATACAGGGGCCAGCTTCAAGAATAAGGTGAGGGGCCACAGGTATGAGGAGTGGGTGTATACTGTATACAGGGGGCCAGCTTCAAGAATAAGGTGAGGGGCCACAGGTATGAGGCAGTGGTGTATACTATACAGGGGCCAGCTTCAAGAATAAGGTGAGGGGCCACAGGTATGAGGCAGGTGGGTGTATACTATACAGGGGGCCAGCTTCAAGAATAAGGTGAGGGGCCACAGGTATGAGGCAGGTGGGTGTATACTATACAGGGGGCCAGCTTCAAGAATAAGGTGAGGGGCCACAGGTATGAGGAGGTTGTATACTATACAGGGGGCCGGCTTCAAGAATAAGGTGAGGGGCCACAGGTATAAGGAGGTTGTATACTATACAGGGGGCCAGCTTCAAGAATAAGGTGAGGGGCCACAGGTATGAGGCAGGTGGGTGTATACTATACAGGGGGCCAGCTTCAAGAATAAGGTGAGGGGCCACAGGTATGAGGCAGGTGGGTGTATACTATACAGGGGGCCAGGCTCAAGAATAAGGTGAGGGGCCACAGGTATGAGGAGGGTGTATACTTTACATGGGGCCAGCTTCAAGAATAAGGTGAGGGGCCACAGGTATGAGGCAGGTGGGTGTATACTATACAGTGGGCCAGCTTCAAGAATAAGGTGAGGGGCCACAGCTATAAGGAGGGTGTATACTGTACAGGAGGCCAGCTTCAAGAATAAGGTGAGGGGCCACAGGTATGAGGAGGGTGTATACTATACAGGGAGCCAGCTTCAAGAATAAGGTGAGGGGCCACAGGTATGAGGCAGGTAGGTGTATACCATACAGGGGGCCAGCTTCAAGAATAAGGTGAGGGGCCACAGGTATAAGGAGGGAGTATACTATACAGGGGGCCAGCTTAAAGAATAAGGTGAGGACCACCGGTATGTGGCACGTGGGTGTATACTATACAGGGGGCCAGCGTCAAGAATAAGGTGAGGGGCCACAGGTATAAGGAGGGGCCATATTATACAGGGGCCAGCTTCAAGAATAAGGGGAGTGCCCACAGGTATAAGGGTGTGTGCCCACATACCGGCTTTGTGCCGGTGGGCGGCTGGGCGGACCCGCCAGGAAGCTCTGCAGGCGTCCGGTGGCTTCCTGGCGGGTATGTGAGGCGGGTGCGGCGGGTGCACAGCGGGTTAGCGCCGGCGTTTCTGCAGCGGCTGGAAGCAGCACATGATTCTGCTTGCAGCCGCTGCAGAGCCGGCCGGATTATAGAACATGCTCATTCTTTCCTAACCCGCTGGGAACCCAGCGGGTTAGCAACAGATGAGCATGTGTAAACCGCCGCTGTGTGCACAGCGGGTGTCGGTTTACATAGGTTTTAATGTTAATCCAAACGCCGGTTTGGATTAACATAAATTTACATAAAACTTATGTAAACCGACCGGCGGTTTACACATCTAAGCCGGCCCTAACCCGGCATGTGGGCACACAGCCTAAGGCTGTGTGCCCACATAGTGGTTTAGTGACGTTCAAATCGTCAGTAAACCGCTGGAAAATTCAAGGAGCCTAGACTCCTGAGCTCAGAAGTCACCAGCGGTTTTCCGGCGGTTTTTCTCAGCGTGTGCACAGCGGTTTTCCCGGCGGTTTTCTATGGAGGATTTTTTTCATGGAACCGATCAAAAACCGCTGAAAAGAATTGACATGCTGTATGCTGCTAAACCGCTGGAAAACCGCTCAACCGCTGGCGGATCCGCTCACATAAACCCACTATGTGTGCACAGCGTTTTCTAAATTACATAGGGTTACTTGTAAGTCCTAAAGCTGCTAAAAATTTACATAGATTTAAATAAAACCTATGCTAAACCGCCGGCGGTTTTCGCTGCTAAACCGACGTAAAACCACTATGTGGGCACACACCCTAAGGAGGGTCCATGTTATACTGGAGGCCAGCTTCAAGAATAAGGTGAGGGACCACAGGTATGAGGAGGGTCCATATTGTACAAGGGCCAGCTTCAAGAATAAGGTGAGTGCCCACAGAGCCACAGGTATGTGGAGGGTCCATATTATACAGTGGGCCAGCTTCAAGAATAAGGTGGGTGTATACTATACAGGAGGGCAGCTGCAAGAATAAGGTGAGTGCATATTATACAGGGGGCTAGCTTCAAGAATAAGGTGGGTGCATATTATTGCTGCAGAAGGCGAGCTTCAAGAATAAGTTGGGTGCATATTATACATGAGGCCAGCTTCAAGAATAAGGTGGGTGCATATTATTCAGGGAGCTAGCTTCAAGAATAAGGTGGGTGCATATTATTCAGGGAGCTAGCTTCAAGAGTAAGGTGGGTGCATATTATACAGGGGGCTAGCTTCAAGAGTAAGGTGGGTGCATATTATACAGGGGGCCTGCTTCAAGAATAAGGTGGTTGCATATTATATAGGGAGTCAGCTTCAAGAATAAGGTGGGGGCCCACAAGTATGCAGTGGGTCCATATTACTGCTGCAGGGTGAGATCCAAGTTCAAGGTATGAATGGTGCTGGCGCCATTCCAGCGGTCTCAGTATTCACGGTTTTGGGGCTCATTTGACACTATGGTATCATGCTAGCCCCGCGTTCAAACACTGCCAACTTGTTTCCCATGCCTTTGGACCAAACAAGCAATCAACAGGAAGTGAGTGGCAGCCGCTGCATCACTTCCTGGTGATTAACTCATTTGGTCTGCAGGATGGGATAGAAAAGTTGGCAGTGATTGGATGTGGGTCTCACGTGATGTCACAATGTCACGTAAGACCCAGAATGATGATTGCAGACACCGCTGTAATGGCGCCAGCACAGGAGGTGAGCACAGGCTCTTTTATCTTATTTTCTGGTCATCATAATGGGAGACCCAGACAATGGGGTTTAGGGCTCCGCCCTCCGGAGGTCACACTAGGTACTACAAGTTTGTAGACACCGCCTCCTCCGCTTATAAACCCCCACCGTAGGAAACATCCTCAGTTTTAGACTTGGTGTGCTCGGAGGTTCACGCTTTGCTTGCACTTCACTGCATTCTCACAGCTTACGTGATGGCGTATGAAGACAAGGTAAATGGTCCCGGTTGGGACCCTCGACAGTCTCCCCGCTCACCCTTTGTGGAACACGCTGGTGGAGGTACCGGAGGGCTTTTTAGCCTGGACACTTGCTGTTCTCCCGGTACGCTGTCGAGCTCCTTCCTTTCCATCCCTCCATGGAGGCTCTGGAGAGGGGGAGCCTGGAGCCTTGCACAGCTCCGCTCCGTCCGAGGCCTCCCTAAATGGTGCTTACAGACCGGACGGAGCCAGCCCAGTCCGAGGCCTCCCTAAATGGTGCTTACACTCCGGACTGGTGCTGTACCCCCGTCCGAGGCCTCCCTAAAGGTGCTTACAGACCGGACCGGCACTGAGGCACCTGGTGTGTCTCCTGTGTGCCTGGGGGTAGTGTCTGTCACTTGGTGTCATGACACTCAGACCGCGCGGTTACCCTCGGGTCCGCGGTTCTGTCGGTGTACCCTGTGCTGGGGTCACTCTAGCTGACCGCCCTGTGTGTCACAGGGGCTGAGGCTGTAGACTGCTGATGTTTGTTTTGGGCATGCAGTCTGTGTGTGTATGTGCATTGTTACACACTCTTTTCCCGCGCTGCGGGCTCTGGCACCTCCATTACTGAGGCTGCCTGGAGGAGGAGGAAGCAGCTCGTACGGTGACATCACCGAGGGGCGTGTTTTGTGTTCTCCCGCGTGTTCCTGGCCACGCCTATGACTTTACTGTCGGCGGCCATCTTCTCCCTCTCTTCCCGGCTGGGATCTGGCTGCAGCGTGTGTCTGCACTTTCCAAAGGGGAGACCGGAACTCGCGGAGGTCACACACGAACACCGCTTCCTCCTACCGCTTACTGCGGTCGGTAAGCCACCGGGATCTCCGGTTTGTTTATTACAACTTGGCTTATTTCCCCCTACTGTGGCGATGTCCTCAGTAAGGAAACATGCTGCTAAGACAGCAGATGGCACCATTACCTGCGCTACGTGCAACGGTTCACTGGTGGAGGGGTCCTGCAATAATTGCGGACGCCCAGAGACCCGGACAGTTACTGTTGAATCAGAATCTGCGGGTCTGTACCCTGAGGTTCGGGTGATCCCAGGGACATGGGAGGCGCAGAATAAGATAAATGAATCTCTGCTGTCCCAGATGTCCTCCATGTCGCAATCCCTGGAGGCACTTCATAGGAGGCTGGAAAACCCAGCTAATCCTCCCAGTTACCCCCGGGTGGCTCTTACTTCTTCTGTGAGACCCCCTAAGCGAGCTCGTGAGGCCTCTCCAGAGCTCCAAGCTCTCTCTGAGGAGGAGCGTTCCTCTGATGGTGAGGAAGATGATGGGGGTTCTACTCTCGGGTCTGTCTCTGAACCTCCAGATGGGGTGGAGGATCTGGTGTCCTCCATCAATGAGACATTACGTCTGGTCACTCCTCCTGAGGAGGTGACTGTTCACCCCAAGGAGGTCTATCAATGGCTGCGGCCGGAGGCGAGACCAAGTGGATCCTTTATGGACCACATTAATTTTGGAAGGGTGATTAGAGCACCCAGGTTACATCCTGGGCGGCGTTATGTCCGTAAACCTAAGGACCTTCGCTTTCCCTTTCCTCAGGAGGTGCTTCTGGAATGGTCACAGTCCCCTAAGGTGGACGCTTCCATGACTAGGATTGCTGCACGCTCCTTGTTTTCTGCCTCTGATAGCTCCTCATTGAAGGATGCTACTGATAGACAGGTCGAGCAACTCGCCAAGTCTTCCTATGAGGCTGTGGGGTCTTCATTTGCCCCTAATTTTGCCGCGGTCTGGACCCTACAAGCGATTACCTCCTGCTTGGATGGTATCTCTGATCTAGCTAGGGCCAGCCCAGAGGTCCTGGCACTCTCCGACAGGGCAAGGGCTTATGCGGATTACGCCAGGACGGCAACTTTGGAAACTGCCACTCGCTCGGCTGTGGCTTCGGCCAATGCTATAGCGATCCGCAGGTTGTTGTGGCTGCGTCTTTGGGACTCAGATGCCACGTCCAAGAAGATTTTGCAAAATCTTCCGTTCTCTGGTGACAGGCTCTTCGGCACCGAGCTGGACAAGCTGATAAAGGATTCTGCTGAGTCTAAGATACCGCAGAATAAGCCTAAGCCACGGTATACCGTGAAAAGGAACCCAAAACAGTGGTCCTTTCGCACCAGCTCGCAGTCATCAGCGGCGTCCGCTCGCGCGGACCGTGGGGGCAAGCCCTCCACTCAGTGGCGCAACAAAAGTCGCCAAAAGAAGCCGGCAGGGGCTGCAGCTGCCACCCCTAAACCCGCTTCGGCATGACTCGCTCCTTCATCCTGTCTCCCCACAGGTGGGGGGCCGCCTGTCTCTTTTCCAGGACAGATGGCTTCTCCACGTCCAAGACCAGTGGGTCCGAGACGTAGTCTCAAAAGGCTACAGGATAGAGCTGACGTCACAGCCAGCACACCGATTCCATCGGTCTGTTCCATCCCTAGACATAGCTCAGGCTTTTCATCTGGTGTTGGAGGGACTCCGCAGAGACGGAGTGGTGGTCCCAGTACCCACGGGAGAGAGGTTCAGGGGTTTTTACTCCAACCTCTTTATTGTCCCAAAGAAGGACGGCTCCTTTCGTCCGGTTCTGGACCTCAAGTTGTTCAACCGCCACGTGTTGGTTCGGAAGTTTCGTATGGAATCCCTGCGCTCCGTGATCGCGGCTGTGTCACAGGGAGACTTCCTGGCGTCCATAGATATCCGAGACGCCTACCTTCACGTGCCCATTGCACCGGCTCATCAGCGCTGGTTGAGATTCGCAGTGGGGGAAGAACACTTCCAATTTGTGGCACTGCCATTCGGGCTAGCCTCGGCACCGCGAGTGTTCACAAAGGTGATGGCCTCGATGATGGCTCTCCTGCATGTGCAGGGACACGCCGTCATTCCCTATTTGGACGACCTGCTGGTCAGAGCGCCATCGCAAGACCTTTGTCGGGTGAGCCTGGAGGTGACCATGAAGTCTCTGGAACAGTTCGGGTGGCTTCTCAACATTCCAAAGTCGACCCTGGTTCCGACCCAGTCTTTGACATATCTGGGCATGGACTTCCACACGGACTCAGCCCTGGTGTCCCTACCTCAAGCCAAACAGCTTGCGATCCAATCAGGAGTGCAGAATGTTATCCTGTCACCACAATCTTCCCTACGGGAGTTGATGAAGCTGGTGGGACGCATGGTAGCGGCGATAGAGGCGGTGCCTTTCGCACAGTTTCGCCTCCGTCCTCTCCAGTTGGAGATTCTTCGCCGATGGGACAAAAGGACGATTTCTCTGAATCGGCTGGTGACGCTGTCACGATCGACCAGGGACTCCCTACAGTGGTGGCTCCAGCCACATCATCTGTCACGGGGCCGGTCCTTTCTAAAACCGTCATGGTTAGTGGTGACCACCGACGCCAGTCTGAAGGGCTGGGGCGCGGTGTTCTTACACCACAGGGCTCAAGGCCTATGGACCCAGGCGGAGTCGGCATTACAGATCAACGTGCTGGAGATCAAGGCGGTCTATCTGGCGCTCCTGGCGTTTCAGAAATTCCTGTCAGGACAACCCATTCGGGTTCAGTCCGACAATGCGACGGCCGTCGCCTACATAAATCATCAGGGAGGGACCAGAAGTGCTCAGGCCCTCGCCGAAGTCCACCGCATTCTAGCCTGGGTGGAGGAAAACGGCTGCCTGATCTCCGCAGTTCACATCCCAGGGGTCGAGAACTGGGAAGCCGACTACCTGAGCCGACAGGGGATGGACGCCGGAGAGTGGTCCCTGCATCCAGACGTCTTCCGGGACATCTGCAGCAAATGGGGCACTCCGGACGTGGATCTGATGGCCTCACGGCTGAATCATCAGGTACCCCAATACATGGCACGATCGTGGGATCCTCAGTCTCTGGGGGCGGATGCCCTGATCCTGAGTTGGTCCAGCTTCCAGCTGCCATATGTGTTCCCGCCTCTCGCTCTGATTCCCAGGGTTCTGTGGAAAATCAGGACAGAATGCAGAGTAGCCATTCTAGTGGCTCCAGATTGGCCCCGGAGGTCCTGGTACCCGGACCTCTGGCAACTGTCAGGCGGACACCGGTGGGCTCTTCCAGAACGCGCAGATCTACTCGCGCAAGGGCCATTCTTCCACCTCAATTCCAGGGCCCTCAGATTGACTGCATGGCTCTTGAGGCCTGGCTGCTGACATCCAGGGGCTTCTCTCCTACGGTGGTTGCCACGATGAATCGGGCAAGGAAACCTGTCTCCAGGAAGATATACCACAGAACGTGGAAAATCTTTTTCTCCTGGTGTGCCTCTGGTGGACGCTCACCGTGGCCCCTGTCCATCCCGACATTGTTGGCTTTCCTACAGTCGGGTTTGGAGTTGGGATTATCCCTTGGCTCTCTGAAAGGTCAAGTATCAGCACTTTCAGTGCTGTTTGACAGGCGCTTGGCGCTCCTCCCGAAGGTTCGTCAATTTCTGCAGGGGGTGTCTCGGGTGGTTCCGCCTTACAGACGACCTCTGGACCCTTGGGACCTCAACATGGTCCTGGCGGCACTGCAGAAACCGCCGTTTGAGCCACTGAGAGACATCTCTCTCTCTCGTCTGTCCCAGAAGGTGGTTTTTCTGGTGGCAATTACGTCTCTGAGAAGGGTCTCAGAATTGGCTGCACTTTCGTGCAAATCACCCTTTCTGGTGGTTCACCAAGACAAGGTGGTGTTGCGCCCACGGCCTGAATTCTTGCCGAAGGTGGTTTCAACTTTCCACCTAAACCAGGAGATTGTTCTCCCATCATTTTGCCCCGCTCCCGTTCATCAGGTTGAGCGCGACCTCCATACTTTGGATCTCGTGAGAGCTGTACGCATTTATGTGTCCAGGACCGCCTCCTTTAGGAGTTCGGATTCTTTATTTGTCCTCACGATGGGTCGCTGTAAGGGGTCCGCGGCTTCGAAGTCGACCTTGGCCAGATGGATCAAGGCTCCCATTCAGGAGGCATACCGGTCTTCTGGTTTGCCTCTCCCGGTGGGTTTGAAGGCACACTCTACTAGAGCTGTAGGTGCCTCATGGGCCTTGCGACATCGAGCATCTGCTCTACAGGTGTGTCAGGCGGCCACCTGGTCCAGCCTGCACACTTTTTCAAAGCACTATATGGTGCATGCCCATGCCTCTGCGGACGCAAGTTTGGGCAGGCGGGTCCTCCAGGCGGCGGTTGCCCACCTTTAAGGGGGACCGTGTATTATCCGTCTTGTTGAGGAACGCTTCCCGCCCTGGGGTATTGCTTTAGGACATCCCCATTGTCTGGGTCTCCCATTATGATGACCAGAAAAAAGAGAATTTTGTTTACGTACCGTAAATTCTTTTTTCTTTAATCATCAATGGGAGACCCAGCACCCACCCAGTTGTTCCGTTGCATGTTTGCATTTGATCTGTTCTCTGTTGAGACAGTGTTTTTCCGGGTTGTTCAAACCGTCTGTGCACGGTATTCTTCCCGATGTTTCGGGTGTGGTTCTTTTTTCTCCTCGCAGCTTATGGACTAAACTGAGGATGTTTCCTACGGTGGGGGTTTATAAGCGGAGGAGGCGGTGTCTACAAACTTGTAGTACCTAGTGTGACCTCCGGAGGGCGGAGCCCTAAACCCCATTGTCTGGGTCTCCCATTGATGATTAAAGAAAAAAGAATTTACGGTACGTAAACAAAATTCTCTTTATTACTTGGAGGAAACAAGTGAAATCATAAGGGTTCATGCTAGTAGTGGACAACCTCTTTAAGGACCCCTGCTCAAATTAGTAAGGTTGACCTTCTGTCCGTTACCTCAACAATTTTCTGCACATAATCTGTCTTCAGCAGCCACAGGCCAAACGTGAGAAATATCAACACCATAAGCAGGTCTCATATTACCACCAGATAATTACTGAACAGTAACACATAAATAGGAAAAAAATACCACACCATGACCAGACCACATATTACCATGACATAGTGACCTAATGCAACCACATACAAGGGAGAACTACTGCCACATCGTTGACCAGACAACATATTCTCACAACATTGATTGAATAATACCACATACAAGGGAAAAATATCGTCACACCATCATCAGACGACATATCGGCACAAAGTTGTTGAATACTACAATACTGATCATTATTAAAACCCACAATACTAAGAACTTACCACTGGTGACATTATACATAGGCGCTCTGTATATAGTCAGTATACAGGTAATACAGTGATTACCAGTAACCTACACGAGCTCTGTATATAATGTATAGCTAATACAGGGATCGCAGGTGACATATACAGGAGCTCCGAATATAGGGTGTAATGTGAGTGTGCAAGTAATAGTGATATCGTATATGTGTGTACATGTAGTACACTGGAGTGATATCTCCAGGTGAATCTAAAATGTGAGATAAATGCGCAATAGGGTTTTATCTTTTAAGGCAAAGACCAATGAAAAAACCTGACAGAATCTGCTCACCTGGTAAGGTTGTGTGTACCCACAACCAAGTTTGAGCGCTCAGAGGCCAGCTGCTGCAGGATCCACATGTCTACGATCAACCGTGGTGCAAGAAAATGCTTTATAGGACGATTTGTCGCAAGATATGCGCTGCTGCCAAAGGAAAACCAGATGTGTCTGCATATGGTGTACCTTTAATCCGAAGCATTTTAGAGCCAAAACCCAGCTCCTGTTGTCCCTGAGGAAGGAGCTGGGTTTTGGCTCTGAAACGCGTTGGAGTAAAGCTACACCATATTCAGACACTCCGGTCTTCTGATTTTCCTTTGGCAGCAGCGCAGATCTTGCGACACATCGTCCTATGGCGGCCGTCACACGCATCAATTTCCTGCACGATATCGCTTAAGCGATCTGCTTTTTGATCGCTTAAGCGATTTCGTTTGTGCGTCGCTGCATGTAATCAAGCGATTTTACACTGTAAAATCGCTTGATTGTTAGATTGCAGATTTGTGAGCCGGAGCTCATATCAAGCGATAATCGCTTGATCAATCTCCCTCATCGTGGTGTATGACACCACGATGAACCATCTCCCAGCGGCAGAGCCTATGCTGGGAGATGGTATCTATGGTAAACCTCGGGTTACTAAGCGCCGCGCGGCTCTTAGTAACCCGATGTGTACCATAGTTACCAGCGATCTCACTGGTCCACATCGCTGGTGAGTCTGTCTGTGTGACAGCTCACCAACGATGTGAACGATATTGTTAGCGATCGCGCGTGCATGAGATCGCTAACAATATCGTTCTGCAAATTGAACCGTGTGACGGCTGCCGTTAAAGGATCTCTAGGTGAAGTCATTCATCTTTGCTTTTCTTCATCTGGCAGGCTATTACTTTCAGCTTGGCTTCGACCCTCCAGAAAATAACAGACATCTATAGCTGATCACTTGCAGATCACATTCCCCACTATTTCCTCTATTTCTATACTACATGAAGAAAAAAAGTGACAGTGCCGCCCTGAAGTATGTGGAATCCAACTGCGCTGCTGTACAATCGACCATATACCAAGGAAATCGGTGAATGCAAGTGGCTATATTCAACTGTCAGAATTGGCATAGGAGCGCGATCTACAACGCATTTGACATGTCTGCATAGAGAACTCTCAGAATTGCCACAGTTCACGCTCCTACGCTGATTCTTACAGTTCTGTGCGCAGAAAACTCCCTCTGCATCAACAAAAACCAACGGTACTTCCAACGTTGATAGTAATTAAGTAGTGGTTTTAAACCACTTCTGCATCCCCTTACCAGGTGCCCACATATTATATACATGTGCACAATACATTTTATTCACATTTTCTCGCATTAACAGAGGGCACAAGCCCTTTTACTGTGGAGGGGATAGATGTCTGTGAGGTGCAGGAACTACTCTGGGCATGCTCAATGTGTTACAACGGATCCTCCCCGTCCACATCTGTCCGCCATTGGACCCCATTCTATTTTTTGACGGATCCAGAGGCATCAGACTTTTTTATGGGGATGTCACACGCGTCAATATCGCTGCTGCACATGACGTTTCAGCGATATTGAAGCATGTGACAGGGTGTTTCAAAGCTGGTTGATGGTCGTCAGGTTTTAGAACCTGTTCTAAAACCTGACGGCGGTCGCCCGGTGGACATGCAGTATCGCTGCGTGTGACACCGGGAGATGAGCGATAAGACATCTCCCAGCGCCTCTCAGCAAGCGCTGAGAGGCGGTCTCCAAGGTAATCTGTGGGTATCTAGGCAGCGAGTGCTGCCTAGATACCTGATGTATACCTTGGTTACCAGCCTTCTCTGCTCACTGGCTGGTATCCAAGGTACACAGCGGTTAACTAGGGACCCTAGTTACCCGCTGTGTACCTTGGATACCAGCTGGTGAGCGGAGAAGGCTGGTAACCAAGGTATACATCGGGTATCTAGGCAGCGCGCGCAGCCTAGATACCCACATTTTACCTTGGAGTCCAGCCTGCTCCTGCTTACCGCAGCCTGGCAGCGGGAGCAAGACATCGTGGAAACGATATTTAAATCATTTCCACGATGTCGCTGGTCCACTGATCGCTGGTGAGTCTGCCTGTGCGACAGCTCAATAGCTATCAGCTTTCAATGTCACCAGCGATGAGATCGCTGACGACATTGATGCGTGTGACGGCCCCATTAAAGGAACACCAAAAACACATCATGGTGCATCCAGAGAGGGTGAGAAAAAAAACTAATATGGCATGAGCAGGATGAATCCTGATGCCACCGCATGCACCTACACCTCCATTTTAAATATAGTCATCAGGATAAAACAGTCCTGAAAAAAGAGGGCACTCACCCATTTGGTGCTTCTTAGGAATTTATTCCCTTTTCAGGATTCCATACAGTACAATGGAGGGAGGGGGGACGTGGAGGGATGCCGGACAATGGCCCGTTTCGGGACCAACAGAAGTGCCATTCAGGGTACGAAACGGGCCGCTGTCCGGCATCCCTCCACGTCCCCCCTCCCTCCATTGTACTGTATGGAATCCTGAAAAGGGAATAAATTCCTAAGAAGCCCCAAATGGGTGAGTGCCCTCTTTTTTCTGGAGTGTTTTATTTAACATACACTCAAGTGAGCACACCCAGGTGCAAAGCTGCCTCATCTAAGACGACTGATACACGGGGAAACTCCCAACACAAAATCCCAGTAGTGCCCGATCTTTACAATTTGATAGTCCTCAGGATGTATTTGGACAGATTGAAAGACCACTGACAGAAACTCTGAGCCACCCATAGTCAACGGTAACCAGGTTATAGACTGGGAGTTTGGTCACTGAATACAGACGTGTCGAGATGGATTATACTGACATGGGACTCTCCAAAGTTCGACCTCATGGCGACCAGAGAGAACGCCAGAATAGTGAACTGTTTCTCCCTATATCGGGATAACCCTATGGCGAGAGTCGTTATGTCTGTTCCATGCAGCTTCAAGCTAGCATATATCTGCTGACTTCCATGATACCAAGTGTATGAATGAAGACCAGGCAGGATTAGATGTCCATCATAGACATCTTTCTATTCTGGCCCAAGAGCGATGAATGCACTCTCACCTCTAGGCCTGGGCATCACATCTGAGCTAGATGTGGCAAAGAGGACCATAGCTCAGCAGATGGGAATCTGCCTCGCAGCAAGAGCTCACAAGCTCTAGGAGTATATGAGCCTGTGTCACTTCTTGAAAGTTCCCCTTCGGCAGAATCCAATCCTAGGACCAATTCGGTGTCAGCGCCCTTACAGATGAGGTAAATCCACTCTCCCATGAATGAGTCTCAATCTAGGACTGGGCGTTTCACCTCCTGTGGTACATGTGCAAAAAGAACAAATGGCTGAGCTACCTCCTCCTCTAAAGCGCTCAGGGCCGTTACTGTGGAGGCAGCAAAATAAGAAACTAGTTCTGCGCCAATCTTTTTTTATGAAAAAGAAATTCTGGACATATAGATGTGGTATTTTAGAGTGTTGTATGTGAAACAGGCATACTGGTAGTGCTCATTCAAGATTAAAGGGCCCGTTACACGCTACGATACCGTTGGTACGTCACAGCTTTTGGGGCGGTGCAGCGACGTCGTAACGACGTCATTGCATGTGAGACGTAGTTACGACCAACGATAAGTCGTTTGATCATAGGTTTATGGACAAGACCATAAATCTGTCATTCGTCGTCCATTGGATCTGCTGCATCGGTGTGTGTGACACCTTTCCAATGATCTCGTTTGTGACTTCATATATTCAGAACTGAAGCATATAGGCGACCAAATGACTGCAAGTATCATTCGTTCAGAATCGTTGCTGCGTCGTTCAATATATCTACGTGTGACACCTCAGCAGCGATCACTAAATGATGTCCCAGCGATCTCGGCCAGGTCAGATCGTTGGTCGGATCGCTGAGACATTGAAGCATGTAATGGACCCTTAAGGTATATCCATTTGTAGAATTAAAGTGAACCTGTCGCCTAAACTAGCCCTCCTAACTTCCGTCCGACCCTCTCCTTGTAGGTGCGTGCTCCATCCCGACCCTCTCCTTGTAGGTGCGTGCTCCATCCCGACCCTCTCCTTGTAGGTGCGTGCTCCATCCCGACCCTCTCCTTGTAGGTGCGTGCTCCATCCCGACCCTCTCCTTGTAGGTGCGTGCTCCATCCCGACCCTCTCCTTGTAGTAAATGGCCCCTCCTAATTTAAAAAAAAAAAAAAAAAAACCCACAACAAACACATACTCTACTTACTATTCCTGTTTCCACTGCCGGCTGCTACTTCTCTCATATCTGCTGCTGTTCTCGCGCTGAGTGCGGTCACGTGACGCTGAGCACTTCACATGACCGCAGTCACATGAAGCCAGGCAGACGGGGCTAGCAGTCAGTGTCGGAGCGAGGACAAATGTCTCCTCCATTCCGACACATCTTTGAACTGCTGGCGTAATTGCGCCAGCAGTTCAAAGTGGCAGTGCAGCAGTGAGGGCGCGTGCCATCAGAGAGGTGCCATAGGTTCGCCATCACCGCCCTATACTATTACTTTTTTCTTTGCTAAAATGTTGTTCATGTATAATGGTTGGGCCAGGCTCAGACAGCCTTATAACACTCGCATTGTAAAGCATGAAGTGGCTGAGGCTCCACTGACCCGAGCCTGACCACTTAATGAATTGCTGAGCAGCTGTCACAGTCAGGTAAGGGGAGATGCTGGCACTCTGTGATTTATTTTTATTACTATTAATTATTTATAGTGCACAATTGATTCCATGTTGCTGTACATGAGGGATACATACAAACAAGTTAAAAATACTATGAACAAACTTAACAGTGACAGACTGGAGTGGAGAGAGGTCCCTGCCCTTGTGGGCTTACATTCTACAGGGCAATGAGGAGGGAAACAGGTTGGGTCTGCTCAGGTGGTGGTGGAGCACAGAGTCCAGTGATGGTGAGGTGGCACCATGGTCATTGCAGGCTGTAGGCTGTTCTGAACAGATGGGTTTTCAGGTACAGCTTGAAGGTTCCGAGTGTAGGGGATAGTCAGGTGCAGAATTCCAGAGGACGGGGGATGCTCGGGCAAAGTCTTGCAGACGGTTAGATGAGGAATGTACAAGTGTGGAGGTAAGGTGGAGGTCTTGCGAGGATCGAAGATTAAGAGTTGGATGATATTGGGAAGTTCAGAGATTTATGAGGGGGACAGATTATGGATGGCTTTGTAACTCTGTTAGTAGTTTGAATTGGATATGCTGGGGAAGGAATTGGGACCAGTGCAGGGATTTGCAGAGGGTAGAAGTGGAAGGGCAGCGAGGAGAGAGGTGGATTAGTCGGGCAGCAGAGTAAAGCATAGATTGGAGAGGTGCAAGAGTGTTAGCAGGGAGGTTGCAGTAGTCAAGACGGGAGATGATGAGGGCGTGCACTAGTAGTTTAGTAGATTGAGGGTTGAGTTAGGGATGGATTCTGGCAAAATTTTTGAGTTGGAGGTGGCGAGAGCTTGAATGTGTGGCTTGAAGGATAAGGTAGAGATGAAGATTACTCTGAGGCAGCGGACTTCAGGTACAGGGCAAAGTGTGATATTTATTGTGATAGATCAGGTAGGGAAGGTGCGCAAAATGGGGGAAAGATGATGAGCTCAGTTTTGTCTACATTTAGTTTAATGAAGCGAGGAGGATATGGCTAAAGGCCCCGTTACATGGCACGACGTTGAAACTATGTCGGCAAACATCTCCGGGGTTTTCAGTCATTTTTGCCATCATTTCAACATCGCTGGTGAGATTTCGCACATGTAGATATCGTGGACAACTCGCCAACGATGTTGTGAACAGGTATCATTCGCAAACCCCGCAAACGATCCCTGCTCATTGCTGTGAATGGGTGAAGTCATCCAAAACATCGTTATCGCAGTGTCACACAGAACGATGCAGCAGGTTGCTGGAGTTGAACCTGTCAACTCCAATGCAACGATTTATCGCTGCAACTTGCCAGAGTCCCACACAACTAGGTCGCAACGATATCGCTGGCACGCCTCCAAACCCGTGACGTATCAGCGATGTCATTGACTATGTCATGCCGTGTAACGGGGCCTTTATAGACACTCTGGGATTTTCGACAGCAGAGCGGTGACTGGGCCAGAGAGGTAGATCTGAGTGTCGTCAGTGTACAGGTGGTACTGGAATCAATGGGACTTTGAGTTGTCCTAGGCCAAGAGTATAAATGGAAATAAGAAGGGGCTCCAGAAAAGAGCCTTGAGGGAGCCCAACAGAGAGGGCATGGGGTGAGGAGGTAGTGTTGGAGTGGGAGACACTAAATATGCTGTTGGAAAGGTGGGAGGAGATCCAGGAGAGGGCAAGGTCAGTGATACCAATGGAAGAGAGGATATGTAATAGGAGGAAGTGGTTGACTGTGTCGAATGCAAAGGACAAGTCAGGAAGGATGGAGAAGTGTCTGTTAGCTTTGGCGGTAATTAGGTTGTTTGTAATTTTGGTTAAGGCAGTTTCGGTGGAGTGGTGGGGGTGAAAGCCAGATTGAAGGTTGTCAAAGAGATAGTTGGATGAAAGGTGGGAGGAAAGTACAGTGTGGACATGCTTTTCAAGATGTTTGGAGGTGAACAGGAGCAGCGATATGGGGTGGTAGTTGGATGTGGAGGTTGGGTCGAGATGGCTTCTTCAAGACAGGTGTAATTGTTGCGTGTTTGAAAGCAGAAGGAAAGGTACCAGAGGTTAGTGGTAGATTGAAGATATGGTTTGGGGCTGATATAAGCATAGTGGTGAGGTTGGGGAGGAAGTGGGAAGGCATGGGGTCTGATGCACAAGTGGTGAGGTGCGATGTAGAGAGGAGGTGAGCAAGTTCTCCTTCAGTGATGGAGGGGAGGAAGGTTAGTGGAGGGGAATGGTCTGGTATACATAGGGGTTGTGATGATTGGGTAGCAAAGACTTGTCTAATCTGATTGATCTTGTTGGTGAAGTGTGTTGTGAAGTCTTCTGCAGAGATACGAGAAGTGGGGGGCGGAGGAGGGAGTTAAATGTGTTTAACTGCCTTGGGTTGTGGGACAAAGAGGATATGATGGTAATAAGGTAATTCTGTTCAGTGGTGGTAAGTGCTGACTTGAATTTGAGAAGAGCTTGTTTGAATGCTGTGTAGCCTTCCTGTGAATGTGTTTTCTTCCAGCGCTGCTCAGCAACCCTAGACGCTCACCTCAGCTTTTTAGTGATGTCTGTGTGCCAGGGTTGTCTGTTGATTCGTCGTGTTCTGCAATGAACAAGAGGGGCAACTGCATCTATTGCTGCTGTGAGTGTAGAATTGTAGAAAGCTCTGGTGTTATCTGTGTCGTGGATGAGGATAGGCAGGATACTGGTAGAATAGGGTCAGAGAGAATGCGAGTGTCAATGTGTGTGAAGTTTCTGCGAGGGTGTTAAAGTTGGTGGACATGGATGGCAGGTGAGGACGACAAGGATGAGAAGGTAAGTAGATGGTTAGCTAGGGGGAGAGGGGAGGTTGTGGGGTTAGTTAGGGAGCAAAAGCAGGTAAAGATGAGGTCTAGTGTATGTCTGTGTGTGTGACTCTGGAGGACCATTGAGAGAGGCCAAAGGATGAAGCCAGTAACTGGAGTTTGAAGGCTGTTGACTGGTATCAATGGGGATGTTGAAGTCACTGATGATGTTGGTGGGAATGTCAACCGAAAGAAAGTGAAGAAACCAGATAGAGAATTCATCAAAGAAGGCAGTGGTCGGCCCGGGAGTCGATAAATGACGCCCACTTGGAGGTTGGAGTGTGAGTAGATACGGACAGAGTGCACTTCGGAGGAGGAATTGGATTGAAGGTGCAGTTGCAAGAAAGTAGAAGACCCACTTTCCACCAGGTTTGTTGCCAGTGCAAGGTGTGTGGGATAAATGAAGTCCCGCTATAGCACAGCGCAGCTGGGGAGGCTGTGTCGAAGGTTGTCAGCCATGATTCTGCGAGGTCCAGGAAGGATAGTCTGCAAGAGGTAAAGAAGTTGTGAATGAAGAGGAGTTTATTACAGATGGAATTCCAGCGCGCTCCAGAGAGAGGGGGGGCAGTGAAGACTGGGTCAGAGGAATGGGTTTGATACTTAAAAGATTACAGATGTTTCTTGTAGGTCTGGAGTTACAAGAGGGGGGAACAATGGGTAATGTTGGCTGTGGAGGTCCTGGGTTGGGAGATATGTCGCTGGCTGATAGGAAAAGCAAAGAGATGCAAGTAGGTGGGAGAATGAGAGTGGGCGGCTTGTATTGTGTTTCTGCAGGAGAGGTGTGAGATTGAGAAGCAGGTCAGCAGAGGAGCTCAGGTGGGGAGGCAAGAGCGATGATGAGATAAATATTCGTGTTGGGAGTCATAGAGCTTGGGGGTAGTGAAAGAGGGTAAGGATTAGTGAAGCAGTTACTGTTAGGGCACTGGCAAGCATGGTGAAAGTGTTAATTGAAAGTGAAGTAACAAAGACAGAAGATGGGTATAGCTGGTACATTTCTAATTACTTCTGTGTTATTATAATGTGAGTGCAGTCTGTGTTATACGGCCGTGTGATTCTGGCCTTAAGATGAAGCCATAAAGAAGACCTTTTGGTTTCTGTTTGGTAATATAGCAGTTAAAACATGTTGCACGCATGTAGGGGACCCCTTTAGTGTCCGCGTTACATGTAGGGCAAAAAAAAAAAAGAAAAAATTGTGATGGCAGCATGTAGTTCTATAATATTACCACAAGATGTCCCCATTGCTCAGTAAATGATTTATATTTGTGGGCTGATTAACAGTGTTGACTTTTTCAATTTTATAATTTTTGTAAAGTCACTGCTAAAGGGAACCTGTCATCACATACTTATCTCTGCAGCATGCTTTTACCATCTAATAAGTGGACTTATTTGCATGTAACACTAGGGGTATAAATTGATATTATATTCCTGCTGTGCACTATCTCAGAGGGACAGCAACATTGACCAAGCAGCCATGGGTACTCTATCTGGACTATAATCAGGGTTACTGATTTGATGTCTGCTTTGGCCTGTAAATGTACTATTCATGATATAGAAACATATACAAGTGATACGTCACACCCGGGTAGCAGGAGGCATGATTAGGCCCAGACATAGGTGCCGAGTGATGGTGTGGCTTTTCTGTAGTGTTGTACGGTTTGGGGTATTTCCTACCTGGTTCCTGGCGCTCAAGACCCGCTGGCATATATGATAGTCTATCTAGAGTCTAATGTATGCGTATAATGAGACACATGAGACATACGCTTCTTAAGTATTCCTTGTATTACGTCATACAAGTCAGTGCATTAACAGAATGTAAAATAAATGTAAATTGAGGAGTGCAAGCACTAAACCATGGATTTCAGAGGTAAAGCTTTAAAGCATAGAACAAGTCTCAAAGAGAATATTCAGAGTCTCTGTACTTTCCTGGTAGATGGCGATGGTAAGCAGAAGGGTCCGGTATCCACAAATGGTTCCAAGCAGCAGATTGAAACCAAGTCTTCCAGAGGCCAAGTCACAGACAGATTGCAGACCTGATTCAGGAGCACAGGTTAACCAGCTGAAGTTGTTTAAAAGGGCAAATGGCAAGGAACAGGGCGGGAACACCGAAGCTGAGAACTCCATATTGTTTGAGGGCAAAAGTCAACATAACAGGACAGGAAACAAGATGGGCGAAAAAACACACTAGATCCAAGGATAACAGCGGATGTGGCAAAAAAGTCTGAGAACCTCACACCCGCTCCCATGGTATGTTTTGTTGAAGCAGGTAGATAGGAAAGAGGCAGACCGGACCTTGGTATGAAAAGATAAAACTGTTTACTGCATAACACAATGTTTTACATCTTCATCAACATTTAGCTGCACCACTGGTCTCCATACAGGTTCTGGCTGGATGGCAACTGGATAGGAGTGGTTCGGCAAGTGCAGTTTTGCCGTATCTGGCAGATCTGGCACTTGCAGCAGCACAAACAAAACGCTGCTAGCAACGTTTTTTTTCCTATCACCGCAAATGCCAGATTTGCCAAAAACCGCACCTGACCACAAATCCCACAGGGAATGAATGCGGCTTGCCGCAAGTGAGCCGTTACGCGGCAGATACTGCAAAGCTGCCAGATCTGCCCTGAACGGCACTAAACGCAGATGTGAAAGGTGCCTAACCCTGCTAATCACCTCTAGCTGAGCTTGTTTCAACTTACAGCTGTCATCTCTCCCTGATCACCATTGTGACCAGGCTACAGAGGACATTGGTCAGACATCCTCTTATACAGTCAGTTGCCGACACTTTTACCACCACCTGCTGGTCTCCAGTGGTATTACATGGAAACAACTTACATTTAATTTGACACAGTGACGCAAGACAATACATTAAAACCATAAATTACCCTCATTCAAATGGAAAGGGAAAAGGGAAGGCCGCTCCACCGCCCATTAACCTCCTGGATTCCTGCACCTGGTGTGGCAGCTTTGACAACTGCCCAGGAAACAATGTGAAGTAGAAACCACCGGTGCTTGTCTTCTTAAAATTCTTTTCTTTATTATTTTTTGAAAATTATAGAATCATTCAGCGTGCTAGCTGAGCGCTAGACGCGTTTCGGAAGAACACCTTCCTTAATCATTAGCAAATACAAAATACAAAAGCATATGCATATATAAAAAAAGAAACCTCCACCCACAGCTGAACATAGTTTGCCATGGTTAGTAATAAAGACATTTATTACCCTACAGGCTCCTATGAATGCAGAACCTTTTGTAATGGCCCTTTCTGTGTCATTACACAAGTCTTGGCGTTTATTGCTGAAATTGCTTTCTCCACCACCACAAAATATTCAATACAATGTATTATATGTACAGAACAACTTCACTATTAACCATTACCTATTACCAGAGGTACATGTATTTCACATGTTAGATGGGAGTACATGGAGCAGGCTAAGAAGCTGAGTCCCCTCTTCATACAAAACAGAAGCCAGAGGTTGGGGATGCCAGAGCATTGCCAAATAGAAACATTTTAACTTCCCCCAATATGGGGAAGTTAAAGTGTAAATGTCATTTCATTAAGAAAAAAAAACAATACTGCACTGGTTGTTAATGATGATTTACATAGTAGCTAATATAACACTTTTTTTGTGCCATATGACTTATTTTCTCACATTTTTCTGTGCTTTTTAAAAACTGCATTTTATGGCTGTGTGGGTGTCGCCAGCATCTGCTAACACTGTGTGTGTATTTCCAGTTAGAGAGCAGGCTGATAGTGAGCAGTGTGGCAGCCGAGAAAGGGATAACAGAGATTGTGACTGAGCTATGTGGAGCCAGATAACAGATCTGTAGTTTGTGCCAAGGAAAAAGGAGTTTAC
This sequence comes from Allobates femoralis, assembly GCA_033576535.1. NCBI lineage: Eukaryota > Metazoa > Chordata > Amphibia > Anura > Aromobatidae > Allobates > Allobates femoralis. The sequence continues at coordinate 181,275,248 of JARQOC010000001.1, forward strand.
ACTGAGCTTGACATTCTGACATTGCATAGCAACTGTGCTGTAGGCTGAAATAATCTGATACATTGTTTTCTCATCAGCTGCAGTCAGGAGCTTGCACACTTTGTAGGTCCCGCCCCCTCCCTTGTATGATTACATGCCCTGTATTCAGTGTGAAGACGGCTCTGACTGATAATGAACCTATGTCTGCTTTACACATAGTCTAGTGGGGACACCTTGTGGAAGGTTTATGAATGGTTTTCAACCAGAATTTTCTGATAAAGTGTATTTAAAGTTTTATTAAAATCAATTGCTATACATTATTATTAAATAAAAATTTAAACTGGTTATGCCTTAAAGCAAAAACGTGGCTTATGCTAGATGGGTTAGAAAAAACTGTAGGGAAAAAACATTCTGCTGTGGCTACATCAGTGAAAAAAAAGGCTCTTTGAAAGCTATGATGCAGAGTACTAGTTCTGGTTAACCTTTACCCGTGAGGTTTTTGTCCCCTAATGAATGTAATAAATCTCTAGACAGTGAATCCCAGTGGAAGAACCAGAGTTGATGACACTTTAGCTTTGTTAGAACATTAAAGGGAACCTGCCAGCAGGATTTAGGGCTTTAAAGTGAAGTCAGAGCCTTACAGGCACTGGTATGCTGAATGCAATCAACCTTTACTTCAATGATTACATATATGATTGCAGAGACGATGGAGTGTGCAGCAGAACGTCACTATCAGGGCTGGGTTGCTTTGTATTACCCTGTCGGCTCTAAGCCAAACCCTACCTTACTCCTGTCACTCTACAGGCACTGTGTTCTGTGTGCCCCACCTCATCACTCACCCCGTGCCCCAGTCTCTGCGCAGTCCCCTGTCTCTCTCACTCACAGGATCCCGCTATTGCATTTTGATCACAATAGCGGCGATCTGTAAGGAGAGGAGATGGGACACAGAGACTAGGTGGCGGGTCTTCTGCTCTCTGGCAACCGGCTATCGCCAGATAAGCAGTAAGAGGCAGGCACACGGACGAGGCAGGGATAGTCCCATCTCAGGTACTGCTGTGCAGTAATTAATAATAATGCACTCTGCCCCCAATCAGACGCCCCCATATCATAAATTGAAATGAAACACAATCTCAAATCCTGCTACTACTTATTCCACAGTTGAATAATCTAAGGGTATGTTCCAACTGGTCGGCGGGTTGCTTACGGCAGCAGGACTGCGACCCGCAACACCCAAGAGTCCACAGCTGCTGGCGGGTGTCCTTGGGTGGCCTTAGCGGTATACGAGCGGTATCTGCAGCCCTGAAGCAGTAAGATTTGCTGCACTCTGAGAACGACGGAGTTGATAGAACATGCTCATTCAGTTGCTACGCTGGGAACCAGGGTACATGAATAGCATGTTAAAATCGGTTGCCCACTAGATTTTTACATAGCGACCCCCGTTATTACATAAATTTAATGAAAAATAAATGTCAAATCCTGCTTACACACTATGTCCCAACCCGGAGTCTGAATACTCTAAGGGGGGTAGTTTCCAAACTGGTTTACTTTGTAGGGGTTACTGCTTAACCAGTTGGTCAAAGATTCTGCAAAAGTGACATGAAACCAGAAACAATCCCGCAAAATTCACGCTCAAAATTATAGTATGTCCACATGCTGCTGTAAAGAGGAAATTGTTAATACCTTTTTGTGGTGTAAGTCCTTTGTAGGCACTGTGCTTACCTGATGGTTAATTGTAATTCACTTTGCACTGACCACTGCACATTGATAAGGATAAAATGCTCACACTCCTAGATGTATTCTTTGACGAGTGTAGTTTGTAAAATAGGGTATCTTTACACTGTGCATCAAAAATTGCACAATTGGCGAACCTATAGGGGGAGTAGATGAATAGTCAAAATAGAAAAATTAAAAATTCAGGTTTGTCCACATATAGATAAAAATTTTCTTCAATTTAAAAACAAACAAACTGCACTATTGGCTTCAAATTGGCATCCTGGTGTTGCCCTTAGTTGTAGAGTTCATCTCTTACTGTTTTTTTTGCAATGTCTTTGGCTGCCAGCTGAAGAATATTAAGGGCCCTTATTTTAAAGGGAAACTGTCAGCAGGTTTTTGCTATGTAATCAGACAGCATTATGAAGTTAGGACAAAGACCTTGATTCCAGAGATTTATAACTCTGTTTACTGGGTGCAGCAGTTGTAAGTTCTTCACCATCTGTCACGGTGTAGGGAATAATGATAAGGGAATTGCATTTACCGGCAGAGTGACCAGGGAAGACTAGTCTGACCCTAGTCTAGGAACCCTGAATGGCCCTCATCCCGAAGGTATCTCTGATGGTGAGAGGGTTCGGGCCTCCAGCCTCTCCCTAAAACCCCTCCACCAGCCCTGCACTATTCCCCCCTCACCTCCCTCCACAGAACTGGGATACAGCAACTCCAAAGGAAAGGACATCAGCCACACAAACACATAGGTCAGCACAGCATGACTTCCAGGCATAGAGTGAAACTCCAGCACCACCACCTGGTGGAAGGAGAGGCTACTTGAAGGCTAGGGGGAGGGCGGTTCAGGTGAGTCACACATTAACCCCTCAATCAGCAGGCGAACCTAAGGTATGTGCCCACAGGAAGGTTTTGCTGCATTTGAGATCAGGTTTTGCCTTGGTTTTATGTAAATCTATGCTAATCTAATCCTGAGGTTTTGGTTTCCAGTAAAACCTATGTTATTAGGGAAAAGCTTTCACACACATTGGTTTTTGTTCTCTGGAGACGGTGTAAACACCAGGATTTGCTGCATTTTTGTTTTCCAGCAAAACCTATGATTCTAGGATTAGCTGTCCCAACACATTGGTTTTTGTTTGGTGAAGAAAGTGGAAACACCTCAGGTTCTGCTGCGTTTTAGAAAGAATGAGCATGTCAGTTCTTTGCTGCACTTTTGCTAATGTGGAAACATCTGTGGTATTTCCATTTTCTGTAGAGAGAAAAAAACTGTGTGAAAGCTTTTCCCTAATAACATAGGTTTTGATGGAAACCAAAAACTCAGGATTTGATTAGCATAGATTTACATAAAGCCAAGGCAACACCTGATCTCAAACGCAGCAAAACCTTCCTTTGGGCGCATACCCTAATAGTGAATGCAGTTCTGGAGCACAACACAGGAGGCAAAGACCCTCACAACCATCAACTTTGCAGCTCTTAAAGACAAACACATACACAGCAGCATCCAGTAATGTCGGCACCAACTAAGCGCGTGACACCCTCATACACCAACACTTTCTGTGTACATTATATAAAGACAGCTGGTAATCAGTGCTGCGTCTTTGATAAGTCTGAGGTAGAGGCCAGTTATCCTGTAATTATAATGTCATGCTTATAAAACAATGATCATATTGAAACGGCAAAACAGAACCCAGTGAGTTGGAGTTAGCGCTGCAGAATATGGTGGCGCTATATATTAAGATTTATTATTATCTCGGCCCCTATATCATGGTACACTGAAATTACATAGCAAAAACTTGCTGATATTTTTCGTTTAACTACTTCATTTTTCAAGACCTGAAGCACCACTCCAGTGTTTTCTTGTTATTTCACAGCTGAAGTGGTGCTTTAATTCAAGTCCCCCAAACCCTGTGTTCTACTCAAGTGCTGCTGTTTTCATCTGTTTCCATTGTCGCTCTGGTCGGTCTCTGGAGTTTTGGGATCTGCCGGCAGTTCCAGTGTTTCATGGAGCACAACGGAGATAACAACTTAAAGGGATCCTGTCACCCCCAAAACGCCTCCTAAGCTATCAAAACATGTCCATGCAGCATCCCATCACTAATCCCACACTACTTTTGGCTCAGAAAAGCATTCTGTAAGAGTGTAGAAAAACATTTTATAACTTACTCATTAGCGATGTTAATGAGCTGGGGCTATATTCTTTAGTCCCTAGGGCGGGCCATCTTCGTCATGAGATTACGCCCTAATAGGCGTGATCTTCAATGCATATTGGATTCTGCGCCTCCCTGCTCTCCTCGGCGCTGCCTGGGCTGTAATGGGGCTGTAATGACGTGAATCGCGTCATTTCCGGCATCGGGAGACGTCAGTACACCCACGCTGCATGTGCAGTGCGGGGCTTGAAGCCCACAGAGCGGCGCTGGTGTACTGATGTCACCTGATGCCGGAAATGATGCGATTCGCGTCATTACAGCTCCATTACAGCCCAGGCAGCGCCGAGGAGAGCAAGGGAGGCGCTGAATACAATATGCATAAAAGATCATGCCTATTAAGACGTGATATTATGACGAAGATGGCCCGCCTTAGTGACTAAAGAATATAGCCCCAGCTAATTAACATCACTAATGAGTAAGTTATAAAACGTTTTTCTGCACTTTCACAGGATGCTTTTCTGAGCCAAAAGAAGTGTGAGATTAGTGATAGGATGCTGCAGGGACATGTTTTGATAGCTTAGGAGGCGATTTGGGGGTGACAGGATTCCTTTAATACATCTCTATAGAAGCATCATTCTGGCTCTCATAGAGAAGCATTGATTGCTCGTGAAGTAATTTGTGACTTCCAGCCAATCAAAAGTTGCCAGTAAAAATGGTGCTGCGTGATCGGATCATTGTTAAAAAAGGAAGAAAACGCAGAAGGGTAAGTATAAGACGAGGCAGGGGACTTAGATTTAAAGGGATCCTGTCACCTCCAAAACGCCTCCTAAGCTATCAAAACATGTCCCTGCACCATCCAATCACTAATCTCACACTTCTTTTGTCTCCTAAGATCATCCTGTGAAAGTGCATAAAAATGTTTTAATACTTACTCATTAGTGATTATAATTAGCTGGGGCCATATTTTTTTAGTCACCAGAGGGTGTTCTTTTGCAGCTCCAGGATCCAGCCCCTCTCTGTCTGTGCTGCTGTGAAACTGAAACTGAAGGCAGGACTAATGATTTGCATTCTGTGAGTGATAGAGAGGGGGGAGGGCAATGCCTGCACATCACAGCAAACACACAGAGACAGGGTGGATCCTGGAGCTGCAAAACAGCCTGTCTTGGTGACTAAAGAATATAGCCCCTGCTAATTATAATCACTAATGAGTGAGTATTAAACGTTTTTATGCACTTTCACAGGATGCTTTTAGAAGACAAATGGAGTGTGAGATTAGTGATGGGATGCTGCAGGGACATGTTTTGATAGCTTAGGAGGCGTTTTGGAGGTGACAGGATCCCTTTAATGCACCACTCCCACACTGAAAAAACCAAACACTGTATTGGTGCTTTAAAAGAAGTTCAAAAGGCAGAACATACGCACAGCAAGTCATTTTTACATTGCAAAGCATATTTTCATTTTGTAATTCTATTATTTATGGAGTATACCTGCCAAAAAAGACGACGTGTGCACATACCTTTTAAGAACAAAACTGGTAGAGGCAGTCAGTGGTTAGCAAGCTCTTTCCTCGCAATAAAATGAATGGCTGTCTCCCAAAGTGAAAATCGTGAAAGTCTTGTCTAGTTTTTTATTTAGGGATGAGGAATGCTAGGGTCTTGTGTCATGTACTTTTATTCTATGAAAATAAGCCCATATTTTAAACCTGTATTTTCATTGCTACATTATGTCCTAAGAAATTGAGCACCTGAAAGACACAGATGTTGGTTGTGTTCTTTAAAAGTAAATGTTAAATATTCAGCTGAATGGTAGTGGGTTGGGAGGGGCAGGATGTCTATGCAAGCACAGGATATGGGGAAAGGAAGCAAGTGAAACCTTCCCCATCTGTAGCGTCTATTATGGTTTGGGACCCAGAAGCAAAATATCATAATACTCTATTTTTCACTCAAGACATAAGTACAAAAAAATTACTTAATTTTGAAGTTACTCATTTAAGTCCTTTCATTAAAGCTATAGTAGCATTGTATAGGGTACTTTTAAAGGAATCTGTCAACTAGATTTTGCTATGTAATGTTAGAGCGGCATGCTGTAGAGCTGAGAACCTGGTTCCAGCAATGTGTCACTTGCTGGTCTGTGTGCTGTCATATTAAGACAATCATTTTTTTCTGCTATAGTTTAAGTAATATTCAGAATGCTGAGCCTTGTATAACCCGGCCTACAGCACTGATTGGCCGCTTTCTGACTCACTACACTTTACATTGTCTGAAAGGTGCTAATCAGTAGCTGGGCCAGGCTTTCACCTGCTGACAAATTCCCTTTAAATGGTTACTGTTCTTTCAGCAAACCGTACATAAATCAGTAGTGCAACCAACTATAGGAATCACTTTAAAGTATCTTATGAGCGAAATGTGCTTTCCCTGCATATAAGCCACTTCTCCTTATTCCTTCTACCGTAACTCATCATCCACTCTAACAAAAAAAAAAAAACCACGGCTGAAATCTGTCTTGGTCAAATCACCAACCATAGACCGCCAGCTCACTTACATTTCCATTAACAACTTCTAATAAACTCTACGGAGAGGAGAGGAGTGAGGATCTGTGGAAACAGTGAGACACAGGCAGCTGGTGGTGTAACTGTTCTACTATTGTACCCCACCCCCAATGCTGGATTCACAGCTACACTTCCCAGTACTTCTATATGACAACTGCCATGCTGCTACTGCTGCTGTCTGCTACACAGAAATAGAAAATGCGGAATCCCTTTATGTGCTGTGTATGAGAAAGATGGCCACTAGTCTCCACCCACTGCATCGCAGATGATTGAAAACACAGGTATGGAGAATTTGGGTTATTGAAAAAGATTATACAAATCCAGTGACTGATACTTGTGTTTCGTATACCTTGATTTAAAAAAAGAAAAAAACATCTATTTTTCACCTTCACTCATGGGTTTTGTACACAATGTATGTGAAACTACTTACAAGCCAGATAAAGATAAAACTCTTCATTGTAGCGGAAAAATGTGCACAATATTGTATATAAAAACGTATTGAACATTTATTCTGCAACGTTATTGGAAATTAATTCTAGCACCTTTTTCCTTTTCTCTTTAAAGTGTCTCTTGATACACTTGTCTGCTTAAGGGCCACGTCACACACACAGATATTTGTGCAGATATTGTTCGCAGATCTCTGGTTGCAGTGAAATCATGGACACATTGTACCATTTGTACACAGCCACAAAATTGAACAATGTGTCCATGATTTCACTGCAACCAGAGATCTGCAAACAATATCTACACAAATATCTGTGTGTGTGACGTGGCCCTAAGAAGGATCTTCTCTGTGGAGCATGCAGCATCATGTCCCACATCATGTTTGTTTCATCTACCTCGGAATCGTTGTTCCATCTCCTTGATACACTGATGAAATCACTAGCTTTTCAAGAAAGTAGGCCAAATAGTAATGTAAAAAATGTAACTTGAATTTCATCAGACGACCCAAGGATCTGAAATGTTTCAGCATGTTCTCCACTGTGGACTTAAATTTTGGATCTTTGTTGTTCCCGAGAAATTTCTTCATGGCTTGGTTAAAAGAATCCCAAGCTTTTTTCTCAAAATCTTTCACTTTTGTTTCATGAATTTCCAAATATCCTGACCCACAAAAAATGCTTTCCTTCAGTTTTGCTTTGGACATTCTATGAAACTTGGTACACAGGTACTTAAAAGCATCCCCTTGTTTAGGTAGAGTTTTCAAAAACTACTTCATCAGTCCAAGCTTAATGAGTATTCTAAATTAATTTTGTTATATGGTTCAAGTAAAAATCCTTACGGTTCCCTAATTACACTAACTGATATATTTTATTTTTGCCCCCTACTCTGTCTCCCTTCTTTTCAAAGAGGTGTCCGTAAAGGCAGTCTCTGCCCCTTAATGGCGCTTTGTTTGAGAATCTCAGCATGCACTGGCATTCTCAACAATAGTGTCATAGACAATAAGTAGGGAAAATAAATCAATAGTAGTGCAATAAGTAAACATTAGGGATTTTGTAATTATTACTTCTATAGTGCCATTAGATTCCATGGCGATTTACATATGGAAGGGGCAGATGAGGACAAGTACATTAAGTATGGACAATCAAATCATACAGGTAAAGGAGGGGAGACGACCCAGTCTACAGGGGCTCAGTCTATGATAAATGGGTGGGAATACAGTAGGAGGGGGAAATGCTGAACCTGAGACGGTGTGGTGGACCAGGTCTCAATGTAAGTTGTAGACTTGTCGGAAGAGGACGGTCTTCAGGTTTCGCTTGAAGGTTCCCAGCTAGGCGAATGTCTGATATGTTGGAGGAGAGAGTTCCAGAGTATGGTGGATGCACGGGAGAATGCAACAGTATTAGAATTTAGTTTAGATTACTTCATTGAATAAATATATGGTTGAAAATTTTAGTCTTCCGCCCACCAATTTAACTTCTTCACCCCACATGTGTATTATTTATATATTTTTTTTTTATTATTGTTTTATTTTAAGTGTGGCAAAAGGGGAGTAATTTGATCTTATTTTTTTATTTTTTTTAAATATTTTTTAAAAACTTTTTTCACTTTTTCTTTGTTTTACTCGACCCCTTAGGGCACCTGCACTGTCTAATCCAGTGGTTCTTAACTTTGTTTGAGGTACCCAACCCACCAGTTTCATATGCACATTCACCGGACCCTTCTTTAGTGATAAATCTACATGCAGCCGTCGGGAGTGTTTTGACCTCCGTGGAAACCCTGAGACCAACACACCATACCCCTGGGGTTCGATTGAACCCCGGTTAAGAACCACTAGTCTAATCTCTTTTGTAGTACAGCGCCATGCTTATGACACTGATCCAGCGTTCACAGGAAGTGAGGCATTACAGCAACAGGGGTCATCATCTGACCCTTCATTGTCATGGAAACACATCGGTACCCCATGAATATCAAGATCCCTGCTGTGACATGTTAGATAGCGTTATCAAACTGGCAGCACGATTTAACAGGTTAACAGAAGCCGATGGATTGGAGATCCACTCGCGTCTGTTAGCTGCACAAGTCGGCTAGTCAGATCAGCCGACATACAGGGCGTGGTGCGAGCTCAGCATGTGAGCTGACAAAGTGAGGGTCGCGACCGAGGACGTACCTAGAAGTCTTTGGTCATGATGGGATTAACAATGGTAAAGAGATGCTAGGAGTTACCAGTCATTGGGCTGCTGACCACACAGTAATCATAGCACTGATGGGACGTAGTCAGTATCCTGAATAAATACATTCATCCAGGAACTTTATAGCTGACATCATCTCCTATTTGGAGTCATTCCCATCTCTCATCTCCATGATCACTTTTCACATCCACACATTCTCTCTCCAGACTTCCCTCTTCTCCAGTCGTCTGCAGCACATCCTGAAATGGTGCCCTTAAAAATAAAAGCATCTTTATAACTTTATCTATGGGAACATATCTCGCATGTTGCGCTCCTAAATAATTGACACTCGCTGTGCTTCCTGCACAAAATACCCCTCACACACACTAACCCTCTATAATATCTCCTTACACAAAACCCAGTAAAATCTTCCACACCATTCACCTCTCCACAATATGCGCCTCACACCCTTCACAACTCCATAATGTTTCCTCATACCCTGCACCTCTGTCCCCCACAGCTCTGAAAAACGTGAATACGGTTGAATATAAGATGAGAACCAGAGCGTCCCCATCCTCCGTAAGCTGCACACCATCCTTCTGTGGGCCTCGTTTTGTGCAGGTCTGCTGTACTTAAGAAAACAAAACTATTGCATTACTTTTGCCTTTTCGCCACGTTTTGGAGTCTTTCCATGATGGATGGTGTCATTCAGCAGTACAATGTATCCTACAAAAAAAAAACATTCCCGGTCATTAAGGGGTTTTCCATTAAAAAAACACAACTATTTACAATTGTATATGTAGAATACAGAACATACTAATAGACTTAAACTTTTTTTTTTCTTGCAAATAACTTTTTTGTGTCAGGCTCCGATCTTGATACCAGCTGTTCTTTTGGCATGGCATTCTGAATCGTGGGTGGATTGTGTGCTGAGTCGTGTAGACATTTCATGTGTGTTCCTTGCTTAGAAGCAGAGATGAACATATTAATGTTGGCTTACATTGATTCTTGTACATGCTAAAGCAATGCTTATAGTTCCAGGAAAGAAACCAGAGATCAGGTTTGGGAGGTGCTGTCTGACCTCTCTAGGACGGTAGATCCCATAATGTGGATTCAGGGGGCTGCAAAGATTTTCAAAACAAATGATGCACAGGTGTGAAGTTTTTAATGTCTCAAACTCAATCTGTTCAGAAATGATGATATATTCTGTTTTATATTACTTGTATTCATTTTACCCTATTTATCTTAATTGTAAAACTCTTTCCAAGTCTATCTTAGTCTGTTTTGTGCTACTTTTATTATTTTTTCAATTAAAAACCTTTCACAAGGTAGGTAGCTCTGGGTGCAGTGGTGTAACTTGAAGCTCATGGGCACTGATGCAAAAGCTCCAATGGGGCCGCCAATTGTTGCAAATCTTTATTTACTAATTTTATTAGTGTTTTTCTATAAGCCAAAGAGACTTCCAGGGCACGGGTGCAATCACAACCCCTGCACCTGTTGTAGTTCCGCCTCTGTCTGGATGCCCTTAGACATGGGGGCCGATTGATTAAATCTTTACGCCACAAAAGTAGTGTAAAAGTCTTATGAAAGTTGCAATTTTTTTTGTGTAACAGAAGTTGGGCAAAAGTTCTGTGAGTTTTGACGATTTTGTGTCGCTTTTGAACAGCTCTGTGGACAGTCAGGGCTGGAGGATGACCTCACACCATCCCATCTAATTCATCAATAGTGGTGGTGTTTTTTATGCCAGAAATGCTACTTCATTTTGTGACTGAAGTAGCGTGTCTGGTGTGGCGCACAGCAGCAGACTTAGAGGGGTGTTCTGATCTCCAAGGTCATAGCCCAATATGTAGTAGGTGTAATAATATTCGTAAATACCCCCAAATAGAAATGTAGTATAGTTCTCCTGATTAACCATTGCTCCTAAAAATCACCCCCCAGCCTATCAATAGCTGTCCCTGCACCTTCCTAATGGTATTCTACCTATCCCTTTATAACGTAAATGAGTATTTTCAAAGTTTAATAAGTGGTTTTCATCCTTACATAACTGCGGCTTCTGTTCCCCTGAGAAGTCGCAAAAGGTGTTCCCTGAGATTGAGTCTCACTTTCTCTGCCGCTTGTATACACACCCCAATGGGCGTGATAATGCTTCTGCAGCATCCCCTCTCTCCTCCATGAGTGGATTAGCCATTATGACGCTAATCGCGTCATATCCGGCTCTGATGACATCAGTACACCCTTTGGGTGTATCGGCGGACCTCATGATGCGCATTGCACATGTGAGTTTTGCTTTACGGCAGCTCATGTGTGATGAGCTGCTGTAAAGCAAAACTCGCACATACGCAGTGCGCCCAATGGGTGTACCGACGTCATCAGAGCCGGATGTGACGCGATTAGTGTCATAATGGCTAATCCGCCCATGGAGTAGGGCGAGGATGCTGCAGAAGCATTATGGGGCCCATCGGGGCATGAATACAAGCGGTAGAGGCGGCGAGACTCAATCTCAGGGAACACCTTTTGCCACTTCTCAGGGGAACAGAAGCCGCAGTTATGTAAGGATGAAAACCACTTTTTTAAACTGTGAAAATACTCATTTAGGTTATAAAGGGATAGGTAGAATACCCTTAGGAAGGTGCAAGGACAGCTATTAATGGGCTGGGGAGTTGTTTTTAGGGGTCAGGTTTTCTTTAACTCATGCACAGGGCATTGCAGGACCTAGGTACGACCACTAACAACTATGAGTGGTCATAACCATGGATACCTACGCTGCTGCAATGCTCTGCACATGAGGTAAATGACATCTAATTACCAACAGAATATTCATATACTGCATATGTAACCAGGTTGGGAAATGACAAAGGTAACAAGTTCCGCCTATATGTAAGGAAAAACGGGAAACAAAAGTGGAGTACTTCTGTGAACTATGAGAATAAAAATACACTGCTGGGGTAGCCACAAACCACCATCGAATAATACAATATTACATTTCTATTGGCACATAAACATTTTTTGCATTACATATACAGTATATTGTGGTCTAACAAGTTGGAAAGAACATGAAGGAGCATTGTCGATAGACAGTGACACCAATAGAAAAGGCTTACACATTGAACTCGGGTGCAAAGATGCATGTAAACGGATGCATAGAATAGTGTTAGGCCAAACGTCAATGCAATTGACTCCTTACCATGTGTGCAGATGACAGAGAAAATGCAATAACCAAGTGCACAATGTCACAACTGCCTATTGTTGAGCCAATACGTTTGATATCCATACATTTAGGATTTGTTAAAGCTGCACACATTTTATTTTTAGGTTAAGTCATACAAATTAATGTCACCAGGATCTAAACATTTAAGCACTCTGTTAGAAAAAGATCCCTCAGTATTCTCTAGTAAATCCTGTTCCTCCAGCTGTATAAATGTGGCGTGCATGTTCCATACTAGGTCTTAAGCACCAGTCGGTGTCACTAGAGCTTCACGTTCCCCATCCTGACATGTCACAGGGTCAGGCAGATGTTATTGGTAGACGCTTGCATGTAACTCATTGCTTCTCTGACTGAGCAATATCATCCCTCTTCACTGGCTGTTCAGTACAGGCATTTTTCCCTTAACATGTTCCTCTGCCTGGTCACTATGGTGATGCCCTATTTCTCATGTTCGCTATTTTATCCTGAGATTGATTTTGTAGACGTTATTTCTGAAAGTGACCGAGGCTAAGGGAAATAACTGTCCCCAGCATCTCAGAGCTTAATAATATTTTCCATTTGTCATAAAGCGGGTTATCATTACCATTTTAGTACCCGCTGTTGGGAGCCACGTGGGGATACAGTCCTGACAGTTTCCAATATGTCTGTCAGATTTATTCACCATGTATAACGCTTGCCTAACCTACTAACCAAGGGCATGACTGGGCTTTTCAACAATCTAGTGGAGAGGCTGCGACTAATAGCTATGATGTGTACTATACCGTAGGCTGGTTTCACACTGCAGGATTTCACTGATCAGAGTTCATCAGTGTTTGTGAGCCAAAACCAGGAGTGATGGTGGGTTTACACACACCAACTTACGGTATCTGTCCAACTTCTGACCAACTTGCTGGTTGCAGTGAAATCATGGACACATTGCTCCATTTTGTGGCTGTGTACAAATGGAACAATGTGTCCATGATTTCACTGCAACCAGCAAGTTGGTCAGAAGTTGGACAGATAAGTTGGTGTGTGTAAACCCACCATGAAACCTGTAGAGAAAATCTCTAATTGAAAGATTGACACCTGTTCTGAGTTTTGGAGACACTCCTGGTTTTGGCACACAAACCAGATGGAACCTGATCAGTGAAATCCTGCAGTGTGAAACCAGCCTCAGGCCCCTTTCACATCAGCGCTTTTGCTGATTTGCGGCAGATCTGGCAGATTTACTGCATATGCCGCGTAACAGCTGCACTTGCAGCAAGCCCCATTCATTCTCTATGGGATGTGCGGCAAATGCATTTTTTTGCTGTGATCTGGTACTTGCGGCATGTCAAAAAACGACCGCTAGCTGTGTTTTTTTGACCTGCCACAAGTGCCGGATTGCGGCAAAAGCAGTATTTGCCACAAGTCCCATAGAGCATGAACTGGGCTTGCCGTAAGAGCAGCCGTTACGCGGCAGATGCGGTAGATCTGCCGCAAATCAGCAAAAACGCTGATGTGAAAGGGGCCTTGTAGGTAAGTAAAAAAAAAAACAAAAACCATCTTGTGACTTCAGTTTTGGGAACAACTATTTGCCAGATAATTCAACTTTCTATCAGGCAGAAGTAAGAATGTAATAGATACTGGGTAAATTGTTTTAATATTTTACACATCTGGCTGTTGAAGAAAGTGATGTTTGGATTTTAAGTTTGTGGGTAATTACCTGTTAGGCTAGGTTCATATGACAGTATAAAAAAATCGGTCTAAAAGTGAGACAAATTCTTTCTGTTAGCTATCTGTATGCAATCTGTGTGGTTTTTTTTTTTTGTTCAGTAGCAGTAATTAATCATTTTTAGGAGCATTTACAGTTTCCTATGCTACAGAATTGCAATGAATCCGTGAAGATCTGATGCCTGTCTATGGTATTTTTTCTTGCACCTATAGACGTGAATGGGTGAGTCTCATCCGTTTTTAGAGACAAATCGAAGCATGGTGCAGTTAAAAAAAAAAAAACAAAGCAAAAAATAACAAAAAACTGCGCTCAATGGGAGAAACAAATTAGTAATCTTATAGTTGTGATACCTTTTTAAGCTAGCAAAAACAAAGTAATTGTTACAAAGCAAGCTTTCGAGACTGCTTACATTTCTTCTTCAGGCATGGTAGAAAGAAGTATCTGAAGAAACATAAATATATACATAAACAGAGCAAAGACATGGCATAATAAATGGGCATTTAAATAACACGGAGTTTAAAGGGAACCAACCACCTCAGATCACCCTAATACACAGTTAGTACATGTCCCTGCACCCTAAGGATACCTTTCCAGCACTGTTTTTGTGTAAAATCTTGCATTAGTATAACTGATATAAAGAGTTTATAAACTTACTAGCCTGGAGACATCTGGGCGTATCCCTCCTTCTGTTATACTTCAGGGCTGTGCATTGCATGTCTGTGCTCCCCCTCCCTCCGTGCCTGCTGCCTGCCCTGATGGGCGTGATCGTTATCTCCTCTGCACAGAGGGAGGGGGAGCACAGCCATGCAATGAATGCACAGCCCTGAAGTATAACAGAAGGAGGGATACGCCCAGATGTCTCCAGGCTGGTAAGTTTCTAAACTCTTTATCAGTTATACTAATGCAAGATTTTACACAAAAACAGTGCTTGAAAGGTATCCTTAGGGTGCAGGGACATGTACTAACTGTGTATTAGGGTGATCTGAGGTGGTTGGTTCCCTTTAATGAGTGAATCCTGAATTAGTTTAGATTGTGGTGTGATCAGAATAGGATCACAGACCTGGTGCCCTCAGTGTCTCTGGAACAGAGTGCTCAGATTTTGTAGTCCTAAGGGTGCCATCACACGCTTCAATTTACTGAACGATATTGTTAGCGATCACATGCACGCGCGATCGCTAACAATATCGTTCAGATCACTGGTGAGCTGTCACACAGACTCACCAGCGATCAATGGACCAGAGACATCGTGGAAACAATTTAAACATCGTTTCCATGATGTCTTGCTCCCGCTGCCAGCCTGCGATAAGATGTGTACCTTAGTTACCAGCCTCCTCTGCTCAGCGGCTGGTATCTAAGGTACAAAGCGGGTAACTAGGGTCCCTAGTTACCCGCTGTGTACTTTAGATACCAGCCGCTGAGCGGAGGAGGCTGGTAACTAAGGTATACATCGGGTATCTAAGCAGCGCGCGCTGCCTAGATACCTGCAGTTTACCTTGGATACCAGCTTTCAGCGCTTGTGAGATGCTGTAGGAGCTGGCTTATCGGTTGTCTCCCGGTGTCACACGCAGCGATGCTGCGAGTCCACCGGCCGACCAACGACAGATTTGTGAACATGTTCACAAATCTGCGATCAAACAATCAAGCGATTTTACAATCGCTTGATTACACGCAGCGACGCACAGACGATATCGCTTAAAGTGATCCTAAACCCACAAACTGACCCCCCACATCTTTAGACCTGTCCCTGCACCCCCTCTTATCATTTCTAGCCATCCCTTTTGCAGAAAAAAATCGCTTTTGTAAAGTAGAGAAAAAGTTATATTTCCTTTGTCCTGTGTGAGTTCTCTGTTTCTGAGGAAGCTGCAAATAGGCCGGGTCTGTCTGCTGCTCCCTTGTAATTATGCACGCCCCTCTCAGGTTGCTGCCTTGGTAAGAGCCTGGCCGCATCATGAAAGGGGGCGGGGCTCCGGCATGACGTGGCCAGGCTCTTAGAAGCAGAGAGTGGCGTGCATAATTACAAGGGAGCAGCAGACAGGACCCGCCCATTGCGGCTTCCTCAGAAACAGAGAACTCACACAGGACAAAGTAAATATAACTTTTTCTCTACTTTACAAAAGCGATTTTTTTTTTTCTGCAAAAGGGATGGCTAGAAATGATTAGACCTGTCCCTGCACCCCTCTTAAGATGTGGGGGGGTCAGTTTGTGAGTTTAGGATCACTTTAAGCAATCAAAAAAGGAGATCGCTCAAGCGATATCGTTCTGAAAATCGATGCGTGTGACGTGGCCCTAAATCCTCCTGACAGATTTAGTGCTGTGTGAGCAAAATCAGTTGTAATGAATTTGTATTCCTGGACCTTTTTTTTGATTTTTGTGATTAAAAGTTGCCTTTTAATATGACAACTTTCATATTGTCAATGTTGTGTCATGGGCCACAGAAATGTTTGGCCACAGGCAAATGTTTCTTTTTTCGTCTGTAATAGTGTGATGAATAGACCTCATCCTTGCTGTCAGTCTTTGTCCTGTTTTTTCAACATAGAAACCCCCAACAGGACATAGCAGTGCATCTCAATAAATTAGAAGATCATCCATAAGTTACCATATATACTCCAGTATAAGCCGAGTTTTTAAGCACAATTTTTGTGCTGAAAAGTGCCCACTCCGCTTATACTCGAGTTAGTGTACAAGATCAGAGTGGGGGGGATGCGCTGATCGGGCACTGGAGGCGGCATTAGTAGCGGAGAGGTCACGTGCCCCCGCTCATTAATGCAATGCAATATGCACTGCATCCTCCTGTCCATCAGCAGTACATATTACATTGCGCTAAGTATACTCGCCCCCCCCCCCCTATCGTCAGTATATGCCCCCATGCTGCCGCACACCGTAAAATAATAAACCATTGATCATTCTCGTCCTCCCTGCTTGTGCCGCCGCCATGTGACCAGCGCAGCTGCGATGACGTCAGTGCTGCTGCGCCGGTCACATGCCCCGACACAAGCAGGAAGACTGGAGGACGCAGCAGTGACAGAGGGTGAGAATGATCAATGGTTTATTATTTTATGGTGTGTGACAGCACGGGGGCATATACTGTGATGGGGGGGCTTGTATACCGGTGAAGGGGGCTTGTATACTGGTGAAGGGGGCTTGTATACTGGTGAAGGGGGCTTGTATACCGGTGAAGGGGGCTTGTATACCGGTGAAGGGGGCTTGTATACCGGTGAAGGGGGCTTGTATACCGGTGAAGGGGGGCGCTATTCCAGAGGTGGGGGGGGGGGCGCTATTCCAGAAGTGGGGGGGGGGGGGGCGCTATTCCAGAGGTGTGGGGGCGCTATTCCAGAGGTGGGGGGGCTATTCCAGAGGTGGAGGGGGGGCGCTATTCCAGGGATGGGGGGCTATAACAGGATGAGGGGCCATTTACAGTGATGGGGGCTATATACCAGGATGGGGGGGGCACTATTCCAGTGATGTGGTGGGGGCGCTATTCCAGTGATGTGGGAATATGTACAGTGAAGGGGACTTATATACCGGTGAAGGGGGCTTATATACGAGGATGGGGGGCGCTATTCCAGTGATGGGGATGCTATTCCAGGGATGGGGGGGGTGCTATTCCAGGGATGGGGGGCTATAACAGGATGAGGGGCCATTTACAGTGATGGGGGCTATATACCAGGATGGGGGGGGCACTATTTCAGTGATGTGGTGGGGGCGCTATTCCAGTGATGTGGGAAAATGTACAGTGAAGGGGGCTTATATACGATGGGGGGCGCTATTCCAGTGATGGGGATGCTATTCCAGTGATGGGGGGGGGCGCTATTCCAGGGATGGGGGGGCGCTATTCCAGGGATGGGGGGCTGTAACAGGATGAGGGGCCATTTACAGTGATGGGGGCTATATACCAGGATGGGGGGGCACTATTCCAGTGATGTGGTGGGGGCGCTATTCCAGTGATGTGGGAATATGTACAGTGAAGGGGGCTTATATACCGGTGAAGGGGGCTTATATACGAGGATGGGGGACGCTATTCCAGTGATGGGGATGCTATTCCAGTGATGGGGGGGCGCTATTGCAGGGATGGGGGGGCGCTATTCCAGGGATGGGGGAATGTACCAGGATGAGGGGCCATTTACAGTGATGGGGGCTATATACCAGGATGGGGGGGCACTATTCCAGTGATGGGAGGGGGGGGGCTATTCCAGTGATGTGGGAATATGTACAGTGAGGGGGTTATGTACCAGGATGAGGGGCCATTTACCATGATGGGGGCGCTATATATCAGTGATGGGGGGATTATATACCAGGATGAGTGTCTGCTGCATTTCCCTTCCCAGGCTTATGCTCTAGTCAATAGGTCAATTAGAGGCCTCTGCTTATTCTCGGGTCGGCTTATACTCCAGTATATACAGGAAATTTATTTCAGTAATTCAATACATTAAGTGAAACACATATATAGTCATTACAAATAGTGATCTTTTTCAAGTGTTTAGTTATGTTAATGTAGATCATTATGGCTTGCAGCCAGTGAACACCCAAAATTCATTATATACGAAAATCAGAACAATGAATACAAAACACCTGCAAAGGCCTACTAAGCATTTAAAATGGTCCCTTAAGGCCCTGTTACACAGTACGATGTCCCAGCGATCCGACCAACGATCGGGTCGCAGGGACATCGTTAGCTTATCGCTGGTGAGCTGTCATACAGGCAGACTCGCCAGCGAGAGCGCTGGTAACCAGGGTAAACAGCGGGTAACTAAGCAGAGCACTGCGCTTAGTTACCCAATGTTTACCCTGGTTACTTGCTCCTAGTGCTTGCTGTGCGGCGCTGGGAGGTTGTTCATCATTGGTCTTCTGCTGTCACGCTCGCTGATGCTGGCTGCCCAGCGGGAGACCAATGATAAATTTATGGTCCAGTCCATTCTTGCACGATCAACGAACTTGTCGTTGATACGTGTCACGCTACAATGTTTCGACATCACTGCAACATCACCAAAACGGTGATGTTGCAATGATATTGTTAACTATATCGTAGTGTGTAACAGGGCCTTAAGTCTGGTTCAGTAGCCTACACAATTATGGGTAAGACTGCTGATGTCCAGAAGGCATTCATTGACCCACTCCACAAGGAGGGTAAGCTTTGGACTTTACAAGTGCACTATCACTGTATAAATTTGGCTGATGTTGATGGCACAAGCCAAGCTGTGACCCCAAAAATATTGGGTGAAAAAGAATCAGTGCTTTTTAACAAGAGGCAACACAAAGTGCAACTACTCTGTATGCTGGAAAAAAAAAGTTCCAATGAGCTGCACGGGCCCTTATACATACTGTTTGTGCCACAGAGCAGAGTATGTCCAATGTCTATAGCTTTTCCAGAGTTGTGTGCATAAGGCGGCCGTCACACACTGCAATATCGTGAGCGATATTGTAAGCTATCACGTGCACGCGTGATCGCTAACAATATCGCTCACATCGCTGGTGAGATGTCACACAGACAGACTCGCCAGCGATGTGGACCTGCGAGATCGCTGGTAACTATGGTACACATCGGGTTACTAAGCGCCGCGCGGCGCTTAATAACCAGACGTTTACCATAGATACCATCTCCCAGCATAGGCTCTGCCGCTGGGAGATCGTTCATCGTGGTGTCACACACCACGATGAAGCAGATTGAACAAGCGTTTATCGCTTGATATGAGCTCCGGCTCTCATATCTGCGATGTCACGATCAAGCGATTTTACATTGTAAAATCGCTTGTTCGCACATAGCGATGCACAAACGATATCGCTTAAGCGATCAAAAAGCAGATTGCTTAAACGATATCGTTTAAGAAATTGAACCGTGTGACGGCCGCCATATACTAACAAGAGCTGACTGGTAACCTGGCCTACTCTTACCTCCTTAGGCTGGCTTAACACCACGCTTTTCCCCAGTTAAGTTCTGTCCGGTGTTTTATAGGAAGCATCAGTCAGAACCTGACCTCACCGGACAGAACAGAACCTCCGGTCCTGTTTTCTGCCGGAATTGGCAGATCACAGCCTTCAGGAGCTGTCTCCTGCTGAAATCTTAAAATCGCGGCTAGCAGGAAGCTAGCCATAGTCCTGAAATCTCAGTGGGGAGCTCTCCACAGTGCTGAAGTTCATTGCCGGCCGGTGCTGACCCAATTTTCTTGTGTATCATGAGTCCAAAATAAGTCATTGGGACGTCCATTTTTGATCTGAGTCGCTAATTAAAAAATCACCCATACAAGTCCATGAGTCAGTGTAAATCACATATAGATGCTGTTCATATGCATTCTGTGTGTCTAACATTATAATGGTTTATTAAAGCTTTGCAATTATTTATTATTTTCCTCGGTGTACAAGAAATCGCATATGGTAAAAAAGACACACTGACAAATCATTAAAGGAAATCTGTTGGGCCCCGTTACACTTGGCGACGTTCCAGCGATCCTGACAACGATAAAACCTAGTAAGGATCGCTGGAACGTCGCTACATGGTCGTTGGTGAGATGTCAAACAGTCAGACCTACTCAACGACGCAGCAACCCGTATAACGACCTTGGCGTTGGACCCTGTCACACAGCAGCTAGTCTGATGACTCAGACCTACGTGGCTGAGTTCTGAGTCGCCAACGAGGTCATTGCTAAGGCTGGCTTCACACCACGGTGAAATTCGATCCGGGGCTGTCAGGTGTGAAGGTGCCAGATTGTGGCATCTCAGGGGTTAATGTGCCACAGTAACATCACAAGGGTTATCTCTCCACCCAACACTGGACACTGCAGTAGCACCTCTAGGCCAGAAGGAGGAGCTCAAGCAGCTCCCTGATATATTCTGCTCTGAAGAGGAAGTAGTGAGTTGATGGTTGACAGTTCAGTTTAGTGCAGGGAGCACTAGAAGGAGGACCTGTAAATGGGAGCAGTGCTGAGCTCCTGACAGGGACCATTCACTACTTTCAGGCCTGAAGCCAGGGTCTGAGGAGAGGAGTACAAGAAACAGAGGAACATATATGGGAGACTGAGTTACCTCATAACTTGCCCCAGAGGAGCGCAGAGACCGGATCCGAATCTGTGACTGAAACACGCTGCACAGAAAATACCGGGATAGTGGAGGTTGTAGATCTACACTGTACCTCAGCGAAGCAACACGGCGGGGTCAGAGACACAGAGAAAAGACTCAAGTTACCTAGCAAGTGGGTACCTGTGAGGAGAGACAGGGCCAGCAGCCTAGCTAAAGCAGCAGCAGGGCCACACACAGCGCAGCAGTGGAAGCTGAGGACCCGGACAGGGTGAGAGCAACCCAGCCTTGGTACAGACTCTGTGGATAGTAGTTACTGAATAACCACTCCAGTAAAGCCTTGGAAAACTTCAAAACAGTGAGTGTGTGTGATCCTTGTGCTCAAACCCTGCATACCCTCACAAACTCCCATCATCTCTACTACTACCCCTACTATCCTGCAACATCCATAGCATGATCTATAGACTATTACTACCACTGCCCCGGGGAACCCAGCTCTACCTGCGGAGAGCCATTACATCCTTACCTGCCCAACATCATCCCCGGACGTTCTGCAGCAGCGGTGGTCACCCTTACCACAACCCATGGGTGGCGTCACGACAAACTCCCTGTAAATATCTCCCCATTTACTTGCGGAACCGGGGACTTGGGGCCGGACCAAGACCGCCGTGATATCCCCAGCAGTACCCCGGTCTGGTACCGAGTACCCCGTCCCGGTGGGCTCCACAGGATCGCATCGGAGACGGGTGTTGAAGCTCTGCGCTGGGCTGCGCTGAACTTCAGCACCACAGAGCTGTTCCCTGCTGACAGTTCAGGACCGCGGCTTGCGGGTTCCTGAATTAGCAGCTGCAAATGAGCCATCCAGCTGGACACCGGTTCACCCCTGACAGCCTCGGATCGGATCTTGCCATGGTGTGAAGCCGGCCTAAGGCTGGTTTCACACTGCAGTTTTTTTTTTTTCCTCATCAGGTTCGATCAGGTTTGTGTGCCAAAACCAGTAGAGGAACTTGCAGAGAAAAAATATAATTGAAAGATGACACCTGTTCTGTGTTTTGGAGACACTAATGGTTTTGGCACACAAAACCTGATCAGTGAAAAAACTGCAGTGTGAAACCAGCCTAAGGCCGGCTTTACACCAAAGTGAAATCCGATCCGGGGCCGGATTTTGGCCCCATAGTATCTTATGGAGCCAGATGGCAGCTCTCTGCCATCCGGTTTCTATGTGTCCAGAAGAATCCGGGAGGAATCGGATTTTTCTCCTGGACACAAAAACGGAGCATTTGTGTGTCCGGGGGTAAAAAAGCTGATCCTCCTGGTCCGGTGTCATCCAGCGCCCCCTAACATGGGGGTCTATGGTCGTGGTCCTGAATTATCGCGGCTGCAATTGAGGCATCCGGCTGGACACCGGACCGGAGGGCATATTGGCCCTCCGGTCCTGTGTCCAAATCCGGTCCGGGGCTGTCGGGTTCACCCCAGACAGCCCCAGATCGGATCTGGCCGTGAAGCCAGCCTAAGGCGTCAAACACATCGATGCATGCTGGCCAGCAGGAGCCCGACGATGAAAAAATCATCCAGGCCACTTCGTCACGATCGGCGATCTCACAGCAGGGGCCTGGTCGCTGCTGTGTGTCAAACATGGCGAGATTGCTGATGAGGTCGCTGTTGCTTCACAAAACCTGTGACGAAACCGCGATCTTGCTAGTGATCTCGCTAGGTGTGACGGGGGTTTAACGGGACCCTTAGGGGGGATTTATGCACTTCGAACAAAATAACTGAAAGCTTCAATTTGATGTTTGCTTCACAATAAAAAGAAAAACAAATGTTCACAGTTGCAGATATGTTTTTAACATACTGATGCAAACCCTCAAAAAAAAAAAAAAGCCAGGGAAATTCTAGGTTGTGAGGTTGCAAGACATGAAAAATGGCAAGGGGTGAATACTTTCGCAAAGCACTGTGGTTTTGTACACTAATGTTAGCATGCATTATACATAATAATGCACTTTTATGAAACGGGAATTGGGAACGATTACTTGCCACCTCCGCTGAGATCACCACTTGGGGAATTACACTTGTTACAATGTAGTGGGAGATTACAGCACTGGCGTTGTTTGCTAAAAAGCTTTAAAACTATTACTATAAATTGTGTTGTGGGAATGACGTCTCAGGTGCAATCATATGTATTAGGGCCACGTCACACACACAGATATCTGTGCAGATATTGTTCACAGATCTCTGGTTGCAGTGAAATCATGGACACATTGGTCTATTTGTATATGGCCACAAAATGGATCAATTTGTCCATGATTTCACTGCAACCAGAGATCTGCGAACAATATCTGCACAGATATCTGTGTTGTGATGTGGCCCTTAGTTGTATCTATGCGATTACTTGTTGTCTGAGCCAGATACAACTGATGGTCTCTTATTCTGTATCCCCTGTACAATGACTGTAGCAGTTCATACAGTGCTTCATATGATTCTGGACCAGTATCACAACTTTGGGATCAGATTGCAATTTTTTCTGGGGTTTTAGTAATTTCAAAGGAAAAAAATCCAGGCGTTTACATATGTAGGCATTACTTACAGTGAACCAGTCACGAGATTTTGCAACATAAATTGCATACACTAATAAATGGCTCTAATGAGGCTTGTCTTTTCGCTTTGCAAATCCATGTCAAAAAGTCTATATAATCCTTTTTCAAGTTTTGGTCCAGCAGAAGAGCATTGAGCTCCTGAGTCTGAGTCCAAGTTATTTATTAGCTTATCTATTAAGTTTATTCTCTGTCCACCCAGATTGATTGACATCTGTTTTCAATGTATGTCCTTTCCTGATTCTGCTAAACTCTTAAGGGCTACGGCCAGGTTCAAGTAGGCATAATCCAAGGATCATACAGAAATCATAATACCTGGACTATCCATGGATCTCCTGACCCAAATTTACAGACTCCTGTGTCTTACTCTGCAGGTTCTATTTGGAAGACCAACAGTTGGTCCATGCATCGAGGTCTGTATGTGGACCATGAAATATTTGCTGAAACTGAAACTAGCTTAAATGATCAGTAATTTTCTCATACTCAAAAATAAAACTGTCTCCTCTAGATCAGTGTTTTTGATCAGTGTCATCAGAGTGTGGTCAGAGTATCAGCTTTTACAATCAGTTTCATGAGTTTTTCTCAGATGATGAAAGAGGGAAAAAAAAGTAAATGTTTTTCAATCTTTTTCCAATGAGGAAACCCATGAAAAATGTACAGCACACAAATGGCATCTAAGTGCTGTCTGATCTTTCTTTAGTGTTCATGGCTCTATAGAATTGCATTAAAGTTTGACCCAATACTTGGATAAATATTGGACATGTTGGCTTGCTTTGTGGCAAACCACTCAGTTTGGGGGAAAAAATCTGAAATTTACCTATGATACAGTCTAAGGGGTAATTCACAAGTGCTATCCATGAAAAGCAAAGATAGGACTTGTAGAAGAAAAACTGATGCCCGAATGAACCCCAATTTGCACATCCTTAGCGTCCATGTTTTTTGCCTACATCTTGGTTAGTATGGTTGTGTGAATTTGTCCTAAAACTGGGGAGAATGCAAAAAAAGTATACAGAAAATACAGCACGAAATTGCAAATGATTCTCTTTGAGATGAAATATTTTTTACAAACAAGCAGGGAAGTGCTTTACCTCAAAAAGAAGAATGAGCTATGATCACGTGCTGTAATGTCTTTATACTCTTACATCACCTGGGCAGGGGAGGATGCGGTATGATCAGACCATGTCCCTATATGGTCAGACACATCCATTGCACAGTACATAGAAGGGACACATATATAAGATTATCTCAGCACAGGAGATGTGGTATGATCAGACCATGTCCCTATACGGTCAGACACATCCATTACACAGTACATAGCAGGGACACATATATAAGATTATCTCAGCACTACGACTTTTTTTTAAAACTTATATCCAATTGTGGAACTTATTACTATCACAAGATCAATTGATTAAAATTACCTTTGTTAGTAGGAAAACCCCTTTAAGTCTGCAGTCACTGTGACTGCAAATTTATGAATCCTCACATTACTTGCACTGTGAGGATTTTCTGGTATCCATGAAGGGAACGGTGGTCACATGGATGCAAGTGTATTGAGCGAGGTCATGCCCATCTAGTCTGATTCTGTATGGGAGTCTGCATATCGGAAACTTTCTGCCATGACCACTGTCCTGGCTCTGACACCGGAGAATCCTCACAGCGCATAGTGCTTGTAATGTGAGGATTCACAAGTCTGCAGGCACATTGGCTTGTCATTTTAGATTGGACAACCCTTAAAATTGGAGCACAGAATCTTACAATTAAGTTTTACTCTTCTTGGGAACATAATAAAGGCTCAATAAAAAAGAGTAAATCAGTCTTCAGCTAGTGAGCGGAGACAACACAGGTTGTAGAAATGTCTCTAGTGTAAGCATGGTCACAGCCAGTGTGGTTCTGTTTGGTGCCGCAGGTGTCCATCATGAAGCAGATCCATCACTTTCGTTATTCTGCTCCTTTGACAAAACACTGAAATGAGCAAAGCTTTACTTGGCTTTTCTGCACACAAATGTATTTGATATTTGAACCTTTAAAATCCGAAGTTCTGAAGCTTTTTACAGGGTTTATTTGTGAGTAGAACTTTTACACTTTTCATTATCTTATACTGGGCCTCAATATTGAGAAATATCTATTTGAATTTCTTATTGGCTGCTACAAAGGACAATGATTTGTGTTGGTAAAAGAATTTTGATTATTTCTTCTCATAAAGCCATATTGTACTTGGCAGGTGATTTTCCATGACGTCAGCACCCTAACAGAGAAGCTGTTTCCAATAGTCGAAGCCATGCAGAAGCTCTTCAGTGCAGGCACTGGAACTTACTACAGCGATTCCATCTTTTTCCTTTCTGTTGCTCTGCACCAGCTAATGCCAAAAGGTAAAGTGGTAAAGTCATACAGTCTAAAAAAAAAAATGTCACTGTAAATGTACCATATGTACTCTAGTATAAGCAGTTTTTCAGCACAATTTTTGTGCTGAAAAGTGTCCCCCTCGGTTTATACTCGAGTCAGTCCTATTTGCTGTGTGGGAGTTCGGGGGGCAGTGACCGGGGACTGGAGGCAGGGGGGAGCTGCAGAGGGAGCATGAGGTCATGTAGTCCCTCTCATTAGTGTAATGTAATATGCACTGCATCCCCCTGTCCATCAGCAACATGGTGAGTGGCGCACATTATATTACACGAAGTGTACACACTCCTCATCAAAGTATGTGGCCTCCCCCCCATGCTGGCCCTCACAATAAAATGATAAATGTTTTAACTTCCCCTCCTATGCTTCCCTGCAGGCACCGTGGCATCCTCCCCGCACTCTTCCTGCTTGTTCCCAGCAAACGTAATCATGTGACTAGTGCAGCTGTGATGTCATCGCTACTGCTCCGGTCACATGATTAGAAACAGGAAGAGCAGAGGGAGAACACCACAGTGCCTGCAGGGAAGCGTCGGAGGGCAAGTTAAAACATTTATTTTATTGTGACCGCCAGCATGAGGGCTATATACCAGTGATGGGGGTGCTATATACAGTGTGTTGTGAAAGTATTCGGCCCCCTTGAACTTTTCAACCTTTTGCTACATTTCAGGCTTCAAACCTAAAGATATAAATTCTAATTTTTTTTGTGAAAAATCAACAAGTGGGACACAATCGTGAAGTGGAACTAAAAGTATCCAATAAATTTTAACTTTTTTAACAAATAAACTGAAAAGTGGGATGTGCAATATTATTCGGCCCCTCTACTTTCAGTACAGCAAACTCACTCCAGACGTTCAGTGAGGATCTCTGAATGATCTAATGTTGTCCTAAATGACTGGTAATGATAAATAGAATCCACCTGTGTGTAATCAAGTCTCTGTATAAATGCACCTGCTCTGTGATGGTCTCAGGGTTCTGTTTCAGGTGCAGAGAGCATCATGAAGACCAAGGAACACACCAGGCAGGTCCGAGATACTGTTGTGGCGAAGTGTAAAGCTGGATTTGGATACAAAAAGATTTCCCAAGTTTTAAACATCTCAAAGAGCACTGTGCAAGCGATCATATTGAAATGGAAGGAGTATCAGACCACTGCATATCTACCAAGACCCAGCCGTCCCTCTAAACTTTCATCTCAAACAAGGAAAAGGCTGATAAGAGATGCAGCCAAAAGGCCCATGATCCCTCTGGATGAACTGCAGAGATCTACAGCTGAGGTGGGAGAGTCAGACCATAGGACAACAATCGATCGTACACTGCACAAATCTGGCCTTTATGGAAGAGTGGCAAGAAGAAAGCCATTTCTCAAAGATATCCATAAAAAGTCTCATTGAAGTTTGCCACAAGCCACCTGGGAGACACACCAAACATGTGCAATAAGGTACTCTGGTCAGATGAAACCAAAATCGAACTTTTTGGCCACAATGCAAAACGATATGTTTGGCGTAAAAGCAACACAACTTATCACCCTCAAAACACCATCCCCACTGTCAAACATGGTTGTAGCAGCATCATGGTTTGGGCCTGCTTTTCTTCAGCAGGGACAGGGAAGATGGTTAAAATTGATGGGAAGATGGACAGAGCCAAATACAGGACCATTCTGGAAGAAAACCTGTTGGAATCTGCAAAAGACCTGAGACGGAGAATTATCTTCCAACAAGACAATGATCCCAAACATAAAGCAAAATCTACAATGGAATGGTTCAAAAATAAACATATCCAGGTGTTAGAATGGCCAAGTCCAATTCCAGACCTGAATCCAATTGACAATCTGTGGAAAGAGCTAAAAACTGCTGTTCACAAACTCTCTCCATCCAACCTCACTGAGCTCCAGCTGTTTTCCAAGGAAGAATGGGCAAGAATTTGTCTCTCGAAAAACTGATAGAAACATACCCCAAGCGTCTTGCAGCTGTAATCACAGCAAAAGGTGGCGCTACAAAGTATTAACTCGAGGGGGCCGAATAATATTGCGTGCCCCACTTTTCAGTTTTTAATTTGTTAAAAATTTAAAATATCCAATAAATTTCGTTCCACTTCACGATTGTGTCCCACTTGTTGATTCTTCAAAAAAAAAGTTAGAATTTATATCTTTGTTTGAAGCCTGAAATGTGGCAAAAGGTTGAAAAGTTCAATGGGGCCAAATAATTTCACTAGGCACTGTACTAGTGATGGGGGTGCCATATACCAGTGATGGGGGTGCCATATATGCCGTGATGGGGGTGCCATATATGCCGTGATGGGGGTGCCATATATGCTGTGATGGGGGTGCCATATATGCTGTGATGGGGGTGCCATATATGCCGTGATGGGGGTGCCATATATGCCGTGATGGGGGTGCCATATATGCCGTGATGGGGGTGCCATATATGCCGTGATGGGGTGCCATATATGCCGTGATGGGGGTGCCATATATGCCGTGATGGGGGTGCCATATATGCCGTGATGGGGGTGCCATATATGCCGTGATGGGGGTGCCATATATGCCGTGATGGGGGTGCCATATATGCCGTGATGGGGGTGCCATATATGCCGTGATGGGGGTGCCATATATGCCGTGATGGGGGTGCCATATATGCCGTGATGGGGGTGCCATATATGCCGTGATGGGGGTGCCATATATGCCGTGATGGGGCACTAGATACTAGTGATAATGGGATATATACCAGGATGGGGGTCTACTGCATTTCCCACCCTAAGCTTATATTCGAGTCAATATATTTCCCCAGTTTTTGGTGGTAAGATTAGGGGCCATGTTGGCTTATACTCGGGTCGGCTTATACTTGAGTATATACGGCATTCCTATATTGTTTGGAGATATTTTTACATCCCAGAGCAATAAAAGAATGAATGCAATATTCTAAATGTTATACTGATATAACATTGATAATATTGAATACGTACAGTCATGGCCAAAAATTTTGAGAATGATACAAATATTAATTTTAACAAAGTCTACTGCTTCAGGTTTTTCTAATGGAAATTTGCATATACTCCAGACTGTCATAAAGAGTGATCAGTTTAACAGCAATTACTTGCTAAGTCAATATTTGCATGGAAAATGAACTTTAACCCCCAAAACACATTTCAACATCATTGCAGTCCTGCCTTAAAAGGAGCAGCTAACATCGTTCTAGTGATTGTTCCATTAACAGAGGTGCGGGTGTTGATGAGGACAGGGCTGGCGATCAATCTGTCATGATTAAGTAAGAATGACACCACTGGACACTTTAAAAGGAGGCTCATGCTTGGTATCATTGTTTCTCTTCAGTTAACCATGGTTATCTCTAAAGAAACACGTGCAGCTATTATCGCACTGCACAAAAATGGCCTAACAGGGAAGATTATCGCAGCTAAAAAGATTGCACCTCAGTCAACAATCTATCGCATCATCAAGAACTTCAAGGAGAGAGCTTCCATTGTTGTCAAAAAGGCTCCAGGGCGCCCAGGAAAGACTAGCAAGCGCCAGGACCGTATCTTAAAACTGTTTCAGCTGCGGGATCGGATTACCAGCAGGCTGGTGTGAGTGCTTCTGCACGCACTGTGAGGCGGAGACTCTTTGAGCAAGGCCTGGTTTCAAGGAGGGCAGCAAAGAAGCCACTTCTCTCCAGAAAAAACATAAGGGACCGACTGATATTCTGCAAAAGGTACAGGGAGTGGACTGCTGAGGGCTGGGGTAAAGTCATTTTCTCTGATGAATCCTCTTTTCTATTGTTTGGGACATCTGTAAAACAGCTTATTCGGAGAAGAAGAGGTGAGCGCTACCACCAGTCTTGTCTCATGCCAACTGTAAAGCATCCTGAAACCATTCATGTGTGGGGTTGCTTCTCAGCCAAGGGAATCGGCTCACTCAGTCTTGCCTAAAAACACAGCCATGAATAAAGAATGGTACCAGAATGTCCTCCAAGAGCAACTTCTCCCAACCGTCCAAGAGCAGTTTGGCGCCCAACAATGCCTTTTCCAGCATGATGGAGCACCTTGCCATAAAGCAAAGGTGATCACTAAATGGCTCAGGGAACAAAACATAGAGATTTTGAGTCCATGGCCTGGAAACTCCCCAGATCTCAATCCCATTGAGAACTTGTGGTCAATCATCAAGAGACGGGTGGACAAACAAAAACCAACAAATTCTGGCAAAATGCAAGCATTGATTATGCAAGAATGGACTGCTATCAGTCAGGATTTGGTCCAGAAGTTTGAGAGCATGCCAGGGAGAATTGCAGAGGTCCTGAAGAAGGGTCAACACTGCAAATATTGACTTGCTGCATTAACTCATTCTAACTGTCAATATAACCTTTTGGTACTCCTAATATGATTGCAATTATATTTCTGTATGTGATATAATCATCAAACACAAATAAAAACCAGAGGGCAGCAGATCATGTGAAAATATAATTTTGGTGTCATTCTCAAAACTTTTGGCCATGACTGTATATACTTGTTTTTGTATGCAATATAGTTCACCCTTTACACCAATTTAGGCACTTTAAAACTTATATACAGTGTGTTACAATTTCCACTAAGTGGAAAAAAGTATGTGAACACCAGACGATCATACATTTATAGCCTTCATGAACTCCCTTTTTGAAACCATGGCTGTTAGACTGGAGGTTGTTATATACTTAATTTGGGCTCAGCTCCAGATTTTTAAGATGCCTTTCACAAGATTCTACTGTGCATATTGTGGATATTTATATTTGGCTAAAGCAGTTTTTTAGGTCAGAAGCCAATGTTGGTGACAAGGCTGTTTGATTAGCAGTCTCCATACCAGCTCATTCTAAAAATGTTGTCTGAGCATTCATCAAAACCCTCAAGATTTGCATCAGATTGCTAGTAAGTGAAACACTTCTTAAAGAGGACCTGTCACCAAACCAGGCATGGTGATCTAATTACAGCACTGGATGCAGCATGTCTACAGCATGCAGGCAAGGGGTCCCCCAGCACTTGAGCAGCCCTGTACCCAGAGATAATACACTTAGAAAACCTACATGCTCCAGCCACTAAGGAGGTGGCTAGGGGCTGCAGCCAAGGGCAGATTCACACCCCCTGCATGTTTAATCTGCCCACCGCTGCCAATCATTCTCTCCCTCTTCAGCAGCATTTAAACAGAGGTTTTTTTTTCAGAACTTGCTGTTTGGCTCCACCCCTCAGGGGGCGGGGCTAAACGGACTTTCTGGGAGAGAAAAAAAAACCTGTTTAAATGCTGCTGAAGAGGGAGAGAATGATTGGCAGCGGTGGGCAGATTAAACATGCAGGGGGTGTGAATCTGCCCTTGGCTGCAGCCCCTAGCCACCTTCTTAGTGGCTGGAGCATGTAAGTTTTCTAAGTGTATTATCTCTGGGTACAGGGCTGCTCAAGTGCTGGGTGACCCCTTGTCTACATGCTGCATCCAGTGCTGTAATTAGATCACCATGCCTGGTTTGGTGACAGGTCCTGTTTAAAGGGAGCCTGTCACCTGATATATGGTGCCCACACCGCAAGATGCATGAATAAGTGCCTAACTGCACAATTGCAGCCAACCATATTTTCCTTTCCAGAGAAAACCTAGATAGAAGATTCATTCAGTGGCCATAGCCAGAGACTAGACTAGTCCTACACCACCTCAAGCCAGCTTGTCTGTGCTGCTTCACACGTCTCATTTTAGGGGTGCCCTTTTGATCACCTGTAGTCTTGGTAAATGCTGGTTGGATCCTTTATAAAGTAGGTGTTCTCTAAGGGCCGCTTTACACACACCAACTTATCTGTCCAACTTCTGACCAACTTGCTGGTTGCAGTGAAATCATGGACACATTGCTCCATTTTGTGGCTGTGTACAAATGGAACAATGTGTCCATGATTTCACTGCAACTAGCAAGTTGTTCAGAAGTTGGACAGATAAGTTGGTGTGTGTAAAGTGGCCCTAAAACACTGGTGCATATCTGGTTGCAATTATGTGATTGGGCAGCATTAATCAGGTGACAGGCTCCCTTTAATCTGATTTCCCTGCTTTAGAGTCTAGTGCCATTATGCTCTATTCCATTAAGGCTCTGCATACTGGTGCAGCTGCAGAACTATGGAAACCCACTTCATGCAGCTCTCAACACAGTTGATTTGCTATTGTCATTTCCTTAGACAGCTCAGAACTTTGTAGTGAGGAGATAAGTGATTTGTGCCGGACACTTGAGCAGATGATTCCACTTTCTGAGAAGGATGCTCCACTGTGGCTGAGGTATTGTTTCTGGTGCACTCATCCACTTCTTAATAATCACACTTGCCATAGACCAGGGGTGGGGAACTCCAGTCCTCAAGGGCCGCCAACAGGTCATGTTTTCAGGATTTCCTTAGTATTGCACAGGTGATAACATAATCACCTGCACTGGTGATGATCCCAAGCCCTGTGCAATCCTAAGGAAATCCTGAAAACATGCACTGTTTGTGGCCCTTGAGGACTGGAGTTCCCCAGCCTTGCCATAGACTAAGGCAGATATAGCAGACCAGGAATTTCACAAAATGACTTGTGGCAAAGCGGGCATGCAGGTTTAATATTGCTAAGTTCTTTAGTTTGGCCCATACTGCCAGTCTGCTTGATTTATATTTAACCTGTCAACAGGTTTTATGCCTATAAGGCATTAGATGCACTAATGCCCTCTTTAATGATTCATGTATTGGCTCTAAACTAAATATACAGGGTGGGCCGTTTATATGGATACACCTAAATAGAATGGGAATGGTTGGTGATATCAACTTGCTGTTTGTGGCACATTAGTATATGGGAGGGGGAAACCTATTCCAGATGAGTGGTGACCATGGCGGCCATTTTGAAGTCGGCCGTTTTGGATCCAACTTTATTTTTTTAATGGGGAGAGGGTCATGTGACACATCAAACTTACTGAGAATTTCATAAGAAAAACAATGGTGTGCTTGGTTTTAAGGTAACTTTATTCTTTCATGAGTTATTTACAAGTTTATGACCACTTATAAAATATGTACAAAGTGCTGCCCTTTGTGTTGGGTTGCAATCCCACTCTTGACAAACTTTTATAGCAATGCCGCAAAAGAAATGGTAGCACAGGCTTCCAGTATCCGTTGCTTCAGATGCCGCACATTGCGTATCTTCACAGCATAGACAATTGCCTTCATGGATGTTGGAGTGATGCCACTCTCCGGTGACATGCGGCGAGTGCTACGCTGTGGGCTCTTGCTGAATGAAGCTAGGACAGCCACTGATGTTTCTTCATTAGTGACATTTTTCTTGCATTCACATTTTGGCAAATCCAACACTAAACCTGTTTCACAAAATTTGGCAAGCAGTTTGCTAACTGTAGCATGGGAGATGGGTGGTCTCGTAGGGTGTCTTACATTAAAATCTGCTGCAATGACCCGGGTACTGCGTTCATCAGACATAACACAATTTCTATCTATCCTCGTGTTAACCTCTGCGACTTGTCAATGGCTGTAAACAAAGAGAAACTTGAAAGTAACTCATGAAAGAATAAAGTTATGTTAAAACCAAGCACACCATTGTTTTTCTTATGAAATTATCTAAGTTTAATATGTTACATGACCCTCTTCCCATAGGAAAAAAATAAAGTTGGATCAAAAATGGCCGACTTCAAAATGGCCGCCATGGTCACCACCCATCTGGAAAGTTTTCCCCCTCCCATATAATAATGTGCCACAAACAGGAAGTTGATATTACCAACCATTCACATTTTATATAGGTGCATCCATATAAATGGCCCACCCTGTACATGTATAATTAGTTTCATATGGGGACATGTTTCCCTTCCTAACCAGTCAGATTTTTAATGTCTTTAAAATTTCTTCTTGTTTGAATTTTAAAATAAGTTTTGCTTCTTTTAATCTGGATACATTGATCCCAATAGTGGTCATCTCTCTATTTATATTATTATTTTTTAAACATTGTAAATGATGCCTCCCTTTCTGTAAAAAAAAATAAAAATATCATATATACATATACAAAAAATCGCAGCACTCCCTTGGAGACGTTCAGTGGTGTTTATTCCAGCTTGCAAATAGGTACAATGGCAACGTTTCAGGCACCCACGCCCTTATTCCTGCTAAGGCAGGAATAAGGGTGTGGGTGCCTGAAACATTGCCATTGTACCTATTTGCAAGCTGGAATAAACACCACTGAACGTCTCCAAGGGAGTGCTGCGATTTTTTGTATGTATATTGAGACACATTGAGGATTGTGGGGATCGCTTTGCACCCGGGATTACCAGTGATACCTGCTGCTCCATATTCTACACAAAATATATATATATATATATATATATATATATATATATATATATATATATATATATGTATATATACATACACATACATGTATATATACACATACATACATGTATATATACACATACATACATGTATATATACACATACATACATGTATATATACACATACATACATGTATATATACACATACATACATGTATATATACACATACATACATGTATATATACACATACATACATGTATATATACACATACATACATGTATATATACACATACATACATGTATATATACACATACATACGTGTGTATAGGGGCATGTCAATGAATTAGAATATCATCAAAAAGTTAATTTCACTAATTCAATACAAATAAAATTGAAAAGCATGTATTATATAGAGTCTTTACAGAGTGATCTATATCAAGTGTGCTTTTCTGTTAATGTTGATGATTATGGCTTACAGCCAATGAAAACCCAAAGGTCATTATTTCGGTAAATTAAAGTAAGGAGGATGAAAGGTTAAAAACCGTGCTGCCGTGTTCCAAGATACATGAAACGGTAAATATAATAATGATTTATTAGTCAACGTGTTTCAGGACTCCCAGAAACAGCCAGAAACCTGAAAATATGACTGCTGTTTTCTTCTTTTTTAAAGTATTTAAACCGAACCAACCAGCAGGATTTAGGGTTATAAAGTGAGGCCAGTGCCTTACAGGCAGGGGGATACTGAGTGCAATCATACCTTACCTTCAATGATTACATGTATGATTGCAGAGAAAAGTTATCAAACACAGGGAAAACAGTGCAGCACATTAGCATAAGTGCAGTACAGTGTTACCATGAGGCGCTGGGTTTCTTTGTATTATTCCCTTGTTTGCTCTAAGCCAAACCCCATCCCTCTGCCCCTCTCACCCTCCTCTGTCAGTATATACCAGGCACAATAGGTCTGACATCATACATGGTGATAGCACAATGTCTTGCTCCTATGTGCTCATCACTCCCTCCCTCCTGTGTCTCCGGCTGTGGTAATATAATTTATGCCAAAATCTGTGAATAATCTGGTTAGTCATATTGGACTACTATTATTATTTTTATTTTTATAATTCTTTTATAATTCTTTATGGTTTTTAGCAAATGGCATAATATACAGGTTTGTACCATCTCAAATTACAGATAGCTTTAATAAAAATTAAGATGCTGAAAGAAGAAAAAGAAAGAGAAGGGGCGGAAAAAAGAAGGGGAAGGGGTGCATAGGGGGAGAGGTCAATCCTCGTCTATCACTGAGGAACCATAGGTCAAAGCCACCACCGGACCCACAGTATTCTTTATATATCTCAGACTGTTCAAATTGAATCCAACTGAGGTAAGTGTCTCTGAAACTTGTATAAGAATCATGCACTGAAGAAGTTAGATCCTCCATAAACATAAGGTCGTTTACCTTCGCTATCCACAACGAGACTGGTGGACATGTCGCCTTCCTCCATAGGAGCGGAACACACGCCCGCGCCGCGATCACCAAAAATAGCAACATGGAATGTTTAGGCATCTTGCAATGATTTAGCAGGAATAACCAGGGCCCAGTTCTCCCTATAATTCGTAACCACACGGATGATTTCACTCATCTTGGACCAAAATGAACCAAGGACACTGCAATCTCAAAAAATATGCAGAAAGGTACCTTCCGCCTCGCCGCACCTCCAACACACCAAATCAATAGAGGGGAACATTTTATGTAGACTTGAAGGGACCCTGTACCGGACTGCTATTATTTTGAACACTAGTTAGAGGGCAAATTTAGTATCCTGCCTACTTGGCAATGCTGACTGTGTCTCCTGGGACCCAGATGCTCCTGATCTGTGCCTACCGCCTGTGATGGCATGATAATTGGGTTCAGAGGAAGAAGCAGTGTCAGTGCTTCCTAATCTGTATACCAGGGCTGTGGGGTCAGTAAGCCAAACATTCGACTTTGACTCCAACTTCACCAAAATAGACACTGACTTCACGACTCTGACTCCACAACAATGGCTGTGAAGTCAGTAAGCCAAACACCTGACGCCTCAATTTCCCTTAATCCAACTCCACGACTCTGACTCCACAGCCCAGCTGTATACAGAACACTTATTCAGCGTTTTGTACACAGCAATCAGAAATCCAACCAACTTTGGTTTGAGTCTGGCTGTGTCTGACAGCCAGTTCCCTGTACCCACAGCTGCATGATCTTGTAGAAACTGATGCTCTGAATTGATGTTTTAGAACGTCACTGAAGGGTGAAGTGTGGACTGCCGGGAAGTTTAAAGTCTTTGGGCAATCCCGAGGTTGTTAAAAATAAAGTTTAATTTTCCTAGCTCTCACTCCATCCTGAATCATCATCAGTACATGAGTGTAGTGCCAGAACCACTGTTACTACATGAAAGCAGCACCTAGCTGAGCACAGTGATCATTTGCAGTTCCAGGTCAGCTGCATATACAATTATATCACATGAACCTGCAACTCCCAGTACATCCTTAACATTTGTTCCAGTTGTTGTTACCTACGTCATCAGACTGCGGACCATACAGGGCCATATCTTGTGCAGGACTGTTGTATACTAAAATGTCAACCAGTTCTATAACTAATTAATTATCAGTTAGCATATTTGTAACATATCCAGCCTATAAATCACAGCTGAGTTAATGTAAATGGCAGGAACATTTAGTTTAAGGTTTTTTTGAAGTGTAGCCAGCTATCATTGTTTCAGGTTCACTTTATTCAAATTTATCTTCACCTGACATTGAGACAGGAATCTCGTTGTCAAGAATAGCTCACTATATGTTTCACATTTCTGGCAACATCTTGCTCCCTAGAGCCTGTGCTCCACTTAACAGATGTGACCGCTTGCCTTAGAGACTGCTAATAGTTTAATTGTTAAAGCCTGTTTTTCATTGTCTATTGCTAAATTTAGTTTCCAGTGCGTATTTTTAGTACATAATTATACTGTATTTTCTTGTGGCATTTAAAGCATATCATTTTACTCTGAAAGTGTAACTAGACAGTTGCATAGAGTAGTCTTACACTCACCACAGTGCGTTCTTTGCTTTTGTACAACATTTTTGTCTAACCACATTGTCATTAATAGAGCATTTTAGGTTTCTTTTTGTAAAGATGCTATTTTTTGAATTTTCTTATTTATATAATCTGCATTCTGCAAAATATTGTTTCTTTGATTAAATTGAAAATGTTGGGTACAGAACCAATAATGTTCAAGAGCATTAGGCAGTACATGTCATTTAAAACACACTTACACATAAAAATGTTCAGGAAATAAATAGCAAAAAGAACTTTAGTCATGTAAAATCAGTGTTATTAAGAAATATCATAGATGTCGGTGAACAGAAAAACAGTGTGTTAACCTAAATTGTCCATTTCAACTCAGGACGTAGCTGGAAATTAACATTCAGCATGTATGTATAGTCCTGCTCATCGGTATTGGCCACCCATGTAGTTTAAGTACATAATGTGAAATGGCACCTGAAATAAAAAAATGATCAAGTGAAACCGCTTTTCTGTATTTCACTTGTGTTATGTACAAAAGAACAACTGATAAACAGCAATTTAAAACAACCTATGGCGGGGGGGATAGAAAAGCTAGAGCTTGCTGTGACACTGGTATTGGCATCTTATACATTAAATTAGTATGGAACCACATTTTGACTCGCCTGTGGTAAATCACCAATGAGAAATACCTGTGATAAATTCAGTTACCATGTGACCTCAATTAGCCAATGAATGATGACCTCATTATTTTAAAAAACCACATGTTAGGCCCTGTTCCTTTTGTCACAATGATGAAGACAAAGGAGCTTTCTGAGGACATCAGAACTATTATTAGCAAACACAACGCTTCCAAAAGATATAAGGCCATCTCCAAAGACCTTGGTATTCATGTTTCAACACTGCGCAATGTTAAGAAGTGTGCCAATTATGAATCTGTCAAGAACCTCCCTGGAAAAGGGGGAAGAGGAAAATTGACAAGAGATGCCTTTGAAGGTTGCTGCATTTGGCGGAAAAAATACCACGTCAAACATCCAAAGATGTAAAGGCCAACCTGGAACAGTTTGGGGTCATGGTTTCATGGTTACCATATGCCGCACAGTAAACCAAGCAGAGCTTTATGGGTGAAGGTCAAGGAAGAAACCATTGCTGAAGAAAAGACATAAAAAGAAACAAGTGATCTGTGCAAAATAATACCTTGGCAAATTACAATCCTTCTGGGAAAATGTTCTGTGGACAGAAGAAACAAAAATAGACCTTTTTGGCAATGCAGTGCAACAGTTTGTTTACAGAGAGCACAATGAAGCTTATAAGGAAAAAAAAAACACCCTGCCAATAGTTAAAAGAACACTGTCAGGTCATTTTTCAGTGTGATACTAATATTACCCTTGAATAGGGCCGGGCAGACGATTTAACATGTAAAATCATTATTCTATCCTTTGTAGTTTCCTTATTATAAGCATTTTTTTGACCCTGCAGGCAGCTGCTGCATTAGTCCTCTCCATTATATTCACAGAGGAATAGTCCGGCTGTGTTATAAACTCTCATGTAATTATACACACCCTCT
Organism: Allobates femoralis; assembly: GCA_033576535.1. Taxonomy (NCBI): domain Eukaryota; kingdom Metazoa; phylum Chordata; class Amphibia; order Anura; family Aromobatidae; genus Allobates; species Allobates femoralis. The sequence continues at coordinate 181,314,039 of JARQOC010000001.1, forward strand.
CAGCAACTCTCTCCTCCCTCTTCCCTTTGCTCTCAGTGCAGTTCTGTTGAGGTCACGGAGGGAGAGAGCTATTGCAGATTTGCATTACGTGATCTAGATTCCATTTGTTTCTCTAAGCAGGAATCCCTGCTCTGCTGTGAGAGATTCTTTGTTTTATTTGACCTTTTGGATTTTCTGCAAAGATAGCAGAGAGGAGGATACAGCCTCCCCCATACTGATCTCCTGTGCAGTGATGTGAATATGTGACATGAATATTCATCCTATGGGGAGTGGACAGCAGAGAAGGGGATCATTCACTGTGAGTGACACATGGAATGAATCTCTTTATTTGAAGTTTACAGAGGATAGGAGAGAAATGTAAATAAAAGAAATGCATCAATATAGCGAGCTAAGGGGGAGGAATTAGAAAATGATAGCAGTTACATATGAATTTTTGACCTGACAGATTCCCTTTAAACATGGTGGAGTATCCATAATGCTGTGGGGTTGCTTTGCCGCATCTAGTACTGGATGTCTTGACTATCACAGGAATCATGAAATCAGAGAGTTATCAAGAGATTTTTGAGCAATATGTCCTACCCAGAGTACGAAAACGTAGTTTGAGTTGAAGATCATGCGTCCTCCAGCAAGAAGATGACCAAAAGTACACACGAATGGTTGAAAAGAAAAAAGACTGTTTTAAAATGGTCAGAAATGATCCCTGACCTCAATCCCATTGAAAATCTTTAGGGTAAGCTCTGCCATTGGGAAAAAGAAAATTGCAAACTTTCAAGAGCCTAAACAAACTGCAAAGGAAGAGTGGGAGTAAATACCAGAGGAGAATTACAAGTGATGGGGGGGGGGGGGGGGGTATTGCTGCACAAGCTGTTTATTCAGTTTTTTTTTTTTTTTCTTTCTCTTTTTACATTGCAACAAGTAAGTATATAAACTATGGTTTATTGTTAAACAACAACAAACATTTTTGTTTCATAATGTTTTATTGCTGTATTACTATGGACCACTAATTAAAAAAATCACCAGGATATGACTTTGGTACATTTCTTTATAAGATTCTATGGTCTGGGGTTTTCGGCAAATTATAGTATATATATATAAAACACCCAAGTTCTTTAACACCTTAGTGATGGCCCACTGTATATATACGGCGGCAAAACAGGGTCCTTACTCTGTTCTGACGTGAAAATAAGTCAGAACAGAAAAGGCCCTGCAGCGCCCCCCCCCCCCCCCCCCCAGTGGCCCAAAATCTCTGGGGTTTCAGCTGCCGGGGGCAGCTGAGACCCTGCAGATTATAAATCAGGCCGGTTTTACTGATACCGGCTATGTGATCACAGTTATACACCGTTTACCGGTGTATAACCGTGATCACATAAATATATATAGAATCGCCGGTAAAAACAATGATTTTTCTGTCACGCCACAGGATCACACCTGTGGCATGACAGAGAAATGTCTGCTCTGTCTCCCAGTACCGGTAGAGAGTTCCCGGTACCAATACAGAGCCTGCACTCCCCTCCTCCTAAAATGGCGCCGCAGCGCACAGGAAGCTGCCGCCGGCAGCCCCCTCCTGCGGATTCCTCTCCGATGTGACGTGTGTGACATGTCACATCGGAGAGGGACCTAGTGCACTGCCTGCCCCCCGTTTCTCCTCCAGTCATCCTCCGATCTCCCTACCTCATCCCCCTGGTGCGGCTCCTTCTGGTCCCTGCGCTGTCTGCCAGCTGCATGCGCAGACAGAGCAGAGAATGCTCTGTCTGCTAAAGCCGGCGTCACACACGTCATTGTCGTCAGCGATCTGATCGCTGGCGACATTGACGGCTGATCGCTGGTGAGCTGTCACACAGGCAGACTCTCACCAGCAACATCGTGGAAATGATTTAAATATCGTTTCCACAATGTCTTGCTCCCGCTGACAGGCTGCAGTTAGTGGGAGCAGGTTGGTATCCAGGGTAAACTGCGGGTATCTAGGCAGCGCGCGCTGACTAGATACCTGATGTATACCTTAGTTACCAGCCTTCTCCGCTCACCGGCTGGTATCCAAGGTACACAGCGGGTAACTAGGGTCCCTAGTTACCCGCTGTGTACTTTGGATACCAGCTGGTGAGCGGAGAAGGCTGGTAACCAAGGTATACATCGGGTATATAGGCATCGCGCGCTGCCTAGATACCCGCAGCTTACCCTGGATCCCAACTCCCAGCGCTTGCTGAGAGGCGCTGGGAGCTGGCTTATCGCATCTCCCGGTGTCACACGCAGCGATGCTGCGTGTACACCGGGCGACCATCGCCAGGTTTTCGGTCCTGTCCGAAAACCTGGCGACCATCAACCAGCGATTTATCGCTGGTTGATTCACCATATCACACGCGTCACGTGCAGCAGCAATATTGCACGCGATATTGACGCGTATGACTGCCCCTTAATAGACAGCTCATGACCTCAGTGATGGGATCACAATTGACCCTTTGTTAACCAAGGATCCTGACCTGCCATGACCTCACAGAGATCATGAGCTGTCAGTCTATGCACAGACTGCTCTGTCTGCGCATAGACTGACAGCTCATGATCTCAGTGAGGACATGGCAGCTCAAGATCCTTGGTTCACAAAGGGTCAATTGTGATCCCATCATGGGATCACAATTGACACTTTATGAACCAAGGATCGTGACCTGCTATCACCCTACTGGGGTCATGACCTGTCATTCTCCTGGACAAATGCCAGCTTTTCTAGCATATGGGGGACACCCCATATGCTGTAAAAGACTGGAAATAATCGAGGGACCTTCCCACTGGACTACGTCGGATGCCAAAGAATAATAAAGATGGGGTCTAAGTAGTGTCTGTGTTTTTTTTTTTTTTTTTTCCCATAATAAAAATATTTTTCTCTGTCTTGTGTCTTCTTTGCAATTTACTAAGGATTCCTAATGGCCCGGTCTAATATTGGCCAGACATTAAGAATCTCGGGCTTAGTGCCAGCTGCCAAAAAGCTGTCATTAACCCCTTATTACCCAGTCTGCCACCGCTACACGGCAGCTGGATACAGCGCCAGAAAATGGCGCTTCTATGAATGCGCCATTTTCTGAGGTGGCTGCGGACTGCAATTCACAGCGGGGAGGGAGGGGCAGAAAGCTTGGGCATCACTTCGCTGAGGATTCCAGCCCCCAACTGCTTAGTTGTACCTGGCTGGCCTAAAAATATGGCGAAGCCCACGCATTTTCTTTTTTTTAATTACTTCATGAAATAATTTTTAAAAAAAAAATAAAAAAAAAAAAGCTTCCCTATATCTTTGGTTTCCAGCCAGGTAAAACTAGGCAGAAGGAGGCTGGACTAAAAATATGGCGGAGCCCCACGTTTTTTAGTTTTTTTTTTTAATTTAATAATCAGGGCTGTGGAGTCGATAAATCAAACCACCGACTCCAACTCAGACTCCTGAATTTCCCTGGCTCCGACTCCAACTCAGACTCCTTTGACTCCGACTCCTTCAGTCATGGCTCGTTTTTAAGTGATAAAATTATTGTAGATCAATGGTAACATTAGGCTTTAACCATTATAATGACATAATAAATCAAGATATTTAGATAGAACATAATAATAAATCATAATAATATTCAGCACATTCTGCATTGAACTACTATTATATATTTTAGGAGTCGGAGTCGGAACATTTTCTACCAACTCCGACTCCACCAAAATGGGCAGCGACTCAGACTCCACGACTCCGACTCCACAGCCCTGGAAATAATTTTAAAAAAATGCAGGAGAGGAGACGACCAGGACACAGTGTGTCCGGATCTTCTGCACATGCCCTAAAAGTGAGAACTTGTGTGAGAAAAAGAAAATATTCAATATGACGTTATCAAATTCTGTGAAGTAGCTGAAGGTTCCAAATGCTCACTATACCCCTAGATATAATCCTTGAAGCGTCTAGTTTCCAAAATGGGGTCACTTGTGGGGGAGCTGGGGGTTCAAAGTGCTCACTATGCATCTAGATACGTTCCTTGGGGGGTCTAGTTTCCAAAATGGGGTCACTTGTGGGGGAGCTCCAATGTTTAGGCACACAGGGGCTCTCCATACACAGCATGGTGTCCGCTAACAATTGGAGCTAATTTTCAATTCAAATTGTTAGTGGATAAACACGTCGCGTATGGAGAGCCCCTGTGTGCCTAAACATTGGAACTCCCCTACAAGTGACCCCATTTTAGAAACTAGACCCCCAAGGAACTTATCTAGATGCAGTGAGCACTTGGAACCCCCAGGTGCTTCACAAATTGATCCGTAAAAATGAAAAAGTACTTTTTTTTTTTTTTTTTCACAATTTTCTTTTGGCCTCAATTTTTACGTTTTCACATGAGCAACAGGATAAAATTCATCCTAAAATTTGTTGGGCAATTTCTCCTGAGTACATCGATACCTCTTATGTGGTCATAAACCACTGTTTGGGCACACAGCAGGGCTCAGTAGGGACAGAGCGCCATTTGACTTTTTGAATGGAAAATTGGCTCCAATAGTGAAATTGCGCTCCTTCCCTTCTGAGCCCTGCCGTGCAACCAAACAGTGGTTTATGACCACATATGAGGTATCGGTGTACTCTGGAGAAATTGCCCAACAATTTTTAGGATCCATTTTATCCTGTTGCCCATGTGAAAATGAAAGAATTGAGGCTAAAAACATTTTTGTTGGAAAAATTAAAATGTCAATTTTTTCCTTCCACGTTGCTTTAGTTCCTGTGAAGCACCTGAAGAGTTAATAATCTTCTTGAATGTAGTTTTGAGTAGCTTAGTGTTTTCTGTCATGTACACCCCTCAAAGGGGCTTCAAATGTGATGTGGTCACTAAAAAAATGTTTTTTTTTTAAAATTTTGCTGGAAAAAATGAGAAATTGCAGATGAACTTTGAGCCCTTACGTTCCTACCAAAAAAAAAAATATTTTCCAAAATTGTGCTAATGTGAAGTAGACATGTGGGAAATGTTATTTATTAACTATTTTGTGTCACATAACTCTCTGGTTTAACAGAATAAAAATAAAAAATTTGAAAATTGCTACATTTTCAAAATTTACCAAATTTTTGATTTTTTTTAACAAATAAACGCAAAAATTATAGACCTAAATTTACCACTATCATGAAGCCCAATATGTCACAAAAAAACTATCTCAGAATCGCTAGGATCCGTTGAAGGGTTCCAGAGTTATTACCTCATAGAGGGACACTGGTCAGAATTACAAAAATCGGTCTGGTCATTAAGCTGCAAAGTGACTCGGTCCTTAAGGGGTTAAAAACATTAAAAACACTTACAGGTGTTCACCAGTCATAATTTGATCAGGAGTTTCACTGAAAACAAAAACGCCATCATGCATGGTTCCACTGCACAGGTCCGTGATCACTGTTCTATATGTTATGGGTGTAATTTTAATATGTTTGACTTATTGGGAGAATATTAAGGCATAAGATAAATAAAAACATTTGAATTTGAACACAAGTTCTGCTTCCTGCAATCTGTGGGGTAAGTTATAGTTGGAAAACCCTGAGTAGAATGGGCATTGGTGTCACGAGTACAGGGGAGCTCGGGAGTTAAAATCCCATGTGGTCCCATCAGTACATATGAAAGGGATATTCCACTTACGGTAGTTGTGGGGTCTTTCATACATAGGCTAAGACCCAAGTCCTTGTTGTATCACTATGTACACTAATGGTTTATGGATATGAATCCCCATAATAAGCACAGAGAATGAAGTGTTCTGGTATAGTCTTTTTGGTTATTCCTAATATCTCATTAAAGAGGTTATTTTTTAAGTATAAAATTGATTGTGCGCCATTATAGATATAATATATATTAAAATAGCTGACTTTTGGAATAATTTTATGATGGTATGACAGCTTGAGACCCGGTAGTGGGTCTTTTTATACATTAATTATGCGCATAGTGGAGCTGGCAGGAGCGGACCACATCTAAAGTGGCGCCGCCGGTCTCCGAATGAACTGCGCAGGCGAGGAGTATTGTGGAAACTGGAGATCGGAAAGTACAGACATGCGCAGTGACCGCGGACTGCATCTAAAACGGCATCGCGGGTCTCGGGATGAACTGCGCAGGCGAGGGGTATTGTGGGAACTGGAGTTCGGAAAGTACAGACACGTGCAGTGACCGCGGACCGCATCTAAAATGGCGCCGCGGGTCTCAGGATGAGCTGCGTAGTAGCAAAGTATTATGGGAAATGTAATCCAGAGATGACGAACATGCGCAGTGTATTAGGGAGAGCGCTGGTGGAACCATGCATGATGGCGTTTTTGTTTTCAGTGAAACTCCTGATCAAATTATGACTGAACACCTGTAAGTGTTTTTAATCAATTAATACTTTCTGCACAATATGTACATTGTATTGCACTTTATTTTTAACATGAGCACATGAACATGAGCAATATTACAAGCACTTTACCACTATACCACAATCAGATGCATTAGAAGTATGAGATATGTATATAACTTGAAATTACTTGTAATTGTTTTTAAGTGGAAGATATCAGTCTGTACCCTATAAAACTGTCATTTCATTATACTCACTGCTTGAGAAAGGATAAGAAATCCGAAACGTCGCCACGCCACTGGCAATAACGGTCCACTTTATTCATGATTTTGGTGCTGTTATTTCATTTTTTCATCATATTACTAGGACACTTTAACAGGTGTGGGAAAAACGTTGCACTTTTTTGAATGTTTGGTGCTGTTCCTAATTTTTTGTCTTTTATATATAACATACAGTGCTGTGCAAATTAATTCGGACAAAGCATTTATTTAAGTTGGTTACCAGTCAGTGATTCAAACCAGTTTTAACTGCTTTGAACAGGTGTGAGTGTACAACCTTGAGTAACAAAATGTGGTTTGACTGGTTTTAGTCAGAAAATAACAGCTAGCTGCCCCCTCAGCTTCAGTTGAGAGCTTGTTTCTGTGAGGAGTGGTTTAGTGTACTTTTTCTCTGTATGAGTCGTGCCTATAATAATGGATGTTACTCCACAGAAGAGGTCTAGAATTATTACTCTTAATGAACATACAAGTCTGACTGTAAGAGAAATCGCTGCCACCGTTGGTATTGGAAAATCTACCGTTTCAATAATAATTCACACACAGAATGAAACTGGATCGTTTTCTCCAAAAAGTAAAGGGAAATGTGGAAGAAAAAGGAAAACGACACCAAGAACTGATAAAACACTTATCAGAAATAGTAAAATGAATGCAAGAAAAACAAAGATTTGCTTTGTCCCAATTAATTTGCACAGCAAAATTAGGTTATTCTAATATCTAGAATAACCTGTAAATGTCAGCTAGATGTACCCCATAAATATACTGTACACCCGTACAAAATGAAAAAAAAGGCAGGTTTAGAAAGTATGGCATAATGACTGCATTGTAGCAATCACCCACCACTGAAACACATCCAGCACATGTTTCGCCAAACTACTTATGGCCACGTTACACACACAGATATCTGTTCAGATATTGGTCACAAATCTCTGGTTGCAGTGAAATCATGGACACATTGCTCCATTTTGTGGCTGTGTACAATGGAACAATGTGTCCATGATTTCACTGCAACCAGAGATCTGTGAGCAATATATCTGTGGGTGTAACGTGGCCTTTAGTCTGGGGTGGATTATATGTAAGATGTTCTGGCGTTCTAACAGATAAATGAGAAACCAGGTAATACAAGAGAGGGAAATGCATTTAGTATATAAATATATATTTCTCTACATTATTGCAGTCTTTTTTTTTTTTTTTTTTTAGTCCATTTATTGGTTTTAAGTAATAAGAAAACATTCACAGCTGAGCAGCAAGAAGAAAAAGAAAACCACAATTAAGATGACTTACATGAATGTGTGTACTTGACCTATAATGTTCGCTACAAATACACAAAATGAGCTGTGCCCATTGTATGTCTGGGTTATATTGCATGAAGGAGAATCAAAGAATGTAATTCATGCTCTTTCCTTTATAGCCAGTGCACAAGAAAAAGGGCCTTTGTACAAACTGACAATACAGTTATTAACAGCTTGTTAAAGACACAAAAGTTGCTGAGCTGTCGTGTGGCGAGGTTACACAAACAGTCACTATAATACAGAGCGGGCATTGTTTCCTAAAAGAGCAGTAGATTAAACCTCATTGATCTAATTAGTCTTCTGCCTTGATGTAGTCGAGTAGATTTCTGCTCCTCCATAACTATTTCATGACTTGTATTACTTTACAGGACTTCCACATACTTCTCGTCATGCTGTGTTTAATTGTAATGTACAGTGGCCTGATAAATAGCCGTTTTATTATAGAGAGGAAATATGGTATTAGAGCTGATAACCTTTTAAGGGCCCTGTTACACGTAGCAATGTTCCTGTGATCCCCCAACGATACGACCTGGCCGGGATCGCAGGAACATCGCTGTGTTGTCGCTGGCGAGCTGTCAAACAGACAGATCTCCTCAGCGACCTGTGTACCCTGGTTACCAGGGAACACATCGCATTAGAGTGGCGTAACGCCAATGTATGCTGCCCAGCGGGAGACCGACGACCAAAAAAGTCCTGGCCATTCCGCAGCGATCAGCGAGCTCATCGCTGGGTGCCACGGCATGTCACGCAGTGACTTAGCTAGCGAGGTCGCTGCAACATCACAAAACCTGTGACGTTGGAGCGACATCAGTAGCGATGTTGCTGCGTGTAACCCGGCCTTAAGATACATACTCCTGGCCACATATTATTGTGCTTGCCCAAGTGTTTGAGAGATAAAGAGCAGCAAATATTCTAAAATTGCCACTTTTTACAACATTAGTCTTAAGTCTTAAGGGCCCTTTACACACAACGATATCGTGAGCGATATCGTTGCAACATCACTGGTTTGGTGATAATGCAGCGATGTCGAAACGACGTAGTTGTGTGTGACACATATCAACAATCAACGATAAATCGTTGATCGCATATTTATAGACCGGACCATAAATCTATCGTTGGTCTCCGCTGGGCGCCCAGCATCGGCGCATGTGACAGTGGGAGACCAACGATGGACAAGCTCCCAGCGCAGCATAGCAAGCACTGGGAGCTGGTAACCATGGTAAACAGCGGGAGCACGTTGCGTCTAGTTACCCGATGTTTACCCTGGTTACCAGCCTTCTCTGCTTACAGGCTGCCATCCAAGATACACAGTGGGTAACTAGGGACAGCGATGTCCCTAGTTACCAACTGTGTACCTTGTATACCAGCTTGTAAGCGGAGAAGGCTGGTAACCAGGGTATACATTGGGTAACTAGGCGCTACGCACTGCCTAGATACCCGCTGCTTACCGCGACCAGACTGTGCCCCCCACAATTTGTACCAGTGACTGTCGTCATATGTGTGTTAAATAAATAAACAAATGTGAAAACAAAACCGTAGGTATCCTATAGATTTTTCATTCTTAGCACAGATAAAGCGGACAACTGTGGGCTGCGGCCCCCAGCCATGCACTTTATATTTGCTGAATATCAAATATTGGGTCTCCGCACTGTTTTTATTTAAATTAAATAACTGAAAAAATTGTGGTATGGGGTCCCCCCAATTTGATAGCCATGGCTGGGGATTGTTATCCTTAAACTGGGGAGGCATATAGTTATTGTCTCCCCAGGGTAAGAATAGCAACCTGCTGCTTCCCCTCAGAATTTGGCACATTCATCATAATCGTCAAATCCTGGCGCTTTACCCTGCTCTTGCCAATGCCCTGGTGCGGTGGTATTGGGCTGATGATAGAAGTGGTTGACGATAGCTCAAAATTGACAGCTTGTTATTAAGCCCATATAATAATCTAATATATAAAGCTGAATGTGTGTGTATGTGTGTGTGTATGTATGTATATCCGGGATTGGCATCTACACCGTCGCAACTACAGCCACAAAATTTTGCACAGTCACACGTCTGGACCCCGAGAGCGTCATAGGCTATGTTGTGAGGCGAAATATTAACCCCGCGCATTCCAATTCACTAAACAATATTGCCCCTATCTACATAATGGGGAAAAAGTGTTGGAGAAAATTGAGAGCTGTCAGCTATAGCCACAAAATTTTGCACAATCCCACGTCTGGACCCCGGGAGCGTCATAGGCTATGTTGTGAGGCGAAATTTTAACCCCGCGCATTCCAATTCACCAAACAATATTGCCCCTATCTATATAATGGGGAAAAAGGGAAAGGAAAAGTGTTGGAGGAAAATCGACAGCTGTCAGCTATAGCCACAAAATTTTGCACAGTCACACGTCTGGACCCCGAGAGCGTCATAAGCTATGTTGTGAGGTGAAATTTTAACCCTGAGCGTTCCAGTTCACCAAACAATTTTGGCCCTATCTACATAATGGAGAGAAGGTGAAAGGAAATGTGTTGTAGGCAAATTGACAGCTGCCAGATGTGAACAAGGGGGACTTAAAGAATGAGAGTGATGCCGCCAAAGAGTATATACCATACAGATGCTAAGGTGGGGCCCCGACATAGGATACTCGCCACACACGGGGATATGAACACACACACAAAATGCGCCTCACACTACCACGTGCTTGAACACATATACCACCCTCAGCACACATTTCACCACACATACACCAACCTCACCACATAATCGCCCTAAAACACACACAAGTCTGGTATTATCCTTCAACAATAAAAATCTGATTAATAAGCAGCAAAACTACAAGAGAAACAAATGTACCATATAGGAAAGACGGCACCTGTCAGTCACATGACCTGTCTATTATGTGTATGTGTGAGCTAATATATACTGTCAGGGGGGAGGGTTTCCTGTTGCCTGGGGATTTATCAGGCTGCCAATAGCAACCAATCACAGCTCAGCTTCTATTTTGCTACTGTTAATCTGAGCTCTGTTTGGTTAATATAGACAACAAAGGACATACTCAGTAAAGCTTCTGTGAGGTAATACAATGTCTGTGAGGTAATAGGATGTCAGTTAGGGTGTGTTGGTGGAAAGGCTGATGTCAGTCACATTACCTCTATGTGAGAGGATATAGAAACTGTGGAATATCTGTAGTGTTGAAATATATGTTGTGAAATGCTTCTATTAGCTTAGATTTTGCCTTTTAATAATTACATTTCTATCGATTTGTTTTGAGGTTTTTGTGTGCTGAATAAATTTTTGTTAACACATTCTATTTTGTTAACAGCAGTTATTAACCCGGGCGAAGCCGGGTAGTACAGCTAGTATATATATATATTATATAATGTATATATCTATATCTATATAATATTAGGTGTCTGATACCTGCCCATTACCAATCCAGTAAGTGAATGATTATCTAACACACACACACACCCTTTATTAGTAATAAAACAAGCTGACAACCCTCATTTTCCCATTTATTAACCTCAAACATACCCTGAGATGATAATCCACAATGAGTTCCCTGATCACATCTCAGTTCTGCTGCGTCAGAGGGCGCATTGAAGCAACGTATTATCAGAAAATGACGGCACCTAGAGCTGCAGCCGTGTTTGGGTGCAGTCAGTGATGTCACCCGAGTACACAGTTGAAGTATCATGGTAACTGCTTATCATGGTCAGCTGACACTGTTACCATTGTACCCCAGCTGTGTCCTCAGATGACTTCATTGACTGCACTGCTGACACTGCTGTAGCTCTCGGGGCACTCGTGTACTCGGAGGCCTTGCTGATAGGAAGCTTCTTCAGTGCGGTCTCTGATGCAGCATAGCTGATATGTGACCTCAATGTCAATTATCTTTGGAGGGTATGTTTGGGTTAATAAATGGGAAAATGAGGGTTGTCAGTGTGTTTTATTTCTAATAAAGGATTTTTGTGCGTGTGCTTATTAACTATTCACGTACAGGATTGGTAATGGGTTAGTATCAGACGCCTGACATTATCAATCTGGGCTTAATGGCAAGCTGTTCAATATTCAGCAGTTGTTAACCCTTTTTTGGCACCGCACCAGAGCATCGGGAAGAGTAGGGTAAGGCGCCAAGACCTAATGAATGTGCCAAATCCTGAGGCAGCTGCGGGATGCTATTCTTACCCTAAGGAGGGTGGGGGCTATAACTTTCTAGGCTAAGAATAACAACCCCCTGCCATGTGTTGTATCTTGCCTGAATATCAAATTAGGGGGTACCACATGCTGTCGTTTTTTTAAATTATATAATTTTAAAAAATGTGTGGAGACCCCGTATTTGATATTCAGCCAATATAATGTGCATAGTTGGGGGCTACAGCCTGCAGCCATCTGCTTTATTTGTGCTAAGAAGGAAAAATACGGGGACCCCCAAGCATTTTTTTCCCTATTATATATTTATTTAACACACACATGATGGCAGGTTGGTTGCTATACACTGTGTATGGCAACCAAGCACAGACACTGGTACATATTGTGGGGGCGCAGGCTGATTGCAACATCCAATCACAGTCTCTGTCACAGAGAGTGAGCATCTGTGATTGGCCACTGCCATTCAGTGCAGTAACCTGGAAGCAAGCAGCGGGAGACTGGTAAGATAAATCTACCTATTTTAATTTTTTAAAGTATGGGAAAGACCATGATAAAAACGGTCTGTGTGCTGTGCGGTTTTAATTTTCTTATTTTTTTTCTCTCACCCGTTTACTTGCATTGGGGAAATCTTGGTGAGATACGCTGCCATACATAGCATTCTGCTAATTTTTCTTTAAAGTTTCTTCCTGAGGAAACACTTGCAAATGGGCATTGCACTATAGTTTAACCTTATTGCGAGTGCAACCTGATGTTTTAGCTAATTGCACTTGCCGAGTTTAAATGCAGATGTTAGTGTGGCACCCTGTTGCTACAGGAAACCACAGACTCCCCCTACAGCAAAGGGTGGGTTTCCACAGTGGGTACACAGACCCAAGCAACACCTTCCACCCCAGCCCCAGTAGCGGGGGCTAAAATTGCCCGCTCTTAGGCAAGATCCCCTATTTAAAAACTTTGGGGCCCGGGAGCGGAGTTTTTGAGTGTGCCCGACGCTAGAAGAGCGTGAAGACCCTCCCCGGTGGGGGTTGGGGCCCCGCTAGGCCCGAGCCAGTTACTCTGGGAAAAGCCTAAAAGTAGTTGTTTCTGGGCCCCAAAAGTGGGGTCGGGAAGGGAAGGAGAGAACGTAGAAAAGCCAATTGGGGACCGAGGAGCCAACTTGG
>JARQOC010000001.1:181327290-181402844 GCA_033576535.1 Allobates femoralis
GACTGGGCAGAGACATCACTGGGCAGCTAGGTTTAAATGGCAGACAGTCGGGAAAACACTGCTGCCAGCACAAGCACTGTGGTCCCCAGGAGTCTGCCTGGGGGGCCTGAGATTCCCCACCCCTCTGTAGATTATATCCGATTCACATTGGGTTATCATCCCCTCTTAACCCCTCCCATACTCATACTCCCTCCTCCCTTATTCAACCACCCTTGCACAGATATTTTCAAGTCTTTTATGGAGCGCTATAGATTTCTCCAGTCTACTGTTCAATGTGGTCCAAGTACCTTTTGTACTGCTGATCTCCTACAGAAAATGACGTCTGTGTACTCTATTGCTTTTAGCCTCACATGAGGCCCTTGGAGAAGCATCATGTGAGATATGAAACAGCTGTCATGTCAGTTTGTAAACAAGAGAGTCTGGGTAAACAGTCTGTCCTATTGGTCATGGAATCTATATTTTACTGGAGTAAAGATTACAAAAAATGTTGGTTAGTGCCATATCAGCTTCTGAACTTTATTTCTTGAGACACCATTCTGTTTGGTTTCATATACTGATAACCACCTGATGTACTGGAGTAGTCTTAGTCAAATTTGCACGCTGAAGGGTGATGTGCTGACCTTACTCTGACAACAGAAGCATTGCACATATTGTGCATAGTTCCCAAAGTAGATTTCAGTCTTGGCATAGTCCTTATATGGCCCCTTTAACATCAGCGTTTTTTCGCTGATGTGCGGCAGATTTACTGCATCTGCCACCTAACGGCCGCACTTGCGGCGCCTGGCCGGCAAGCCCCATGAATTGTCTATGGGGCTTGCGGTCTGGTGCAGCAAGTACGGTTCTGCCGGATGCGGCAGATCCGGCACTTGCAGGCATGAAAAAAAAAACACTGCTGACCGCGGGTTTTTTTTCGTGGCCACAGCTGCCAGGCTTGGATTAGTGGAAATGTTAGTCAAAGGTCGCTCACGGAACGTAGAGAACGATTAGGGTGATGAGAGGTAGGGAGGTGCTGTGCTGTGAAGAGCTTTCTGGATGAGAACAATCAATTTAAATTGGATTCTATAATATATGGGCAGCCAGTGCAATGACTGGCATAGAGCGGAAGCATTCGAGTAAACATTAGCCAGTTAGGTGACCCTGGCTTCTGCATTAAAGATGGAATAGAGAGTGAAGATCCTCGTGAGGGGGAGACAAATTAATAGTAAAATGCAATAACCAAGGTGGAAATGTATCAGAGCCAAAGTTAGGGATTTTGTTTCCATGGTGAGAAAGGGGCGGATTCTAGAGATTTTCTTCAGGTGCAATGACAAGAGCGGGTGAGAGCTTGTATATATAGGAGGTTAAGGAGACGTGTGTCAAACATAACACCCAGACAGCGAGCCTGCTGCCTAGGCGTTATCATGGTGCTGCACACTGAGAGGGAAATGTCAAATTTAGGGAGGTTGGTGGAGGGTGGGAACAGAAGTTCAGTTTTGGAAATGTTGCGTTTCAGATAGAGAGCAGACATGATGTTGGAAACTGGGATTAGACAGGCATTGGCATTCTGTGATACAGTGGGGGTAAGATGACAGGATGAAGTGTATAGTTGTGTGTCATCACCATAAAAATAGTACTGGAAACCAAATATACTGATGGTCTGTCCAATAGGGGCTGTGTAGAGAGAAGAGGGCCAAGGACTGAGCCCTGATGTACCCCAATAGTGAGGGGAAGAGGAGAGGAAGTGGAGCCAGCGAATGATGCACTGAAGGAGTGTTCAGAAGATAGGAAGAGAACCAGGAGAGAGCGGTGACCTTTATGCCAATTGATTGGAGCATAGCAAGTAGGAGATGGTGGTCAACAGTATCAAAAGCTGCAGAAAGCTCAAGAATAAGGGTATGTGCCCACAGGACGTTTTTGCTGCGTTTTCTGCATTCAGAAAACCATTGGTGTTATGGTAATGTATGCTAATTTGTTCCTGCGGTTTTGATTCCCAGCAAAACCAATGTGTTTCACAGAAACGCTGTGTCCACACATTTTTGCAAATGTCAAGAACTGTCAAATACCTGCGTTTTTGGTGCGGATGGGAAAGAATTGACGTGCTAATTATTTTCCTGCATTTTTGTTAAAGTCAATGGAAAAAACGCAGCTATCAAAAACGCACAAAAAACGTGCAAAAAATGCAGACAAGATCATAGCTAATCTCCTGTCAAGGACTCTAGGATCCTCAGGTTTTGCTGCGTTCAGGACTGCTTAAAAAACGTCCTGTGGATACATACCCTAAGCAGAAAGTGGTCATTATTCTGTTTTGCCGAGAGAAGGTCATTGGTCACTTTGAGGGCAGTTTCTGTGAACATGGGAACATGCCATAAGAACTTTTTTTTTTAGAAATGGTTTTACTAGTAGTATGGCATTTGTGAATGTGGTTTAGATCCTTACTTTTCCCAATTTTTACTGATTCCACCGTATGATTTTCGATTGGTAACTGTTCATGTGCACCTTTTAACAGGTGCCATTTTAACTAAATGTCAGAGTTTGATGGGGTCCGGGGACCTGAGTCCCTCAACAATTTCTCAAAGGGGCCTTGATAGCTGTGCACAAGTTCTCACCTAAGCAGGCACACTGAGCAGGGAACAGATGTCCTGAACTGATTTTATGCTGTGGTTGTCCAGAAGTGGATAAATCCTTTTACTGCAAATTGCTTGTTTATTGTTAATGGTCCCATGGTTTCTGCAAATAGCGGTGTGGCTTATTGTTAATGCAGGTGGGAGGATGTCTACATATCTTTGATGTTTGATGTGGAACGTCAAAAAGTACAGTTTCATTGCAAATAGTATAAGTGTAAATTAAAACTAAGTGCAAACCTGATTGCTTTTCAGTTTGAAAGTTTTATATGTATAATGTAAATCCATCATCCCACGCACAAATAGTAAGTCACTGTTCCCTAAATTCTAAGGTTCACAAAGGGAAAGTGTGGTGCTCCTGGGTCTGGTTGCCACAAAATGATTCTCCATGCAAGAACGCATTGTATTACTAGTCTGATGACAGTAATGATTTCTCTGCTGGAGACTGAAACATGCATCCAGGATGTCCGATCCCTTGCTAGGAGGTTGTGAACCTGATGCCTGGGTTGGGCTTGTGACAGTGTCTGGTTAGGGGTAGGGATTAGTGAGTAGTAGATCAAAGTAGTGGAGCAGGAGGAGACATCCTGGATGGAGGGGCTGAGAAATCCTTCTTTAAGGATAGCTGCATGACAGGGCCTCAGTCTCCAGGTCACCCAGACTTCCACGGACTGGTGACAGAATCTAGAGAAGCTGTGTGGGTCTCCAACACCCAGCAGCAAGTGTAGTTCTCAGGGGCTCAGCAACATCATAAGGTCAGAGACCTACCACAGGCGTGGAAGCTCCCAGGATCCACGTTGCCAGCCTGGCTGGAGGAAACACACTGCAGATAAGCTAAACTTGGCAGTATCTGTAGTTTCAGGTTCTGAGAAACATTTTAACGGCAGAGTAGCAGCAGTTGGCAAAACTACTACCCAGCATACAAGCCAGACTGGAGGCCTGGTGAAGAAGTACTGAGTCCTGTGGATTTGTCTGGAGTGCACAGTAAATGATAAAATAACCATCCTGTCTCCTGCTGCATTATTCCCTGCTGCACTACACTCTACGTTTCCTCGGAGCCTGCCCTAGTTCGGAAGGGTTAATCCTCTGCACTACTCCTCACCACCTATCTCCCAGAGAACACCTGCAGTGCCGGCCACATCCCGACCAAACATCCCAACTGGTGTCTCAAACGTCCTATTGTACCTTCGCTTTATTCCTGCATTATAAACTCTTGTGTAAGTTAAACAATCTACATCTAATTTTATATCCTAGACTTGGTTCTAAAAAATTACAGAAGCTTCCTATTTTATTGAGCATTACTGATATTGACCTTTTCTTCATGACTATGTTTTACACCATATATACTGAAACTATACGTCTTTACTGTTTTATGCAGCTGTCTGTGTTGGACAGATGAACTGCTGTTATTTTTGGCAGGTGAAGTGTCTTTGGACAGCTGTATGTATTGTATGTGACCTGTTCAGCCAAAGCTCCATTGCCCTCTATACCTTCCCCAGCAATACACTAGCACTATTCCTTAAATCTGCACTTTCCATGTAGTGAGAACTAGTCCGAGGAAATAAAGTCTGTGTGTACTGGCTGGGTGCTCTCTTGATCTTCAATAATAATAAATGTTGTAATACATCATGTGTGGAAGAGCCCCCTAAGAGATTGCACCTGTTATGCTTGATGTGTGTGGTCTTTCTTCTTATTCCAGGTTTTAGTTATAACCTCTAGTAAGATGTCATCCTACAAAAACATTTCTACAACTGACATGGTTGACCTTAGTTTCATACAGTTCTATCTTTTAGTAGTTGTAAACAATATGCACATTATCAGTGTATACTCCATTTTTCCCCAGTACTGAGGGCTACTGGAGATTTGAAATTTAAAGTGTAAAATATGTTTTTAAGCATTCACTCATTATTCTATCTCCTTTATTGCTGCATTTTTGTCACTCCTGTTCTTGCTCTAAGGTTCCCATAATAATTCTAACTATCTTTTGCACTACTGATGTATCATTGTTGGCAGTACACAAATAAGTGCAAATGTCACTAAACTCCCTTTGTCATGTACTACTGGATCTCTGTTGCATTGCTTCATTAATTTTTTTTGTCTCCTTAAAGGGAATCTGTCGGGTCAAAAATCCATATGCAACTGATGTAATTTTTTTAATTCCTCTTTCTAAGCTCTCTCTATTCAGTATTTCTATTATTTATACTTTCTATCCTGTGTAAACTTCAAAATAGGATTCATTCCATCTGTTAATCACAGTAAGTGATCACTTGCTTCTCTGCCACCCACTCCCCAAGAATGAATATTCATACAGCACTGCCCTGCCCTCCTCTGATCTGTATGCTGTAGGCACAGAGACTCATTGCAGACAGAGGAGAAAGGAGGGGGAGGAGGTGTGTTCTTCCTTTATACTTCTAATAGCGTTCTCAGTTGTATAGCTTTACGTGGCCTTTTGCCTCCCTTCCCAAATTGTTCAAGTTTAAAGCTCATGATGAGTAACAAGAACACTTCCACTTTTAAAGTCTTGGTAAGGTGCAACCCATCTCTAGCAAGTAGACCATCGTATAGATAATTCACTCTGTGATGCAGAATCACTGTAAATGGTTTTCTAGGACCTTTCTTGTGGTGTCATTCACAGACTGCAGGCAGCAGAGGGCTGGGGAATCACAGACATGGTGGCAAAGACATAGTATACAGCCAGGCTCCTGTGCACCAAAATCTAATTAGTAGAAAACTTCAAATGGTGATTAAGGAACCGCAAAGTGGATTTCTTCACCAAACATACCAGTGCACCTCAATGAATTAGAATATCATCAAATATTAATAACATATTGGCATGTCTCAGGATGTTTCTGGGAGCTCTGAAACACGTTGACTAATAAATCAATATTATATTCACCTTTTGATGTCTTGGGGAATACGGCAGCACGGTTTCTAACCCTTCATCCTCCCTACTTTAATTTTCTGAGCTATTGACCTTTGAGTTTTCATTGGCTGTAAGCCATAATCATCAACATTAACTAAAATAAACACTTGAAATAGATCACTCTGTTTGTAATGACTCTAAATAATGTGTTTCACTTTCTGTATTGAATTACTGAAATAAATTAACTTTTTGATGATATTCTACTTAATTAGTATTACAGAGCCTTTACAGCAATTTTGTCACTGTACATAACATATGGTGATGACACACAACTATACACTTCATCCCGTCACCTTACCCTCACTGTATTACAGAATGCCAATGCCTGTCTAACCGCAGTTAGGGGTGGCGGTCACCTTGGCAGGTAACGATATCCATGCACTGATGGGGTATTTGCCTGGATTTTGATGTTGATGCAATTGGAGTTTGTAGTGATGGCTATTGCTATTGATGTGCCCATAATGTTGGGATATGCATAGCTGATGTTTGTTATTTTTGTCTAAACAGCCTATATATAATTTAACCATCATTAGCCAGAGTTGGTTTAATGAAGACATAAATTGGCGTGGGTTTCCAATGAAAAACATAACAATAAAAACAGATATCTCAGGTTTTTGTTAGTAACCCAAACAAGCAACTACCAGAAGAGAAAACTCAAGGCCACCATACTTGCTTGGAAACAGTTCCTAACAAAATCAAGGAAATCTAACAGCCTAACCAGCCCTTCTTGGATATGGTTGGAGATCCTGAAGTACATTGTTCCAAAAAAATCTAAATTACATCATGAACTAGTAGAGGAATTCAATATATTTCGGACACCGTAGAGAAAAAAACTTAGCCCAACTCTGTTCTGGAGGATGTTGAATGGTATACCTGAACAGGATGGTTTGACTTGGCTGCACATCAAGGCAAAACTGGGAGAAGGGAAAATTAATTTTGCTTTACCACTAAATATGGCTAACATGATTAAGAACCCTTTAAACCTCAATGCATGGAAAACAAGCATCTAGTATCTATCAGGTTATCAACTAAAATCTAGAATTTTCTTATGCTCCAACATTATCTCATGGAGGACAGAACTGCAACATAAATTAGAAGAGAATCAAATCCAAATAGCATTAGAAATAATGACCTCCAACATGCTCTGTGTCACATTACAGGAAACAATGTAAGATCATGTCCAGGTGGTATTCTACTCCACTAACGTTGAATACCATGAACCCTGAGTACTCCACGCTTTGCTGGAGAAACTGTGGAGGAGCTGGCAACCTAGCGCATATTTTCTGGAACTGTACTATCCTCAAACATCTGGGCGGACATCAAGTCACTAATCGTCAAGGTCACGAAAACCAACTTTATGCTTTCTGTAGAGATGGCTCTACTACTAATGGGCCTAGATAGCTTTTTTTTTTTTAATGGCCACAGACATGTAACTTGCCACATATTCATGGTGGCCAAGTTCCTACTAGCTACCAAGTAGAAGTAACCATTGCCTCCCACAATATGTGAGGTCATAGAGAGGATAACTCCATAACATTTGAGTGTAATTTTGCTCTTCGTAATAATCAACGCAGACAATACATGAAGTGGAAAGCATGGATAAACCTCTTCACACCAAACTTGTACATTCCTGAGCCTTAAACATTGAATTAGACACAACTTTAGGACACCACATGCTCATTACAATTTATTTACATCCTAAGTACACACTTCCCCAAGCATATTGAGCAAGATGGATTAGGTTCATACTAAAAGGTCAAAAGCTTAATACTAACATTTTGGAGAGGTAGTCAATACGAATTAACTTTGTGTACAAGATGATTTTTGGATAATAACCATCATAAGGTCTTATGTAAAAGAATTAAATTTGTTTTCCATTGTTACTTTCCCTTCTCCCCTTCCCTCCCTTCCCATCCCTTTCCCATTTTTCTGTGGCCCGGCGGGGGGGTCATATGGGGCGTGGCTATGGAGAAGGGGTAGAGTTTAGTACCCTGTTTCCCCGACAGATGCGTTGCATCCTATTTTCAGGGGATGTCTTATTTTTCCATCCCCTTGCAGCCCCCAATATGGTATCCCCATCATTCCCCATCATCCCCTTGCAGTGCACAATATCCACATCATCCACCCCAATACCGTATCCCCAATCATAATCCCCTTGCAACCCCAATCATAAAACCCTAGCAGCCCCATCCTCCTCCTCTCCTAGCCCCATCCTCCTCTTGCAGCCCCCATCCTCCTCCTCTTGCCGCCCCCATCCTCCTCCTCTTGCAGCCCCCAGCCTCCTCTTGCAGCCCCCAGCCTCCTCTTGCAGTCCCCAGCCTTCTCTTCCAGCCCCCATCATCTCTATGACACACACATCTTTTTGTCACTGGACTTGCTGTATTAAATCCCGTCTCTTGTCTTTCCTCAGCTTTGTGCTGTGAATAGAAGTACATGAGAAAAAAGCCACTAGCAAATCAGAGCCCGGCTGCTGCACTGTGATTGGCCGATGGCTTCTTATGTACTTCTATTCACTGCACACAGCTATGGAAAAGTCAAGAGAGGGGACGTAATACAGCAGGTGCGGGGGGAGCGGTGACATCACTGCGGGAGCGCCTCTCTCTGAGTCGCCGCAGAGCTCAGCACAGTATGTGTAGTGCTAGTCTGTGGCGGCGCGGACCGGCACGCAGACCCCGGCGGCCCGATAGCTCATATCTGCTTTATATGATACTTTGGTCTTAAAGGGAACCTGTCACCTGGATCTAACCCCCGACATATCACTGCCTGACCCTACACCTTCCTAGCAGCTCCCTAACCATCCCTCTCTGATGTAAATCTGCCCTATAAAGATGAAGAAAAATGACTTGGAACATACTGGCTGTCGCTCAGTCAGGAGACTGGAAAGGCGGCTCCAGGCTCCACTCTGCCCTCCTCGCTGCATAACTGCACGCCCCGCTGGCCGGAATTATTCTTTCTTCATCTCCTGCATTTGGAATCTCCCGCCCTCTTCTTCTCCTTCGCTATGCACGTTGCGCATGTGCGGAGCCGGGCTGATCACGTGATCAAGCCCATAATGCATCGGGGCCGAACACATGATCGGGCCCATAATGCACCGGGGCCGATCACGTCAACGGGCCCATAACACATGGGGCCGGATGTGATGTACCAACCGGTGCATCATAGGAGGAGAAGAGGGCGACAGCAACAGCCAGTATGTCCCAAGTCATTTTTCTTTAACTTTCTAGGGCGGATTTACAGCAGAGAGAGATGGTTAGGGAGCAGCTAGGAAGGTGTAGGGACAGGAAGTGATAGGTCAGTGGGTTAGATCAAGGTGACAGGTTCCCTTTAATTGTACACCAATCTATTTTTGTCATTTATATTCTGTTTACTTAAAACTCAAATAATTTTTTTGAACAAAAGAATTTGTGTTGTGCTTGACCTTAGGGCACAGTCTGAATAGCATCATCTATGTAGTTTTTATGAAAGCTGTTCACTTCTATTTTGGTCAAGGTAAAATGAAGCTTCATACTGCTTATGTCTTGCAGATATTTCTGAGATCTTGTATAAACCTCACAAACTTGGTGATAATGGGGATTAGCGATGCAGACATTTAAGCTAGTCAGTTTATTCCTACTATATAAAGCTTTGCCCCAGATCTGGTCTGTATCGGGTTTTGATGTCAGTTTTTCTGGGTCAAGCACATTGGCAGAAATAGTGTATGGCTTTTTATGCTGTGGGCTCCTGTTCAGGCTGTCATCCCCTATGTCTACTAAAGTTTTTTCTCCAGAGAAGCAATACAAGTGCCCGCATCTCTGATCACCCGTAGGTGTAATTGTGTTGGACAATAGAAAAAATTAGATTCTGGCTCAACAGGACTGGATTTTGCTTTTCTTTTTCTTTTTCTAAAGAAAATATGACCCAGTCAAATATAAGTTATTGACAAAAATGTGCAGAACACTTCTTAATGTTCTCTGAGCAGGTCCAACCTCCACTTGCAATTAGTATGTTATCGTGAGGTTTTTCTCTCCTAGCCCTTACTAAGCAGTGACCGAATGGTGCTTTCACTGCGAGAAGGTCTGCGGAGGTTTTTGCTATAAATTGCTGAACATCCAATACTCATTAGATAGCTGGCAGTTAGCAATTCTGCCGTAGGAAACGAGATCAGTAATGTAAGGTTTTACCCCTTCTGAAGTGTTGTCCTGTAGAGTAGTTGAGTCTTCCAGTTCCTGATATTGTCATATAGAGTCTGAAAATAAGCCTTTTTAAGAGTGCTCAAAATATAAGCCTTACTTAAAAAATAAGCTCAAGTAACAATTTAAATAGTGTCCAGGCATCTATACATATAAAAAAGTAAAAATAATTGATAATAGAATGCAGCAGGGCAGATACACCCTTCACCAAGGAAAGCAGATGTGGCCCCCCTCTGGCGGGACACCACAGGGAGGTACTGCACCCCAGATAGGAGGTGTAGTGCCCCCATAGCCACAGGTAGAGGGGGGAAGCTACAGAGTCTGTCCAAAACCACAAAATCCCAATCACAGCCACCCTAGCACCAGGGACTGAATATTCAGTAGGTCCCAGGGGGATGGAGCTTAGCAGAGCGGGAGACGTGACAGTTGACAGTAGTCGGTCAGATGGTGTGAGGAGAGTAGAACGGACGGACGCAAATCAACCTGCAGCTCTGACAGGAGGGTATCTCAAAACTAAAGAGGTAACCCAGACAAGAAAGGGGCACTCCAGGACTGGTCGGAGCCATCTGGAGTGCTCATGTCATCCCGGTGCTTCGGAACAGGCGGTTTGTTAAAGTGTATCCCAAACTGCTGACCGGCAGGCTGTTGGCCTTACCAAGAACGTGCCACATCGCCCATCAAAGTAGTCCAACCTCTGTCCCAAAGCTGGGTTCAAGACGCTGACAAGTAAGAGAGACTTGAAGCAACAGACACGGGGACCAGAAACCAGACTCTAGAGTGGGAGTGTAGAGAGCCAACAGAGCCATAAAGAATTGGACTAAGAAAATCATTTGAGAGGCACCTCTGATAGACTCTGTGGCGAACCCCAAAGCCTGTGGCAACAAATTCCCTGGCAAACTAGACTGTACCGTGTACCTAATTATCCAGTGGTACCAGTAAAGAACTGTTTGAGCTTATCTGGTTTCTGCATTAGTTATTGATCATCTGAAGGGCCTCTACAGCACCACAGAGCCAAGGACTACTACTCCCCTCATTCACCCCACTGCCCTGAGGTAAAGCTCCGCCTATGGGGAGCTGTACTACCCAAAGATGCATCACCATCACCTCAGCGGCCGGCTGCAGCGCTAGTAACTACATTACCAGGTACCACAGTTGGCGTCGCATATAATAATTCCTCATCCCAAATAGTTTTCCCCTCAGCCATTGAGTGTCCAGGGCACGGGACCGAGAACCGACCAGCCGTGATCCCCACTGAAGTAACAACCTGTCCCGGTATCCAAATACCCCCTACCCTGTCGACTGACTCACAAAGGACCCCCCACCCCCCAAAACAAATCAGACTCAAAAGACCACACGAGACCCAAAACAATAAGGCTTGGCAAGTGCCAGGCTCTCTCACACAGAACGGGTAGTTCTGCTAACTTCACTCCACTTGGAGCCCATTAAATTCGAGCATTATGGCTACTTTAATTTACCAGGTAAAGCAAGCTGCTACAATTGACTGCAGTGGAATGTAGAAGAGAGCAGCTAGAACGCCAAGGAACATGACTGCACGTAATGCGCTTGTGACATGAGTGATGCCAGCAGGACAACCCTTTCTGTGCATGAAAGCCCGGCACTTGCCAATCCTTATTGTTTTGGGTCGTCTTGGGTCTTTTGAGTGCGATTCTGTTTGGGGTGTCTGCTTTTCTTGGTGAAAGGTCAGTCCATCATTTACTATTGTAGAGTACCGTATACAAGCAGATAAGAAATTTACTGTACTAGTATTTTGACTCCCAGATAACACGAGTGCAAAAAGGAAGAGCTATTCTATTGAGTATACAAAAAACGAACCGTACCAAACTATCAGAACAAAAATCTTACTGCTTTTTGCAAAGAGAAAATGTTGGATATATGAATGGTCTGAAAATGGCAGGTAGAGAATGATAACCTCAGCCAGGTTACAAGATAAATGCTAAGCACATGTGAGAGCAAAGGCTTTTGTTTGGTTTTGGTCATGACTTATTTTTTAACAAAAAAAATGCATACAAATATAAAATAGATTGTTGTTCATGGAAAAATAAGGCAACCACTGAAAATTAAGCCCTAACAGACCTTTTGAAACAAAATTTAATCTAAGACCCTGTTTTATTTTCGGGGAAACACAGTAATAAGGTCCATCAGGGTTCTTTCAGACCATTGGGCCTTTTTACAAGATGATATATTATTATTGTGTATATGATGTTTGGTATGTATTGCAGGTGTACACAGACCCTAAAGGACCTTGTGTTGCACTGCAGTCAGGTTTTTAATGGGGCTCTAATGTAAGCAGGATAAAGTGAGAGCCTGTAAGGAGTACTTCACACACTGCAACATCGCTAGCGATGTCACTGAAACGTCACAGGTTTTGTGATGTAAAGGCCACTTCACACACTACAACATCACTAACGATGTCGCTGCAACGTCACAGGTTTTGTGACGTAACAGCGACCTCTCCAGCGACGTTGCAGTGTGTGACACGCACCAGCGACCTGGCTCCCTCTGTGAAGTCGCTGATCCACTACACGTCTCTTAAGACCATTTTCTGGTCCTTGGTCTCCCGCTGGTCAGCATGGATCGGTGTGTTTGACACCGTAACAACGACTTCGTCAGCGTCTCAGAACCCGGCCACGTAGGCATGCTTTCACGCCCCTTAGCTCCGATTGGTGTTCGCTGCTGCGTTCTGATTGGCAGCTTTTACTAAAAAGAAGGCAACTTACTAGCGCTTCCGTCCTTTGTTTCAAAGCTACTTTGTTCCTCAGCGTGCTGGTTTGTGGATCATTATAGAGAGTTCTCCAGGCTGCGATACTATAAAGTCTATGTGGTATTGATTGATGGTGTATAGGTAAACCAGTGTGGAGTCGCCGCACAGAGAACTGTACAAGGATCTGCCAACCAACACAAGCTCAGGAACAAAGGATACAGGCGCAAATTTTGGCCATCTTTTTCAAGCACGGGGTCGCCAATCATAGCGCACTAGCGATCACCAATTGGAGCTGAGGGGGCGTGGTAAATGACACCTAGGTTGCTTCAGCGCCAAACACCACGTCCCTAAGTCGTCAAATTAGCCGCGGTGTGACACGTCTCAAACTAGGTCGTTCGGTAGGTCCGTATCGCTTCTGCATTGTTGGAGAGGTCTGCCTGTTTGACAGCTCACCAGCGACACCAAAGAGACGTTCCAGCGATCCCGGTCAGGTCGGGATCGCTGGTGGGATCGCTGGAAAGTCTGTGTGTGGAGGTACCTTAACAGCGACCTCGCCAGCGATGTTGCAGTGTGTGACACGCATCAGCGACCTGGCCCCTGCTGTGAGGTCGCTGATCGCTCACATCATTCAGGACCATATTTTGGTCTTTGGTGTCCCGCTGGTTAGCACGCATTGCTGCGTGTGACAGCGACAGACCAACGATCAGCGACCTCACTGCCAATGCCCAGCGCCGCACATTAGACGATGAGCACTGGTAACCAGGGTAAACACCGGGTAATTAAGCAGTGTGCTCTGCTTAGTTACCTGCTGTTTACCAGCGATGTCGCTGCTGACTGGTCGCTGGTGAGTCTGCCTGTTTGACAGCTCACCAGCGACTGCAGAGAGACTTTCCAGCGATTCTGGCCAGGTTGGATCGCTGGTGGGATCACTGGAAAGGCTCACTGTTTAAAGGGGCCCTAAAGCCATAGAACTGGAATACCCTGGGTATTGTGTTATTTAATCAGTGTTATGCTGTGCGTACAGTTTTGCATGGCTGAAAAGGTACTTTAACGAGTGTGAATTGATTTCTCCATGTGATCATGTTACAGTTCCTTTTCCATATTAGAAAAAATACAGACTTTTAATAAACAAGATAACAACATAGTATGATTATAGATGGCTAAGAGATTGTGTCAGCTCAATTACTTGTATTGTACACCCCCCTCTGTGCTATTGATTATGTTGTGTTTCAGATCTGTCACAGACGAGCAGCGGGGTGCGAATATTGACCTAGAGGAGGCCTGCTGACACCATTTCTGTCTGTGTTTCTCATGCCTGAGTGAGACATGCTTTTAAAGGAATGTATCATCAGAATAACTTTTTTATTTTTTCAATCGTGATTGTCTACTTAAAGTCCTATTCAGCTTATGGGTCCATACAAGCAAGAGAGCTGTAGCAAAATGGCAGGGATGATGGGAAAAAAAGAGGTGAGGGATTTGCTTGAAAAAAAAAAATTTCAATGACTACATGAAAAACATGAACAAAAAGGCCATCAGAAAGCACAAAAAGAAAACAAGAAATTCAACAAATGAAGGAAAAAACATGCTTATGATCTATGCTATTTGGTAGTCTAGTACTTAAATGTAGTATCCATGACATCTCCCTATTTAGCAGGTTTCTCCACCAGTCACCACTTCTCACCGGATCCAAAAAAAACTTAAATTCATTGTCACCACCATGTAAAAAACGTTTAGTAACCCCTAAATAACCAATATTCTTTTTGGTAATTTAAGATAAATGTTCATGTAAAGCTAGGGTAGTGATGGGACCTAACTGCTGGCTGTGGAGACCCGGGGGTCAGTGGGTGCTCTCGTCCGCTGGCCCAGCCGCCTTTACAAAGACAACGTGGACCAGGGCTCATCCCCAGCTGAACGCCCGAGCTCCTTAACCGTGGGCGGAACACTACTCAGACAACACAGGGTGAAGGAACCACAATAACAAGGCTTTATTGGATCCCCAAACAGATAACCGCATATAACGCATAACCAAGCACAAAACATAATGTAACAGGCAACAGAGTCTCGCCCTTCCGCTGGCTCACCAGGGTTTAGAATGTAGCACAGCAAAGTTTGTAGCCAGGTGACTGTATCGTCCCAACCTGGGTTGCTTCCTTATCCTTATGCAGTCTTTATCACACCCGAATCCGATAATCCGATGCTGAAGTCCTTGTGCTTCTATAGTCCGTGTTCTGATCCCCTTGGTCGGCACTGAAATACCTATGCCTGGGGTTATGGAAGATCCTAGATTAGCTGCCTGTATCCAATCTTCAATCCAGTGAACCTCTAGCCGGGACCGAAATCCCTAGACTGAGGCCACTAGACAGAATCTAACTAACTCTGGTTAATGAACATATCTCCTTATATACCTTTAGCCCTCATTGCAGGATATTGGGAACGTCACGATAGGTGGAATAATAAAGCCTCATTTAACATATTTTTAGAAGTATTGCAATCCTGACATGGAGAGCCAAATACTGAGTGATATAACAGGTAGCAGTGATACATTGGAATGTTAGTATGAGACATTGAGCCTGCAATCAATGACGCTTAAACAATAGTAGCTGCGGCCATATACAGAGAGTCTATGACTCGTGTATAAGCCGAGGGGGGGACTTTTCAGCACATTTTTGTGATGAAAAACTCGGCTTATACACGAGTATATACGGTAAACATCCTATCAGCATGTCTTTTGAAATGTGGGAGGAAAACTGAGTGCCTGGAGGAAACCCACGCAAACACATGGAGAACATATAAACGCATTGCAGATGTTGTCCTTGGTGGGAATTGAACCAGGACCTCAGCGCTGCTGAGTGCTAACCACTGAGCCTCCATTCTGCTCATATATAGAATTACTTCTTTGAAGATGGATATGTCATAAAGACCCATTTCCAAGTTCCTATAAAGATAAATATATGGCCTGAGATAAAGTGGAGTTTGAGACTTGTTACTCAACCCATAGCTATCAGATCTAAAAAAAAAAATAAGCCAGTCTGTCTAATCTTGTAGTCTCTATTTTCTCAAAGGTTATTACAGTATTTTGTTTGCAGTGTCCTTTACCATGTGTATTGTCAATGAACGGGTCTTCCACTTTACAGCAACATGAATTCTTGCTGCCATAGTAATGTAATTTATTAAGCAAAATGATTTATTAGGAAGTCCCAATAGTTTGTCTGCTAGGAGTAGCACTGACATAGCTATCTGAAAACGTTCTGCCATGGTTGTCCGGCCCAGCATCTTATCTTCCCGCCATCATTTCTGGACAGCCAGGTATGACCACCATATATGTTTCATGTCTAAGGGAATGTTACATCCTCGGAAACATCCGTTAGTCAAATTTGGATATAGTATTTACATTTTTGTTGGGACATAATATGATCTGTGTAATAATTTCGGTCAATGAGGATTGATGTTTGGGAATTTTATCTACAAAATGGTTGAGAGATAAAATGGCTCCCAAAGATTTGCCTCTTCTTGGAACTCTCTTACAACATGTTTTTTAGTATGTTAAACTGTGCTATAAGGCGTGTTGAAAACTGGTTCAAGCATTTTTTTTCCTTCATTTGCCATCGACTTTTGCTTCAGCTGTATCGATGAGGTTCATTATAACATCTTTATATTAATCTTCCTTTGTTGACAACTCGTTCATGTTTGCAAATATCATCAGAGCAAATTGTTTTTATTCTTAACATTTCTCCAGAAGATGCTGATTATGTAGTGTGTGTAGGATGAAAACTTTTAGCATTAAAAAAAAATTGTTTGTCCCAGATCTTTTCTTGAAAAGTAGTAGTTGGCATTATGTCTGACCTATGTTCTCCATATAAAATTGCAATATAAGAATAAGGGACAGAACATGGGTGCTGCAAACTTAAATGTTTGGTGTTTATATACTGTGCGGAGATCGGTATGGCTGCCAAGTCACCTGACTATAGTAGGCGTATGTTATTGACATAGTGGCCATACAAAGCCATCACAGCAGTAAATAGATTTCTATCTGATGAAATA
Organism: Allobates femoralis; assembly: GCA_033576535.1. Lineage (NCBI taxonomy): Eukaryota > Metazoa > Chordata > Amphibia > Anura > Aromobatidae > Allobates > Allobates femoralis. The sequence continues at coordinate 181,343,743 of JARQOC010000001.1, forward strand.
TAATAATCTTCCCACCATCCCACAAACAAATTTGTTAGAGATGGTCACGTAGCAATTTTTGTGGGATCTTGACTGATTTCCCTTAAGTGACCGTAAGTCAATGTACTGCCTGTTCTCAGGTCTGCAATGGGTCTGTGATATCTATCTCTTTACAATCAAGAAGATTGAGCTGCTTAACATCCTAAATGGGTTTTATATTTTTCTGTAAACTATTGTACCCAGGTATAAATTTGTGTTAAACAAAAAATAAACTTCTTCACTTACCACTCCTTCGCAATTCCCCCCCCTTCTCAATACTTCGTAGTGCCTCTTTTGCTTCCTCAGTCTCAGCAGACAAATAAGAGGGGCTGGGCAGCAGCAAATACACAGCACTGGGATTGCGGAGTGTAACTCAGTGGTTAGTACTGCAGCCTTGCAATGCTGGGGTCCTAGGTTTGTATCCCACCATAGACATCTGTAAGGAGTTTGTATGTTCTGCCTGTGTTTGCATGGGTTTCCTCCAGGTTCTCCAATTTCCTCCCACACTCCAAAGACCTACTGATGGGGAATTTAGGTTTTGTGCTCCAATTGGGACTGTTGCTAATGTATGTAAAGAGCTCTGGAATTAATGGCTCTATATAAGTGAAGAAATATTAAGTTAAAGAAGTCTTGTTTTTTTTTTTTTTTTCGTTTTGTCTCTACTCACTGAACTGCACCTGAGGACAATAATTTATTGTAAACCTACTTTTAACTGTGGCTAAAATGAGAATTACTGAAGGTCAACTGAAGTGTACAAATAAGTATTGGAAGTAATTTTTCTTACGGTAAAAATTAAAAATGTCGGATTGCACTGCCGTTCAGATGTTTGGGATCATTTAGAAATTTCCTTATTTTTTAAAGAAAAGCACTTTTTTTTTTTTCTTCAATGAAGCTAACATTAAATGATTCAGAAATACACTCTATACATTATGTGGTAAATGACTATTCTAGCTGCAAACTTCTGGTTTTTAATGCAATATCTACATAGGTGTTGTATTTGCTAACTGTGTAAGAAGGTTAATGGATATTTAGAAAACCCTTGTCCAAGTATGTTAGCACAGCTGAAAACTGTTTGGCTGATTAGAGAAGCTATGAAATTGACCTTCCTTTGAGAAAGAGGTTGAGAATATGGAGCATTACATTTGTTTGTTTGTTCTATGAAACTCTCAAAATGACCTGAAAAAGAGAACTTTCATGTGAAACTCGACAGTCTATACTTGTTCTTAGAAATGAAGGCTATTCCATGCAAGAATTTGCCAAGAAACTGAAGGTTTCCTACAATAGTGTGTACTACTCCCTTCAGAGGAGAGCACAAACGGGCTCTAACCAGAGTAGAAAGAGAAGTGGGAGGACCCGCTGCATAACTGAGCAATAAGACAAATACATTAGAATCTCTAGTTTGAGAAATCGACATCTCACAGCTCCTCATCTGGCAGCTTCATTAAATAGTACCCGCCAAAGGTCTGCAATGCTGTATTTGCTGCAAAGGGAGCATTCTTTTGCGAAAGCAAAGTATGAAGGAGAAAATTATTTCAAATAAAAATAATTATTTCTAACCTTGTCAATGTCTAACTATATTTTCTATTCGTTTTGCAACTCATTTGATAAATAAAAGTATGAGTTTTCATGGAAAACACAAAATTGTCTGGGTGACCCCAAACTTTTGAACGGTAGAGAACATCAAAAGCAAAAATTATGATAACCCATATAAATACAATTTAAAATGTAACTTATTTTGTTAAACGTATTACATTAGTCCTGCAACGCTCACATGATCAGATGCTGGCACATAACAGAAGGACACCATAGCACATCAAGGGAGCGATGGAGAGGTGAGTTAAATCGTCCATTGCCGTAATTCACTGCTTCCCATGCCAAAGATGAAGTGTGGGAAGTACTCAATATCCACACACCTGATCGCCCCTGGCTACAACCGGTGATTATGTGGGCCCGCTCATTAAGTTAATTTAATATGTGCCACTTCCTCCACCCACCTCTCAGTGCCAGCTTCAGTGCTGAGAGGTGATGGACAGGGGGATGCAGTGAATATTACATTAGCCTAATGAGTGGACCCATGTGATCATCAGCTGCAGCCTGATTCAGCCTCCAGTCACTGCTCCAAAGCTGCCCCCACAGCACACCACACTCACCCTCACTTGAGCACAAGGCGAGAGGCATTTTCAGGATAGAAAATGTGATGAAAAAGTTGGCTTATACTCGAGCATATACGATAATTGACATCCTGCCTTTCCTCTCTCCTCTATATATCTTTTCCATTTCTCTAATTCTTGACTTTAAATGCTTTTGTTGTCCTACTCCACTTGTGGCCATCTACCATATGACTAGTGATGAGCGAACCTTCTAAAGTTTGGTTGGGGCGGTGCAACCAAACTTTTTGGTGCACTGTTCAGGACCCTGAAACTTGACCTGAACCTCAATGAAAGTCACTGATTGGCAATTCCCCTCTCTGCCCACATATAGCCATAAATAAAAAACCTCCTGGGGGGGGTGGTAGGGCAGAGTACTTTTTTCCAAATTAATTTTGGATACACTACACCCAAAAATTGTGCTTTTAAGCACAGTGTAAGCTGATCAAACACTGCACGTGTCTAGCACTGGGCTAAGTACCAACTGTACCCAACCACAGCGATGCTCACTCTAGTGCTTTACAAACGTAAAGAACCCAAACTTCGAACCCGAACAGGTTTTCGCAACACTGGGAAGTTCAGCAAACCAATCTGAACTTTGAAAGGTTCCCTCATCTCTACGTCTGAACACTGCTGCCAATCATTAGTTGCTTCAGGGACACCTTTGCACCCCCCCAGCCAGAAGAAGGAGGGAGTACACAGACCAAGGTGGCTTTAGAAGTCTTCAGAATTTTTTATCTTTATATCGAAGTTATAATGTTTCTCCTTATAGTAAGATGACATTTCAGGTCTGGCTTATCGGTATATGAGGAGACTTAACGCCTTGCATGCTCTGCTGGGAAATGTAATATGCAAATTGCCTCTTTTAAAGAGGACTTGAACTCTAGCACCACCCATTTGTAGTAACAATCCTAAAAGTCAATATTGAACCTTATCATATGAGCAAGTATATAAGAAAAATCATATTCTTAATTTGTAGACACAATGTTTCAGAGACTTTGCTCCTCGTCAGTGGTAGCATTAGAGTTCAAGATCTTGTTAATGAGGCAATTTACGTATTGCTTATCTTTAGATAAAATTCAGGTGTGGAAAACACCTTAGGCTATGTTCACGTTTCCTTTATGCCACAAAAAGACATTTTACCGTTCCAGCAAAGTAAATGAGATTCCTGACGTCTCTTGTACATATTGCTTATTATTTACTTTTAGATTTAATACGTTTTCAAATCTACAGCATGTTAATTATTTCAGCGTTTTTAAAATTTCTTCAACCAATTTTAGTGAATGTTGGGAAAAAAAGCTGAAAAAGTGTATAATTTATCAAGAGTTTTTCCTGCCAGCACGGCCAACACCATCTTTTCAGTAGGCCATTAAAAGGTATCAACCATTGAGGACTCTCAAATTTTAACCCCTTCCCGACACTTGACATAAAAGGTCGTCATGGGTCGGGTCCCGGTGTTTGATGTGAGCTCACTGATGGCAGGATCCAAAACTGCCGCGGCGGTTATCGCTCCGTTCCCCGCTGAGATCGGAGATCCCGCGATAAGATCGCGGGATCTCTGGTGCTCACATGATAGCTTACAGGTTCACACCTGGACCCGGAGCTGTCAGGAACCCGCTATCAGGGCAGGCGCTGCCAACCACTGAAAGTGAAACCAAATGCCATGTCCCGATGTTCTGCAGCTCATTGGGACATGGCACAAGGGATCGGACCCTGCAGCAGTGAGGCACCCTAAGGGACAGTGTAAAAACAAGAATCAATTAAAAAATAAAGTTCTAAAAAAAATGAAAAACAACCCCACAAAAGTTTAACTCGCCCCAATTTTCCCCCATTCACAATAAAAGTATTTAAAAATTATATACAAATTTGGTATCGCCACATTCAGAAATACCTAATCTATTAAAATATAAAATCAATTAGTGAGAGCCGTAAAGTGTGTAACGGGAAAAAAAGGGTCCAAACGCCAAAATTAAGTTTTTTGTTCGCTGCAACATTGTTATAAAATGCAATAACGGGCAATTAAAACAGCACATCCACCCAAATGCAGAACATAGTGCATAAATGCGATTCTTTTTTTTTTCTTCAAACTTCTGAATTTTTTTTCACCACTTAGATAACAGTAAAAGTATACATGTTTGGTATCTACAAGCTCGTACCGACCTGAGGCATCATACCGTCGTGTCAGTTTTACCATATAGTGAACATGGCGACTAAAAAAAAAAACAAACATGTAATTGCACTTTTTTTGCAATTTCACCGCACTTGGATTTTTTCCCCTTTTCCTGCACACTATATGGTAAAATAAATGATTGCATCTGAAACTACACCTTGCAAGAAACAAGCCCTTATATGTCTATATTGATGGAAAAATAAAAAAGCTTTGGCTCTTGGAAGCAGGGCACCAAAAAATGAAAAATCGCAGGGTGGTGAAGGGGTTAATACTTTCCTGCTGACATATCAGTATTTGCATTATCCTGAATGTGAAGACATACCATAACTTAGAAGCTTATATTTCTATAAAATAATTACTACAGACTACTGTGCGAACACCCAGAACGAAAGTCGTATGCAACTAACCACATTGTTACGATGTGGTTAACTTAAATCAAGAATAGTAAACAATAACCACCAAGGGGATAAAAATAAAGAATAAATTAACAAGCCCCAATAACAAATAAAAGAAACATTAAAAAATAGTCACAAGAGAAAAAAAATAGAATAAATTAGATTACCTTTGTCAGAGAAGGGATAATGAGAGAATTTGCACCAGAAGATTGTCAGCACGATGGAAGTCCACTGATAATGGGATTAAAGTATCGCCAAGAGCTGACTAGTTGGTCATTGGAAAAAGGAAAGGTCAGTTCAGTGGACTATACACAATACCTATTGTTAACAGCTGCTTTCTTAAGCTACTTTCACACTACGATTTTTGTAAAATCCGATGCTGTCCGATATAGATCGGACAGCATTGGATTCTTCTGATGCCTGGATTCGGATGCCAAATAGGCGTCCGATTCTGACATTTTATCTGATGTCCGCCCTCCTGTCACCTCGCTCCCTGTCAGCTGTCTCTCCCCCTGTACTCCCGCTTCTCCCCTCTACTGCCCGGGCCCCTCCACTGTGCTCCCCCGGCCCTCCACTGTGCTCCCCCGGCCCTCCCCTCTTGCAAGACACCGGGAGACGCCGGGGGCCTCGTGGACAGGTGAGCATAGATTTTTTTTTTTTTTTTCTTAACCCCTTACTTTACAGTTAGGGGCTATTTTAGTGTACTGAGCATGCACCGTACACTAAAATCGGGTCCGAGGAGACATCGGATGTTTCCTCGGACCCTGCTCCATAGGGCCCCATATTAAATTGATCGGACCGAATTGGATGTGCACTAAATGGCATCCGATTTGGTCTTATCCGAGTTTGTCCAATTTTATTTTCGGTGCAAAAATCGGAGCATGCTCCGATTTTTGCACCGATAAAAAAAATCAGACAAAATCGGACAGAATCGGATCGGACCAAATCGGATGCCATTTAGTGCACATCCGATTCGGTCCAATGCCCATAGGGCTGCATGGGGGCTAAAAGCGGTCCAATGCTGTCCGATTTTTATCGGACAGCATTGGAAGTAAAAAATTCGTAGTGTGAAACCAGCCTAAATAGGTAGAGATTCCAAACCACACAACAATAGCACAAATGAGGGATAACAGGAAACGTGTAGATGTACATACAAACATTAATCAGAACAGTAGTAACCCTTTTGAATAGAGGTAAGGTACGCAGATTGTTAACATGAAATTAATTGTTCCTGCCAACTAAGGGTTACCTTGACCATACACAACCCTTTTGGTGAAATCTTTGATCAAATCTATACTGTAGGAGCACCACTGCTGTGGGAATGTGTGGATCCTTATGTGTTGCTGCAGCTATATAGAGAGGCACAATGAATGGTCAAATAAACGGTACCCTATAGATGTAAACAAGCACTAGGAAACCTTGAGTCAGGAGAATCAGCGCTCCGTCAGTGGTAGATGGTTTAAGAAGCTAATATATGCGTGGGCAATGTACCATGCTGTTGTAAAGCAGGCTTACAGGTACCTCCAAACACTGTTACCTTCCAGTTGTAGGCAAGAGGTGCCTCCTAAAAAGCGTGTCGGACACTGAGGGGCCCATCCGGAGTAACCAGACAACGCACGCAAACTGAGTGGGTGACGTCACCGCTACAGGCTGCTCATGATGAGAACATCTGCCCCTCTATGTAGCTGCAGCAACACATAAGGATCCACAGAACCCAGAAACAGTGGTGCTCCTACAGTATAGATTTGATCAAAAATTTCATCAAAAGGGCTGTGAATGGTCATCGTAACTCAGTGTTTTCACATTACGATTTTTTGGGATCCGTGGCTGTCCGTTTTGGCCCCCATGTTAGCCTATGGGCACGGATCGGATTTGCCCCTAGTGGCATCCGATTTGTCAGATCCGATTTGGTCCGATTTTTTGCTGTACCCAAAATCGGAGACTGCTCCGGATCAAATCGGACCGAATCAGATCCGACATGATCCGTGGCCCATTACATGGGGCCTATGGAGCATGGTCCGAGAAAACATCGGATGCTTTCTCTGACCCGATTTTAGTGTACTGAGCATGCTCAGTACACTAAAACTGCTTCTCTCCATATATACATTGCGGAAGTGAAATTTAAGTAAAATCAAGTGTTAATAATAAAAAAAAATAAAATCGATCCTCACCTGTCCTGCGATCCACCGCCATCGGCATCTCTGGATGCACAGGACCTGGCCTGACGTCACAGTCACATGACCGATGACGCTGAGTGGGTAGTCCCGCCCAGCCAGGTCCTTTCAGCATCCGGAGCTAGATGCTGACGGCGGTGGATCGCTGGACAGGTGAGGATCGATTTTAAATTTTTACATTTTTTTTTTATTTTTAACAATTGATCTTATTACTCCCACGGACAGGAAAAAAATCGTAATGTGAAAGCACCCTTAGGCTGGCAGATACAATGCATTTCATTTTAGTTTAACAATCTGTGTACCTTACATCTATTCAAAAGGGTTACTTTTGTTTTGATTAATGTTTGTATATACATCTACAGGTACTCTATTCATTGTGTGGTTTGGAACCTCTACCTATAAAGCAAGCAGCTGTTAACAGTAGGTATTGTGTATAGTCCACTGTACTGACATTTCCTTTTTCCAATAACCAACTAGTCAGCTCTTGGTGATATTTTAACCCCATTTTCAGTGGACCCCTATCATGCTGACAACCTTCCGGTGCAATTTCACTCATTACCCCTTTGTGAAAGAGGTAATCTAAATTAATCTATTTTATTTCTCTTGTGACTATATTTTTTATTGTCTTTTATTTGTTGTGAGAGCTTGTTTATTGTTTACTCTTCATTCTTTATCCCTTGGTGGTTATTGTTTACTATTCTTAATTTAAATAAACTGTCAACTCAAAAATCCATATGTAACTGCTATCATTTTCTAATTCCTCCCTCTAATCTCTATTCATGTATTTTTTAGCTATATTTCCTTCCTATCTTCTGTAAAATTCAAACAAAGATATTAATTCCATCTGTCACTCACAGTGAATGATCCACTTAGTTCTCTGTCCACTCCCCATGCATGAATATGCATGTCACATACTCACACCACATCACTGCACAGGAGATCACAGATGCGGGGGGCTGTATTCTCCTCTCTGTATCTGCAGCCAAGAAAGAGGTGAAATACAACACAGAAACTGTCACAGCAGGATGCCTGCTTACAGAAACAGATGGAGTCTAGATAAATCAGATCGGCAATAGCTCTCTCCCTCCTTGCTTCATGAGAATAGAAGCTACTGAAAACCTGATACTGCACTGTTAGCAAAGGGAGGAGGGAGAAGAGATCTGCTGAGAGGGAGTGCATGATTACATGACATTCCTGATTGATTATAATTGAGAGGACTAATCCAGGACCTCACTGCAGGGGTCTGACAATGCTGATAACATGGACACTACAGAGAGTAGAGTAATGGTTTTATATGTTTTAAAAGGTCTGCTCAGGCACTATTCAAGGGTAATAGTATCATACTGAAAAATGACCTGACAGTGTCCCTTTAAGTTAACCACATAGTAACATTGTGGTTAGTTGCCTACCAGTTTCGCATCGGATGTTAGCAAAGTAGTCTGTAGTAATTATATTGTTTTAATCTTTCATGTGACCCATCACGAAGGGTCATATCGGCTGTGTGCAGCTCCACCCCATAAAGGTATTAATCCTCCGCATGTGAGGCACCTTTCTGTATCTGTTTAGTTTTCCGCGACCTTGAGCGCCGGGGACCCATTTACTTTAGTTTTCAGTATACAATTTATATTTCTGGCCTAATGTCAGCCTCATGGCCACCTAAAACCTTTTGGTTTTTATGTGCTGGTGACAGTGCTTTAGTCCCTTTCCGTCCAGTTTAGTTTATTCCAAGCATAGACATGAATGACTACTGCGAGAGATAACAAAGGGAGCAGCTTGAACATGTTTTTTTTGTTTGCATTACAAAGAAGTCTACTTAGTAAATCACTTGGAGCTTTTTCCATTAATGACTATGGGGGTAAGGCTGGCTTCCCATTAGCGTTTGTGTCTGCATGCTGATGGCATGCAGACACAAACGCTGTCAGAAGCAGGGACACTTTGATGTGTCCGCAGCGGATAATGTCCGCCTGCGGACACATCACTATGGAGCCCGGCAGCCAATCGGCGCTGTCCGGGGGCGGGCCGGAGGCGGAGATCAGCGCCGGAGATCTCCGCCCCCCGGCCGCCGGTAAGCTCCGGGACTGTCGGCGGGGAGAACAGCTGATCTGAGAGCTGTTTGAATCTTCCCGCGCCGACACTGTGAGGAGATGTCGGCGCGGGAAGATTCAAACAGCTTTCAGATCAGCTGTTCTCCCCGCCGACATCGCTATGAGATTACAGGCGGCGGGGAGAAGGAGGACAGCAGAGGGTCAGCTGATCTCCCGGTGGCCGTCGGTGAGCTCCTGTGACATCACCGGCGGCCACCGGGAGATTTTTCAATGGGTCCGCAGCGTTCTCCTGCTGTGTCATGCAGAGGACACTGCGGACCCATTGAAGACAATGCTTTTTTTGTACGCTTGGGGACGCTTGCTGATTGTCCAAGCTCCCCAAACGCACAAAAAAACCCAACATGCTGCGTCCCGGGTGCGGATGCTGGACACCGGAAGCAGCAGATATCGTCCGCATCCGCACCCGAACGCAGCAAACGCAGGCACCATGCGTTCCTATGTTAAACATAGGAACGCAGTGCGCATGCGTTTAACTGCGTATGGGAACGCAGCAAAACGCTGCCTTCCCATACGCAAATGTGAAGCCAGCCTAAGAGAAACACAAGTGTAGTCACCTCTCCTGCAGTGTTTAAAACGGAAAAGATTACCGCAAATGAGGGTGGACAGATGTGCATAGACTCCGACACAGAAGTGTTATACGTTTGGGGACTGTCACCTGTCTAGACTGTCCGTTGGCTGCTGCAGACGTGGAAGAGGCAATATGAAAAAAAATGTGCGCTGCTATCCTTTGCCTAAAAAATATAAATACGTCCAACTATTTTATGAAGATTGTGCCGTAATATCATGTTCGTTACCATCCCTGACATGCTTCTTGGAAATGGGTAATGGTAGATTTTGGGATTCCAATGTTCTATGTATCTTTTTTTACACAGAGGAGTGCGGATGTAGGGCATTTTAAAGTGTTTTCTGTCTGCTACTTAAAAGGAAAGTTATGACTAGAGTTCAGGCTGCTTCTTTGCGGACATAATAGTGTGGTTGCATTCTTTTAGTCTCACGCTGAGGTCCTAATATATATGGAGAGAAAAACGAAAAGTGACTGAAGAGCAAAACTCTTGTTCCATTGTTTACTTACCACATCTACAGCCGCAGACAAAATATAATGATTTTTTTTTCCAAAAATAGATGTTTACTTACAAGAATTAAAAAACCAAATACTTCTTAATAGCCTACGTCTACCTGAAAGCTCCATTCTAGACAGAGGAGGTCTTTGAAGTTGTAAAATGATCCTATGGAAGAATGTTTTCAGTTCTAATAGTCACGAGTAGTGTTTGCTTCTTTTTGCCTTGCAAAGTATGTTTACTATGAGCAATCTGAATATATACTCTCACAGATTAAAAACAGATTTTACTTTCTGATTCTGGATTATTTTCTGTGGATAATTTATGTAGGTAGCCATCTTGTCTAAGCTGAGGCCACTTCTCTGTTTATAGTATTTAGAAATTGCTTTACAGAGTCACGTGGACCATAGCATTTTCTAGTAACGCATTTTCTTTAGCCATTTCACAATTGTGAATGGTGGGTCCTTTGTTACATTTCAACATAATCTGCCTGTGCTGATAATGAGATGACTGCTGTAAAATGTTGTCTAGGACACAGGAAGTGTTCCTCTGTTAAGAAGACTGGACATGACAATATGCGCTGTCATACAGGCACTGCCACTTCCCATTGATCAAGGATCCAAGTTTCAGAGTTAAGGTCCAGTCACACACAACAGCGATAACGACCTTCCGGGATCACTGAAGCGTCGTTACCTGGTCGCTGGGGAGCTGTCAAACAGGCAGATCTCCCCAGCAATCAGGGACCTGGGAGCCACCTCCCACATCGCTGAAGGCGATGTTACCGGCGTCCTCCCTGCTTACAGGCTGTGCTAAGCAGGGAGGAAGCTGGTGACTATAATAAACACTGGGTATCCAGGGAGCTCGCGCTGCCTAGATACCTGGTGTTTACCATGGTTACCAGCCTGTGAGGTCACTGATTGCTGGTCTCTCGCTGTCAAACGCAGCGATGCATGCTGACCAGCGGGAGACCAACGACCAAAAAATGGTCCTGAGCCCTTTGCAGCGATCTCACAGCAGGGGCCTGATCGCTGCTAGATGTCACACATAGCAACATCGCTGGAGAGATCGTTGTAACGTCACATAACCTGTGACGTTGCAACGATCTCGCTAACGATCTCGTTATGTATGACTGGGGCTTTAGTCTAAATACTTTGGTTCAAGCAACAGGAAAGGAACATTGACCTTGTATTCTAAACCGCAATGATGTAATTCGGTTCTATATTCACATCCCATTGTAAGCTGTTTTATTAATGCATTCAATTAAAACACTCACAAAATGTGTTTTTACTTTTTGTATACAAATATTAATTGATTTTTCTCGGCTACACTTTTTGTGTGGTTCCCTAAAATGTATTGTCTTCATTACATTTTAAGAACTCTAAAGTAGCCTTTCTTCCATTGGATGATGTTTACATTCCATATACACTGATGATCAAAATTAGAGAACTATGTATGATCACTTGATTTTTTTCATACAGATTGTAATCTACATTGATCAACATTTGAAGGTTTTTGTGTAAGGGGTACACCATGCCACTAGAATAGTGTTTCCCAAAATAACCAAAGTTTATCAACTTAAAACCTTTATTTTACACAAAACGTGATGATCATAATTAAAGAGCAGCAATGACTGTACAAAATTTTGTGAAGGTTACAACCATTAATCAGTAGGAAGTGTATAGGCCTTTGCTTTGTACAGGCCTTTGCTTTGTAAAGGCCTTTGCTTTGTACAGGCCTTTGCTTTGAATGACTTCAGCACATCTGCTGCCACAGGACATCTCTAGTCTCTCACATAGCTCTGGTGTGATTTTGGTCCACTTTTCTTTCAGTGACTGTTGTGGGTTTCTTGGACATAACTTCGTCACCAAGGATTTTCCAGAGGTTTTCTATTGGGTTTAGATCAGGACTCTGGGCTGGACATTTCTTTGCTTCAATGATTTCTGTTTCAAGGAAATGCTTTACCCATTTTGCTGTGTGACAGGGGGCATTGTCTTTGTGGAAATTGCTGGCTGATTGGTGAACGCAAGTAAGGAACCATGTGTTGTTGAAGAAGTTTCTATTACACACTTTCATTCACTCTGCCATGTAGCTGTATGTCCAGCCCCTGCAGCAGAAACCATTCCACAAACCACAACGCTTCCTCCACAAACTTTCACTGACTTTGTTACACACTTTGGGTTCAGTCTTTCCCTAGTTTGTTGACAAACATAATGTTTCGCATCAGACCCAAATAAATTAATCTCTTTCATCACTAAAATGAACTATGGACCACTTTTCCTCTGTCCACACAACATGCTCTTCACTAAAGGGGAGTCTAGCCTTTTGATTCTTTCTGCTAATGAGAAGTTTGGTCACTGCAGAGTGGGATTTCAGTCCAAATACTCAAACATTGTGACACTGTATGAAAAGACAGATACACTGTTCAGTGCTGAACTGGCGAGCTTTTCCAGCTACAGTGTTGAAATAACCATGGAGATTCTCCGCAATATCCAGTCCTCTCGCATTTGTCTTTCAAAGGCGACCAGCCTTTTTGGGGTACTTAAGAGTTTAATTTTGTAAAGATGCAATATTCTAAAAATCACAGACTTGGAACGATCAAATTCTGTTGCTATGACTAATAGGGTGACCCCTTTGGCTTTCATCTAGACAACCTGCTGCCGGAGGGTTTCAGTCACTTTGGAACGACACACTATTTTTGCAAAGTGAGTGCAAACTCGAAAGTTAGGCTGCAAGTAGGGCTGGGCGATTTTGGGAAAAATCAAAATCTCGATTTTATTTAACCCTATGGACGATTTTCGATTTAAATCTCGATTTTTTTTTTTATATATGTATACAGAATACACAGTATATATGTATACAGAATACACAGTATATATGTATACAGAATACACAGTATATATGTATACAGAATACACAGTATATATGTATACAGAATACACAGTATATATGTATACAGAATACACAGTATATATGTATACAGAATACACAGTATATATGTATACAGAATACACAGTATATATGTATACAGAATACACAGTATACACCGTATACACCATACACACACCGTACACACAGTACACACCGTATACACCATACACACACAGTACACACCGTACACACCGTGCACACAGTACACACCGTGCACACAGTGCACACCGTACACACCGTGCACACAGTGCACACAGTGCACACAGTACACACCGTATACACCGTGCACACAGTACACACCGTATACACCGTGCACACAGTACACACCGTATACACCGTGCACACAGTATACACCGTGCACACACCATACACACAGTATACACCGTGCACACACCATACACACAGTATACACCGTGCACACACCATACACACTCCGTATACACCGTGCACACTCCGTATACACCGTGCACACTCCGTATACACCGTGCACACTCCGTATACACCGTGCACACTCCGTATACACCGTGCACACTCCGTATACACCGTGCACACTCTGTATACACCGTGCACACTCTGTATACACCATGCACACTCTGTATACACCATGCACACTCTGTATACACCATGCACACTCTGTATACACCATGCACACTCTGTATACACCATGCACACTCTGTATACACCATGCACACTCTGTATACACCATGCACACTCTGTATACACCATGCACACTCTGTATACACCATGCACACTCTGTATACACCATGCACACTCTGTATACACCATGCACACTCTGTATACACCATGCACACACTGTATACACCATGCACACACTGTATACACCATGCACACTCTGTATACACCATGCACACTCTGTATACACCATGCACACTCTGTATACACCATGCACACACTGTATACACCATGCACACTCTGTATACACCATGCACACTCTGTATACACCATGCACACACTGTATACACCATGCACACTCTGTATACACACAGTGCACTGGATACTCACAGAACTCGGCGATGTACACTCACAGGACACAGCGTAGTTCTCCTCACACCAGTCCAGGGCGGAGGTCGGCGGCCCCCGGTGTCCGGGCCTGTCAAGCGCCGGAGCCATGCTGCGCTCTGCTGCCAACCACCGCTGGCCGGGGAGGAGGCGGAGGTCGGCGGCCCCCTAGTGTCCGGGCCTGTCCAGCACCGGCCGGGGAGGAGGCGGAGGTCGGCGGCCCCCAGTGTCCGGGCCTGTCCAGCACCGGCCGGGGAGGAGGCGGAGGTCGGCGGCCCCCTAGTGTCCGGGCCTGTCCAGCACCGGCCGGGGAGGAGGCGGAGCGCACCGCAGTGTGCACCGGAAGTACCAGGTGACGCGGACCGGAAATGCCGCCATTTTAAATCGAATTTCACGATTGTTGATAAAACAACAATCGTGGCCACATCAGGGGGCGAATTAATCGAATTAATTCGATTAATCGCCCAGCCCTAGCTGCAAGTTAAATAGGGTTTGTCAGATAATTAAGGAAATTAGCACCAGGTACCAGATTAACACCAATAACTTGCAGGGGTCTGAAAGTGATCTCTAATTTTGATCAGTGTTCTTTTTCATTTATCTCATTTACATTTTTATTCTGTGCTTTAGAATATATTCAGTTCTATAAAATAAGCTTAAATACAGCAATTTTACTCATGCTATTTTCACATAGGACAACACAGACCTTAACATTAACAAAATTGTGTGTTCTCTAATTTTCATTGCCAGTGTAATCATATTTTGGGATTGCAGGTGATTCATTTTTATTTATCCTGTAATAGTTCTGTACCCTGGATGCAATTCTTTTTAGTAGGTATTGATTTTATATTGATACACATACATCAGTAATGCTGTCCCTATTAAGACTCACAATCTAAACATCCTATATGTATGTCTTTGCAATGTGGGAGGAAACCGGAGTGCCCGGAGGAAACCCACGCAAGCACGGGGAGAACATACAAACTCCTTGCAGATGTTGTCCTTGGTGTCCTTGATGGAAATTGAATCCAGGACCTCAGTGCTGCAAAGGCTGTAGTGCTAACCACTTGAGCCACCGTGCCCAGATGGTTCAATGCCTTCCTTTCTTGATCCATGAGTGATGTGGCATCTGTCCCCCTCTGAGCATCCAGTTTATGGAGGACAAGTTTCCTCAAAGATAGGCTCATGTTCTTCGGCACTGTAAAATGACAACATTATTACTAGGGACAAAAGACCCAGCCTCAGGACCTCACTCTGGGGTCCAGTAAGTCGATGTTCAGATAAATTAATTATCTCCAGGTTATTACCTCTTCCCCTACCTTGTGATCCACAAAGTGAACCTACTTTTGGGAGGTCCTTTTGTCCAATTGTCTTGGTCACTGCTCTAGTAACTGGGTCGGGGCAACCGCCGTCACCCACACCCGGATCTTCCTCAACAGAAGACACGAAGGACAAAGCGGTATTGATGAGAAGCATCGGCACCCTGAACTCCCTGGATGTCAGCTCCACGTAGATGAGGCCACAGCCATAGGTGGTGTAGTAAATTGCCCCCCTTGAGCTGCATGAGATATTTCCTAATAGTGAAATCCTTAAGGCCGTTCGTCGATTAGAAGGTTTTTAACCTTATGAGGGAACATGTCAGAGATATTATTGGCGCTAAAACGGTCAATGACATGACCCTCCTCAGAACCATTCCTAGGCACTATAAATAGTGCCATGATTGTAACCCTAAATGCTTGAGGTTTCGTTGCATTGACATGGTGAACCTGGGGAGGCAAGGTGCGGACTTAAAGAACAAGTTGGCTCAATTAGAATGCCAATGGATTGTGAGATTGGGTACCATGAGCCCTAATGACCTCAATGGGAAATTGAGCTTTGCCTCCTTTTTATGATGGTCTTGCCCTGTATGTACCCCTGATCTCATAATCAAATGATGGGAATTCTACATGTTGTATCTGAAACTTTATTATTCCTTATAAACCAATTTCCAACAGAAGTGATTATATGTTTCACACTTTTCTTCACAGTCCTGGTGCTGATTAGTTCCCACATCATCATGGGCTGGGAGAAACAAGGCAGGCATTGGACTGAACTGACCTTACCCTCAAAACACTGAGTCTACACAACTGGAGCAACATCAATGGACCAGTATCACTCATATGTGGACCTAACTGACATTGATCATGAAATTATGATTATCCGACGTTTTAAGCACTATGCGGATCTGTTGTCAAGCTTATACCTATATAGGACTGTCGGTAATATTATGGATACTCTGGGAGGTCCTCATGTGTATTTCATTGTTGTAGGCTGCAACACTTACGATCAGTGAGTTAATTTGAGGTCTGCCCTACTCTCTGCCCTCTAACAATATGGTGGATTTGGTTTGGCGCATGCGCGGTAGGCATAGATGTGTAACTTCCAGTTAGGTGACATCACCGGAAGTTTGCTTCCCATCCCAGAAGTGTCGCTGGTGCCTGCCGATAATGCGCTTGGTCCTGGCCACGCTGGCGAATGCAATCCACCTCTATGAACAATGTATGTGGGGTCTGGGCCCTAGACACTGATGTGCTGTACCTGTCTAATTTTGTCATGGATGAGTGGGTTTTAGACATGGTCTATTTTGCACTTAGGTTGTTATGAGGGATGTATGTTATTGCACTTGTAACTACAACATATGTATGTATTACGTTGTGTACACCGTTTACCATGTATAGGCCATGTCATGTGCACTTTATTGATTACTCATGCCACTAGCTTTCAGTATCGGCCATCTATGTCTATCCCCTACAATACCAAATGTTTGGTCTGTAATGTAAGCACTTTGGTGTAGTTTTTATGTTCTCAACTGATGGTGTCACAGTAATAAACACAGCACTTGCATCATATATCATCTGTTGGACTGTTATTGCAACTAGCATTTGATTCAACCAGAGCTAGGGTGGGTGAGGTGCTCGGGCATTGGGGCTACTGTGTGGGGAGTCACGGATGGTCGGGACCCCGGTGCCGTGCCCTGGTGATCAATTATACCAGATGTTGGTGGTAAACGGTGGGGATTAAAGGGGTTATTTACAGGGGAACGTGACGCCACCTGTAGAGTCCGGTAAGATGGTACCGGCGCTGCCAGCCGGCCACTTAGGTAATGGATGAGGCAGCTAAGTGTGGTGCAGCTCCCCACAGGTGGAGCTTTACCTCAGGGCAGCTTTTGTGGTGAGACTGTGAGGGAGGACAGTGTTGGTAATGGTGGTGCAGTTCTTACCCCTCTGCTTTGAAGATGTTGATGATGATGATGTTGAGCCCTCCAGGCTGCGGCAGGAAGAATAACAGAAACAGTTCCAGTTTAACTCTGCTTTACTTGGTGGGCTGATGGCATAACAAGACACGGTACAGTTTGATTTTAGGGTGTTGTTACCAACTCAGGGTTTCTCTTATGGAGTCTCTAGATGTCCTCTCTTTGTCTTTCAGGGTCTACTACTTTCTTTATCTAGATCTTTCAGTCTTTTACCACCCTTGCAGCGCTCCCCCGCCAGTCCTACGGTCTGTATCTAAAAGATAAGGTCTGTCCATCACCCGGTCTGGACAGGGCAACCCGGAAACGAGATACAGAAGGCTCCCTTCCAGCACCGCAGTATATGTCTGTCCCTTTTAGTTTCTTCTAGTGTCCTGAACCGGTTTTCAGTCCTGAGGGGAGAGGTACCTTGTGGCGCTGTCAGCAACCCGTTTCTGTTGGGCCTACAGCTCGTCGGCTTTGCAGTCAGGGCTGAACTCCTGGCTGCCTCGGTTGTCCGTGTCACCGGTGTCCCCTCAATATGACCAGCTGGCTCCTACCAGCCCTGGCCCGTTGCCTTCTGTCCTGGGTCCCCACATAAAGATGGGGTACCCTCCACTCAGCTGGGCTGCCAGGCCTGACCACTCTGTCTGCCTTCCCAGCACCGACTGAGGTAAATTCTCAATTGTCACTCTACCTCTATCGTAAGCTCCGCCCCCACCTGTGGAACCTACTATATTACCAGTTCCCTCTACTCTAAGTGGTGCGGTCCTAAATGAGTGTAAAAATAGACTCCATAAGATTTAAATCCTAAACCAGCAACTTACAATAATACTACATATAAATAATAAATGCAATACTACTCTGTGGCGCCTAGCCGCAGGGGTGCCACACCCATATACAGGATACATTTAGACTCTGTGTCTCTTGTTTGAAGATGCTGGCTGACTAGTGTGGGGAACTAACGCCCCCTTGACTAGTCAAAGCCCTAATTAGCATCTCATAAATTATCTTTAGAAATTCTTTTTCTAAAGATCTCTTTATGTATGCAACTACCGGAGGGGACTGTTGGGCAGGGATTAGAGATATGCACCCAGAACTGCTGGCTGTTCTGGGTGCCCTGACACGTAACCTTTAACAACCTGGACACGCTGTACCAAGACAGGGGGTTATTTAGCTTGGAAAAACGAAGGCTTAGGGGTGATCTTATAATAATGCATAAATATATGAGGGGACAGTACAGAGAACTTTCTAATGATCTCTTTACTCTTAGGTCTGAGACGGGGACAAGGGGGCATCCTCTACGTTTGGAGGAAAGAAGGTTTAATCATAATCACAGACGTGGATTCTTTACTGTAAGAGCAGTGAGACTATGGAACTCTCTGCCACATGATGTTGTAATGAGTGACTCACTACTAACATTTAAGAAGGGCCTGGATGCTTTTCTTGAAAACTATAATATTACCGGTTATATATACTAGATTCTTTGATAGGCCGTTGATCCAGGGAATTAGTCTGATTGCCATATCTGGAGTTAGGAAGGAATTTTTTCCCCCAATGTGGAGCTTATTGTTGCCACATGTGGTTTTTTGCCTTCCTCTGGATCAACATGTTAGGCTATGGGTTGAACTAGATGGACTTAGTCTTCCTTCAACCTTAAAAACTATGTTACTATGTTATTATAATTATTTATATATAGCACCATTAATTCTGTGGTGCTGTACATGAGATGTGGTTACATACAAACACGTTAAAAATACAATGAACAAAGTAACAGTGACAAGCTGGTACAGAGGGGAGAGGACCCTGTCGTTGCGGACTTACATTCTACAGGATAATGGGGAGGAGTCAGAAGGTTTGGTGCACAGCTCTGGTGGCGGTGAGGCGGCAGTTCTGGTCATGGTGAAGTGGCAGATCCAATGGTGGTGAGGCGGCAGAATGGTCATTGCAGGCTGTAATCT
The DNA here is from genome assembly GCA_033576535.1 of Allobates femoralis. NCBI lineage: Eukaryota > Metazoa > Chordata > Amphibia > Anura > Aromobatidae > Allobates > Allobates femoralis. The sequence continues at coordinate 181,362,984 of JARQOC010000001.1, forward strand.
TTCCTGAAGAAATGGGTTTTCAAGTTCCGTCTGAAGGATCCGAGCGTGGTAGATAATCAGACGTGTTGGGGCACAGAATTCCAGAGGATGGGGGATATTTGGGAGAAATCTTGGAGGCGGTTGTGTGAGGAACAAATAATTGTGGAGGAGAGAAGGAGGTCTTGGGAGGATTACGAGAGGGAAGATTTTAAGAGATTAGTTTGGAAATATAGGGAGGGGACAGGTTATGGACAGCTTTGTAGGTCAGTGTTAGTAGCTTGAACTGGATTCATTGTGAAATTGGGAGCCAGTGAAGAAATTTGCAGAGGGGAAAACAGGGGAGTAGCGAGGAGAGAGGTGGATTAGTCGGGCAGCAGAGTTGAGGACAGCCTGGAGTTAGCGGGGAGGCCACAGGGGAGGATGTTGCAGTAGTCAAGGTGGGAGATGATGAGGGCGTGTACAAGAGTTTTAGTAGATTGAGGGCTGCGGAAGGGACTAATTCTGGAAATATTCTTGAACTGGAGGTGACAGGAGGTAGCAAGAATTTGAATGTGCGGTTTGAAGGACAGGGCAGAGTTGAGAGTTACTCTGAGGCAGCGGATTTCGGGTGCAGGAGAGCGCGTTATGCCATTTACCATAACAGATAATCATATATAAGAAACTGTAAAAAGGCAAATAAAAATTCCTATTTTTATTAATAGAAAAACAGATTGAAACAAACACACATACATAAAAAACAGACAAATGGGTAGCCAGTAGGTGGCTGTCTGATATCAACCTACAGGTATAGCCATGACTTTGCTGTATATGGATAAAGTGCTTAGTGCTGAATCCACCGAAAAAGTGCTCCCCTGTATATTAAACAAATCAAGGAAACAGAGACATAACTCAATTGTTTCCAAATGATATACAGGAGAAAAAGCGTACTTTGTATAACAAAAATATGGACCTCAGTAATGCAAAAACACATCCATCAAGCCATTAACTGAAAGTGCACAGACAGCCAGGGAATGCCCCTACATATACGTTTCGACTACAAGTCTGCTTTCGGGTTTCTTCCCCGGGAAGAAAGCTTGTAGCCGAAACGTGCATGTAGGGGCATTCCCTGGCTGTCTGTGCACTTTCAGTTAATGGCTTGATGGATGTGTTTTTGTTACTGTCTTATGTGTTTTTACCTTAGTGAGGTTCATATTTTTGCTATACAAAGTACGCTTTTTCTCCTGTATATCGTTTGGAAACAATTGAGTTATGTCTCCGTTTCCTTTATTTGTTTAATATACAGGGGAGCACTTTTTCAGTGGATTCAGCGCTAAGCACTTTATCCAAATACAGCAAAGTCATGGCTATACCTGTAGGTTGATATCAGACAGCCACCTACTGGCTACCCATTTGTCTCTGTTTTTTATGAATGTGTGTTTGAATATGTTTTTCAATTTTTTCTATTAATAAGAACGTAAATTTTTATTTGCATTTGTACAGTTTTTCTTATATATGATTATCTATTTTCTGTGTGCATTTATTGGTTCCATGATTTTGTAGGATATACACGATCTTGGTTTAGCCAGATGTGATATTTCCTTCTGTTTACTTAATTTTGATTTACATTTACTATAATAGATAGATTGAGTAGGAGAGATACATGAGATGGAGGAAAGATGATGAGTTCGGTTTTGTCTACATTAAGTTTTAGGAAGTGAGAAGAGAAGAAGGGGAATATGGCTGATAGACACTCCGGGATTCTGGACAGCAGAGAGGTGACGTCTGGGCCGGAGAGGTAGATCCGAGTGTTATCAGCGTACAGGTGATACTAGAAACCATGGGACTTTATGAGTTGTCCTAAGCCAAGGGTGTAGATCAGTGTTTCCCAAACTCCAATCCTCATGGCCTCAAACAGGACACGTTTTCATGATTTCCTTAGGATTGGACGGGTAATGGAATCTTTATCAAGGCATCACCTGTGCAATACTAAGGAAATCCTGAAAACATGACCTGTTTGGGGCCGTGAGGAGAGAAAAAAATAGGGGCCCCAAGACAGAGACTTGTGGGACTCCAACAAAGAGAGGGCAGGATGAGGAGGTAGTGGGGGGAACGCTAAATGTGCCGTTGGAAAGGTATGAGGCGATCCAGGAGAGGGCAAGGTCTTTGATGCCAAGGGAAGAGGTGATCTGTAGTAGGAGGGAGTTTTTGACTGTGTCAAAGGCAGAGGACAGGTCTAGAAGGAGGTCATACAAAAGAAAATCTGGCACACCATAAAGACAATAGTCCAATAGTTAGTGTTGATGGCTTTTTTTATTCGTGGAATCAATTCAATATTCTTTTCATATGTATATCTCAGTCATTCGTATAAACGTTTTCGGCTATTGCCTTCCTCAGACACAAATAACTGGTAATGTAAACAGAAACAGTCACAATGAACATCATGTATTAAATTTGGAATCACATTTTTAACAGAAAAATCCACAAAAAAGTCCAACAATCACTAGAAAGGAACAATAATAAAGGGGATACAGAAAAAAAGAGGGGAAGGGGGGAAAAATTATTGCATACAATAGTGATCATCACAGGATAGAATTCTCCCATGGTGGAAAAAGAGTCAGGATCGTGAATACCTGTATATCTCCTTCCTTCCTTATGTGTAGGAACTCTTCATACATACATAAAATTCTGTACACAACAGTGTCTAAGACAAAAAGGAAATGACATAAATAAAGAAAAATTAATGAAAATAATGAGAAGGAGTGCAACAAATGACACCTCAAAGGAGTCAACCCTGACTCGGTTTGTATAGGTATCCAAAAGAAAAATATATAAATATACAATCAAATACATGCTACCATACTAGAATAGAACTTCGGTCCCTCCTTCTTTATAACTCAATACATTTGAAATCCACATATAGCAAAAAAGTATAGAAGACTACTCCCGATGGCGTGAATGTAATGGACTACTACATTACCTTATAGTTTAATATGCTTTGCAATATTGAAAAGAACCCACATAAACTTGGGAACCCGTTGTCATATATGATACAGTCTATATAGAGTCTAATGCATGGGTATAATGAGACACATGAGACATACGCTTCTTAAGCAGCTCTTGTATTGCTTCATACAAGTTAGTGCATCAACAGGATAACATAAATGTAGTTGCAGAGTGCAAGGCAAACAACCAAGGACATCAGAGCATTAAAGCATAGCATAAGTCATTCAGAGTCCATTACTTTCCTGTCAGATGTTGCTGGCAAACAGGATGATTCCAGGCAGAGTGAATCCAGGCTTCAGAGAGCAAGACACAAACTGGTTGCAGACCTGATTCTGGAGCACAGGTTAACCAGCTGAAGTAGTTTAAAAGGGCAATTGGCAAGAAACAGGGCAGGGACATCAAAGCTGAGGACTCCATATTGTTTGAGGGCAAGAGTCAATGCACAGGACAGGAAACAAGATGGCCGACGACAAGCTGAGAACTCCATATTGGTTGAGGGCAAAAGTCATTACACATGACAGGAAACAAGATGGCCGACAAAATACACTAAATGCAAACATAACAGATATAGCAAAAGAGACTGAAAACCTTACATTACTCCCCCCTTAGGGACAGCCTCTGGATGGCCCCAGTCCAGGCTTTCCCGGGTACCTCCGATGGAACTGGCGGAGTAACCGAGGAGCATGGAGATTGGAGGCCGGCTCCCACGAGTTGTCCTCAGAAGAATAGCCCTGCCACTTTACCAGGTATTGCACCCCGTTTCTACGCAACCTGGAGTCCAGGATCCTTTCCACGACAAACTCCTCCTGGCCATCGATGAGTACCGGAGCAGGAGGGGAAGAAGAACGACCAGGGAATGAATTGGGAGTCACAGCCTTTAGTAGAGAAACGTGGAACACGGGGTGAATCCTCATAGATCTTGGAAGTTGAAGGCGACAGGCAACGTTGCTGACGAGCTTATTAATCTTATAGGGCCCAACGTACTTATGACCCAATTTGGATGATGGTACTCTCAATTTAAGGTTCTTAGTTGACAGCCAGACCAAATCTCCTACCTTGAAGGTTGGTGCAGGTTTACGAAACCTATCTGCCGCTTTTTTATACCTGTCCTGAGCTGATTCCAGATTCTCTTTAAGCAGATCGAGGTTCCTTTGTAGAGAGGTGATTCTGTCGGCTACAGCTGGAAGAGGTGAATCTATGGGAAGTCGAGGAAGGATGTTAGGATGATAACCCAAATTGGCATAAAAGGGTGACTGCTTGGTGGAAGCGCTCTGTGAGTTGTTATAAGAGAATTCAGCCAGTGGAAGCAAATCCACCCAGTCATCTTGTAAGTGGCAGATAAAACAGCGGAGATACTGTTCTAGGGTCTGATTAGTCCGCTCGGTTTGTCCATTTGTCTGCGGATGAAAGGCAGAAGACAGGTTAACTTTGATGTCCAACGCAGCACAGAAGTGCTGCCAAAACTTTGAAGTGAATTGCACCCCTCGATCAGATACAACCTCATCCGGTACGCCATGCAGGCGAAACACATTTTGAATGATTAAGTCCGATGTGTGTTTCGCAGTGGGTAGACCAACACACGGAATGAAATGGGCTGCCTTTGTTAACCGATCCACCACCACCAGAACTGTGTTCTTTCCTTGAGAGGTTGGCAACTCCACAATGAAGTCCATAGATATGGATCCCCATGGACGGGATGGAACGGGTAGGGGTTGTAATAGACCCGTAGGCGAAGATCGTGGAGTCTTGCATCTGGCACAGACTTCGCAAGAAGTGACGTAACCTAGAACATCTCTTCTGGATGTGGACGCGTCCCTCCAGAACCTCAATCCGGGTTCGTAAGTCCTGCGTGGTTTGTCCGAACACCTGCAGATTATGATCACCGCGATCCCGCAGGCTTGCAAAGCTGGTCTTCAATGCCTGTAGGTCAGCAAGGATTGAATCCGTCACGTCGCACAGATGTTTAACGGGGTCCTCCATATTCCCAGAAGCTGCACGGCAGAGAGGCTGGAAAGGAAGAAAAGGAGCACAATAGTGTTTACCTGTGGTAACACTCCTGACTTAAAAGAAGGGAATGTGCTCACCTGGAAAGGTTGTGAGAAGCCACAACCACTATCATCACATATATCGATATCTCAGATCCACGGTCTGCAGCAGCTCTCCAATGGCAAAAGATCCAGAAATCTCTATACAGGTGGCAGCAGATGCAGCACTGTCCTAGACCCAGCAGACTCTATTAGGCTCCAGAATCTGTCATATATGATACAGTCTATATAGAGTCTAATGCATGGGTATAATGAGACACATGAGACATACGCTTCTTAAGCAGCTCTTGTATTGCTTCATACAAGTTAGTGCATCAACAGGATAACATAAATGTAGTTGCAGAGTGCAAGGCAAACAACCAAGGACATCAGAGCATTAAAGCATAGCATAAGTCATTCAGAGTCCATTACTTTCCTGTCAGATGTTGCTGGCAAACAGGATGATTCCAGGCAGAGTGAATCCAGGCTTCAGAGAGCAAGACACAAACTGGTTGCAGACCTGATTCTGGAGCACAGGTTAACCAGCTGAAGTAGTTTAAAAGGGCAATTGGCAAGAAACAGGGCAGGGACATCAAAGCTGAGGACTCCATATTGTTTGAGGGCAAGAGTCAATGCACAGGACAGGAAACAAGATGGCCGACGACAAGCTGAGAACTCCATATTGGTTGAGGGCAAAAGTCATTACACATGACAGGAAACAAGATGGCCGACAAAATACACTAAATGCAAACATAACAGATATAGCAAAAGAGACTGAAAACCTTACACCCGTTGAAAGTTCTCTAAATAAAAAGGGGAAAGTATTACCATGGACAAAATTCCTATAATCCATACTAGACAATATACAGTAACAAGGCCAAGTCCATACCTGTTATATCGATTTAATTAGGATTCCACTACCACAACATAAAATGAATGTATCAAAAAGTTAAAATCGATATAACAGGTATGGACTTGGCCTTGTTACTGTATATTGTCTAGTATGGATTATAGGAATTTTGTCCATGGTAATACTTTCCCCTTTTTATTTAGAGAACTTTCAACGGGTTCCCAAGTTTATGTGGGTTCTTTTCAATATTGCAAAGCATATTAAACTATAAGGTAATGTAGTAGTCCATTACATTCACGCCATCGGGAGTAGTCTTCTATACTTTTTTGCTATATGTGGATTTCAAATGTATTGAGTTATAAAGAAGGAGGGACCGAAGTTCTATTCTAGTATGGTAGCATGTATTTGATTGTATATTTATATATTTTTTCTTTGGATACCTATACAAACCGAGTCAGGGTTGACTCCTTTGAGGTGTCATTTGTTGCACTCCTTCTCATTATTTTCATTAATTTTTCTTTATTTATGTCATTTCCTTTTTGTCTTAGACACTGTTGTGTACAGAATTTTATGTATGTATGAAGAGTTCCTACACATAAGGAAGGAAGGAGATATACAGGTATTCACGATCCTGACTCTTTTTCCACCATGGGAGAATTCTATCCTGTGATGATCACTATTGTATGCAATAATTTTTCCCCCCTTCCCCTCTTTTTTTCTGTATCCCCTTTATTATTGTTCCTTTCTAGTGATTGTAGGACTTTTTTGTGGATTTTTCTGTTAAAAATGTGATTCCAAATTTAATACATGATGTTCATTGTGACTGTTTCTGTTTACATTACCAGTTATTTGTGTCTGAGGAAGGCAATAGCCGAAAACGTTTATACGAATGACTGAGATATACATATGAAAAGAATATTGAATTGATTCCACGAATAAAAAAAGCCATCAACACTAACTATTGGACTATTGTCTTTATGGTGTGCCAGATTTTCTTTTGTATGATATCCTATTTCTGGCAAACCCACGTTCTTTTTGTGAGCTGGCTCTATCTGATAACTAATTGACTGTATTTGGCTGGCCACAACTATTTTTTCGGATATGTCTACTCCAACTTTATTCTCCTATGCGGATACTGAATCCTCCACCATAGTGGAAAGAGTGGTTTCTTCCAACCAATTCCTAACAACGACACCTGAAGAGACACATCAAAAGGATTATGAGCAGTTGTTACGACGCCAAACTGCTCTTGAGCTTCATCAAACCACTCTTGCTGAGTACTTTAGAAACAGACGTATCCCCCGCGGGATAAGAGTTAATCTTCGTCCTACCCTGTTTGCTGAGAATACTGAATACTGCGACCGATACGAAAGTATCTTGAACAAATGTTCGTTTGACTTGATGACGCTTACTATTGATTATTTACAGACAGAACTTGCTGAATTGACAGAAAAAGTGAGTACGGTTGAAGAACAACTTAAAGGTACCTTATCATCAGGTGAATTTTCCGGTGTGAAGAACAAGACACGGAAGACCATAGCGGATTTCCGGAAGGTAGTGCAGGACCGCAAGAAAAAGAAGTTTTTGCGTGACCAAGATGACTACGTCCAAGGACGGGTCTACAGATGGCGGAATAAAGATCCTAATGATTGGCCATATCCTAGGCAGGACCTGTACGGTTCTGGGAGTAGTCTTGAGAGCTTGGGTGTGGGTTATCCACCTTATGCATTTTTTCAACCACGATATTACGGAGGCAGACGCAGGGCGGGACGCGGTGGTGGAAGAGGTCGAGGTAGTTATCGTTATCCATCACAACCACGACCACAGATAGGTCAATCTGATCTGGTTTATAATATTTCCTCCCAAATAATCTCACCTTCAGATTTGGAGTTATTACAGAGGGGACTCTCCTTCTGTCCTACCCCTAATCTTAATTCATTTAAGGTCGATCAGGAACTTCGACGTTTCTTTAGAACCATTAGATTGAAGGCGCATTTCAGTCAATTTAGTACTGATATGTCTCTGATACCAACCTCTTCCTCCTCTGAGTTCTCCCTGAACGGTTTGAACCTACGTATCATGAGTAAATTTCAACCTCCTAAAAAGTATCATCCGGTGGAGACTTTTGCGAAATTAGTCACACAGGATGTTGACCAGTTAATCAATACTATAGAACGTGGGGAACATAGGATAAAACGGAATCTTCCTTCATATGTTATACAATCCATGCGTCAATTGCAGACCAATAAAAAGGTTATTATTAAGCCGGCGGATAAAGGTGGGGCTGTGGTCATTATGGATCGGGCTTATTACATTCATGAGATTAAACAGCAATTAAATGACACGGAGACTTACACTCCCATTGATCATGATCCTACATGTTCCATCCGGGACATAATTATTAAGAAGGTTGAGCATTATCAGAATAAAAACATCATTGACTCAAAATTAGCAGAATTCCTTGTGGCACAGCATCCCATCACGCCCGTATTTTATACCTTGCCTAAGGTACATAAAAATCTCTTACGTCCACCAGGACGCCCCATAGTGGCGTCGACTGAGTCACTACTCTCGCCTTTGGCAATAATGGTTGATAGAATTCTGTCTCCTTTGGTTCCCTTAATTCCCTCATATCTTAAGGATACGTCGCATTTTCTTTCTGTCATTCATGAGTTGGGTCCATTACCTAGTAATAGTATTCTCGTCACCATGGATGTGAATAGTTTATACACATCTATTGGACACGATTTGGGTTTAGAAGCCATTGAGTGGTTTTTGGATACATTTAGCGTACTCAGTAGTCAGCAAAAGGTTTTTTGTAGAGAGTTTATAGAATTGGTTCTTCGGAACAATTTTTTTCTTTTTATGGACCAGTTTTACGTGCAGCGTAGGGGGACCGCCATGGGCTCGAACATGGCGCCCCCCTACGCTAATATCTTTATGGCTTACTTTGAATATAATTATGTGACATCGGACCCCTTATTTCAATCTAGGGCATTAATTTGGAGGCGTTATATAGATGACGTGTTTGTTGTGTGGACAGGGACAAAAATGGAGTTGGATCTGATGTTTAATCGCTTAAATACATTAGTTCCTGGTCTAACTTTCTCTATTCATACTAGTTTACAGGAAATTTCTTTTCTTGATACTTTGGTTATGTTGGATGATCGTGGCACAATAACTGTTGATATTTACACTAAACCTACAGATAAAAATAGCATTTTTCATTATGATAGTTGTCATCCTCGTCATATTAAAAGTTCGTTGCCCCACTCCCAACATATGAGATTAAAAAGGATTGTCACGGATCCTGTGAGATTGAAAACCAGACAAGAGGAAATGACTCAAAAATTTACTAGGAGGGGATATCCCTTACATTTAGCATCACCTCGCACTGCTATGACACCTAGGAAATCAGTTTCAACCCCTAGGGTGGCTTTTGTGTCAACATTTCATCCCCATTCATATAAGATCAAAAAGATCGTGAGGGAACATTGGCCTATTCTGATGAAATCTTATCCTAATATCACAGAGTTTAGTGTTCCACCATTATTCTGTTATAAAAGATCACAAAGTCTTAAGGACAGATTGGTTCGTGCCGATATTGGTTCTGAGAAATTAACCAGACAAAGGTTTTTGGGTGTTCCAAGAGAGGGAAATTTTCCTTGTCTTGGATGCCTTCAGTGTTCCCATATGGTAAAGGGATCAACATTTACACATCCCAGATCGGGCAAGGTCTTCACGATCCGTGGGTATTTTACCTGTGACTCATCCTATGTAGTCTATCTTCTGAAGTGTCCGTGCGGTCTCGGATACGTTGGGGAGACTACCCAGCGTATCCGGGACCGCATTAGTAAACACAAGTCAACGATTAGGTGTAGTAATACCCTGTTACCGGTACCAGGCCACTTCATTGAGAAGGGACATGGTATTTCACAACTTCGATTCCAGGTGTTGGAACAGGTGCCCCTAGCCAGACGGGGGGAGATAGGGTTAAACGTTTAAAGGAGCGAGAATCATTTTGGATCCATCGTCTCCAAACTCTTTTCCCCTTAGGTCTTAATAGAGAATATGAGGTTTCATGACATGTTTTTTTCCCTCATTTGTTGGTGCATTTTTCTGCTTTCTTATGATTAAACAGTATGGGTAACGATGAATTACAGTTATGCCCGTGGGATATTCTCGGATGTTTCCCCTGTCCTATATGGTTTTATGGTTTGGTATTCCTATGTACTTGGTATACCTAGGTTTGAGGTAATCCTCGATTTGTTATAATATTTATATCATACTGACATATGCAGTTCCAAGTATTATTTTGGCATATTTTGCTATAAGCATAATCATGTTTTGTTCTTATTTTCTTTTGTTTCCTTGTTTAGGCTTGAACTAGGTTTCCCTGGCAACATGTAGCGCTTCAACAGGAAACACTACCATGACAAGCGTTTCCTGTGTGTTTCTTTTGCTTTCCAGCACATTTTAGTAGTGCCGCGACGTCACTTCCGGTGACGCCACCGCCGGTGACGTCACTTCCGGTTACGCGTGCGTGCGTTCCAAAGCACGTTTTGCGGTCCAAATACCGGAAGTAGGAGGTATTTGGCCGCCCGGGCATTATAAAAGCCAGTTTCTGGCGTTACTCAGTGCATTTCTGCCAGGCCCCTGCAGTGAACAGCACCAGTGAGTAAGAAGGAGCGCTTCTTCTGAACCTTTGTTTGTTTTGAGTACTTTGTTTATTTTGTTTGTTATTTTACCAGGTTTCTGGTGATCCTTTGTACCCTGGGCTTTACCTTAAGGTATGCTATGTGCTTAATACATAGGTCATGGCTGTTATTCTGCTGTGGACCTGATGGTTCTGTTGTCTTTACTTTGCAGCATTTGCTTTTTGATACATTCATTTTATGTTGTGGTAGTGGAATCCTAATTAAATCGATATAACAGGTATGGACTTGGCCTTGTTACTGTATATTGTCTAGTATGGATTATAGGAATTTTGTCCATGGTAATACTTTCCCCTTTTTATTTAGAGAACTTTCAACGGGTTCCCAAGTTTATGTGGGTTCTTTTCAATATTGCAAAGCATATTAAACTATAAGGTAATGTAGTAGTCCATTACATTCACGCCATCGGGAGTAGTCTTCTATACTTTTTTGCTATATGTGGATTTCAAATGTATTGAGTTATAAAGAAGGAGGGACCGAAGTTCTATTCTAGTATGGTAGCATGTATTTGATTGTATATTTATATATTTTTCTTTTGGATACCTATACAAACCGAGTCAGGGTTGACTCCTTTGAGGTGTCATTTGTTGCACTCCTTCTCATTATTTTCATTAATTTTTCTTTATTTATGTCATTTCCTTTTTGTCTTAGACACTGTTGTGTACAGAATTTTATGTATGTATGAAGAGTTCCTACACATAAGGAAGGAAGGAGATATACAGGTATTCACGATCCTGACTCTTTTTCCACCATGGGAGAATTCTATCCTGTGATGATCACTATTGTATGCAATAATTTTTCCCCCCTTCCCCTCTTTTTTTCTGTATCCCCTTTATTATTGTTCCTTTCTAGTGATTGTTGGACTTTTTTGTGGATTTTTCTGTTAAAAATGTGATTCCAAATTTAATACATGATGTTCATTGTGACTGTTTCTGTTTACATTACCAGTTATTTGTGTCTGAGGAAGGCAATAGCCGAAAACGTTTATACGAATGACTGAGATATACATATGAAAAGAATATTGAATTGATTCCACGAATAAAAAAAGCCATCAACACTAACTATTGGACTATTGTCTTTATGGTGTGCCAGATTTTCTTTTGTATGATATCCTATTTCTGGCAAACCCACGTTCTTTTTGTGAGCTGGCTCTATCTGATAACTATAGGTCTAGAAGGAGGAGCGTGGAGAATATTTAGTATGTGCATCACTGAGGTACAAGCCCAACATTGTGTTTGCTGCAGGAAAGCCGTTTTTTCTGTTCATTTATAAATAAACTCATTTTTCTTCCCACTATTTCTTATAGTCTTCTTGTTCACGATTTGCCAGTGATGATAAGACAGGTGCTTATTATCTTTTCCCTTTGTCGATAGCCAATGGCAGTAATCATCTGTGAGGTTAACATGACTATTTTCTGTTTCAGAATGACGCCATAAGGAAGGTTCTGGCCCATTAAGCCTGTTCTCTGATGATTCAGCGGCCATCTGAACGAGCAGAGCCTGATCTCTGATGCTTTTCATGCATCATGATGGCGCAGAATAAAATTCTTTATATCTAATGAATCCAGCCGTAATTACCCATCCATCTTTCTTCTATTCTTCTTACAGATAATTGAGCCTTTTATCAGTTCCTGCTAAATGTGGAGAAATGGTTTTTATGATTAGGAACTGTTAACCCTTCATTCATATTGTACATCATCTCTAAAACAGGCACACAAGTTTCTTCAAAGTTTTATACATGAGCCCATTCTTTGTAAGAGGACTTTGCGGAGCTGTAAATAAAATAGAATAATTAGATTTACAGGGCTGTGGAGTTAAGTCAAACCACCTTCTCAGACTTCTCAATTCCCCTGTCCCTGACTCTGACTCCTCGAACCCTGACCCCCTCTTATAATGTTTAAGTGATACATTTATTGTAGTACAATGTGAACATCAGGCTTTCAATCATTATTATGATACAATAATCAAGATATTTAGATAGAACATATAATTCATAATAATATTCAGCACATACTGTGAACTACTGTACCCTATCAATCATATATTTTTGAAGTCTGTCCCTTTTCTCTTGCCACTGACTCCGCAACTGACTCCGTTTAGTCATGATGTATCAGGATAACTGCAGCACTTATACCTTATAGAGGTATGTAGAAGTCCTAAATTTTTGTTATGCACTCAGGACCATCAAACGACTTAAAGAAAGAGTAGAGAACGGCTGAGTATCCTGGGGTCAGTGTTCTGGCAGACTCCACCAATTCATATATCATACAGACACTAATGAGCCATGTAATCAGGGCTGTGGAGTCGGTAAGCCAAACCACCGGCTACGACTCCTCGATTTCCCTCATCTCCGGCTCCTTCATACATGGCTCATATTTAAGTGATAAATTTATTGTAACACAATGTGAACATAAGGCTTTTAATCATTATCATGATACAATAATCAATCTATTTAGATAGAACATAATATTCAGCATATATTGCATTGAATTACTGTACTCAATTTATTATATATTTTAGACCGACTCCGACTCCACCAATAAGTGACCCCAATCCAACTCCATGACTCTGACTCCACATCCCTGCATGTAATACTGTATTTACCCTGCCACCCCAGTCCATTTTTGTATGTTGGCAACTGCATGTACTCATACAGACTGTAGAATCTGTGGAATTGGAAGAAAGAGAAAATTTGCAGAAGCGGTCACTGATAAATTATGTGACTTCTTATCATTTTGGACGGGTGAACCACCTCTGTCCATTTTTTACATGTCATGTCTTTGGGTAGCAGAGAGCCTTTTCTAGCGTCTAGAAAGACACTGGAAGAAGGAATAGGGCATCAAAACTTACTGTAACGGCATAATATGCTATGAGATTTTACTATAAAGTGGAAAACCACTGTAAAAAAATATTTGTTTTAAAAATCAAAAAAGCCTTTTGGGTGCATCTGTCATAATAAATGGGGAGAGATGGCCATGAAGAGTTGAGTATGTCCTCTATGGACTGGCACATCATCAGGACTGTGCACCTTTGTCAACTTGACAATCTTTCCACAATCATTTGCATGGTGCTGACAGATGAGACTCCCCTTTCTCTGTTTACATTACATTACACATTTTACTGTGTGGTCTAATTTCGAGAGCTGTGAGTGCCCAACAGGAAAAAAGCGTAGTTTTTAATCACTTGAGTCAAATGCTCTTTAGGGATCATGCACACAATAATGCCAGGTAAATTGCACATTAGTACCTCCATGGAGTCAGTCTCTAGAGGTCAGTTTGGATCCATATGACCTCTCTACGGCCCCTTACAATATGTTTTACTTTTGAAACAATGCCTCCTAGTTTATAACATACTGTAATAGTGGCCATTTTATATTAGCTTTTTTAATGGGGAATCTGTAAAAAGCAAGATGGCAATGTGTTTAACCTTGAGTTACTCAAGCCAAGAATTACACGATTAGTCATATGGTGTTGCTGTGGCACGTGTAGTCGATGCTGTGTTTTGTGAGACCTCCTGAACTGGGAATCTACCAAAGCGAATGGTTATCCACCTCCCATACCTGCAGAAATATAATGAGAGCAAACTTGCATGGGATCCAAAGGACTCCACATGACTAAAGGTTAAATTAAATTAAGACTGCAATTTGTATTTTCTTTTTATTCATCCTGTCACTAATATATATCATTCTGATAGTAGTACTTTGGCTATTTTCTATCTGGAATATCAGGGTATACATCTCATCAGTTAGGTCTTGTGATCCAATGGTGACCGCTTGAAGTGGCATAGCTTAATGTTCTTTCAAGGGGGCAACTATCTCAGTCACTTGGAGTTCGTGCATGATCAAATTGCATCCGCTGTACAACTAAAGTTTTCCCCAAGGGAACCTAGAAACTTCTATCACAGATAACTATATTGACTGTATGACTCAGAGATGTTCAGCCACTTTTGCTGCTTACTTGAACTTGACCATGTCACGTTACTGGTGCGGACGAGAGTGTGTGATTTGTGCGCGGGCCTCCGCCTGCATACAAATCACATATTGCAGTGAATGGGAGTGCACGGTCATGCGCAGACCTGCGCTATGACCGTGCGTAATCATTATATACATAGGGGATGCGGTCAGCTTGCGGATCTCCTCCGCAGGACGCTGATGAGGGTCCGCAAGTCGGAAGCCAGCATTAGTTGTTTTTTTTGTTTTTGTGTTTTGTTTTTTTTTAACAATACAGAAAGAAGGGTAATCTGTGTCTTCCAAGCAGACAACGAAACGGTGCTGGCTTTTAGCTCGTTGTTTGATGCCGTACTGATGCTTCATGTGTTTTTTAGCAGGGCATTGAGAAAATTATTACAGGATAAGATGTAGGAATTAAGTTAGAGTTGGTGAAGGAAAGAAAATAGGAGGCAGAAATACTTGGAAGGAAGTATTCCATGTATAACAATAGAAGTGTGACATGTAGGTGGACTGTGCAGCTATAGAAAGAAACTGGGAGTTCTGCTAGAAGGCCTGAATCAAGTACAAATCATAATATAGAGCAGGGCTGGCGTCAGCATCCGGCATAACCAGGCAAGTGCCGGGCCCTCGACATCTGGGAGGGCCCACTTGCCATCAGGGACAGGCAGCCCTGATAGTGAGGCGCCCAGCCGGGACTGGCAACCCTGAAAGGAAGGGACTCATCACAGGACACTCAATGGCGCTCCCAGTCTACATGGCTAATTTGCATGCAATGCAGATTAGCTCCGGGAGCAGTGGAGCTTCTTCCTTTGCCTACTGCAGCACTGATGAGTCATCACTCTGCGACCTCATCACACTGCAGCAGGAAGGAGGAAGCTCCACAGCCCCATGACCCTACTGCTGTAAGGATGGGGACAGCAGCTGAGGAGGACACAGCCCCAGGGGAAAGGAAAGAAGGTGGCATCGTTTGTTTGTTTTTTACAGTGCTGGAGGCTGCTGTGTTGGTAGGTCGGCTGCCGCTGGGTGTATATGGAGGCTGCTGCTGGGTTTGTATGGAGGCTGCTGCTACTGGGCTGCCACATCCTCCAAATAATATATACAGTCCAGCACAGCCTCCAAATAATATACACAGCCCGCAGCCTCTATATTATACATATAAAGCCCACAGCCTCTATATTATATATACAGCCTGGCAGTCTCCATATTATATAGATCTACAGCCCTGCACAGCCTCTATATTATATATACAGCCCACCCAGGAGCCTGTATATTATATATACACAGCCTTCAGTTTTTATATTGTATTCATGAATCGTGGAATGTGTTAAAGGGGCCCACTGAGACTGTTTCACCTGGGGCCCACAAAAGCCTTGAGCCGGCGCCCTGATGTAGAGTCTACTAAAAAGCCTTTTCAGGAGCAGTCTTTTAATAGATGATACTTGAATTGTGGTTATGTAATGGTTAATTGAATAAAGTACACTGTGGTAGAAGAGCTATGAGCAGGTTAGAATTACTGGTATGTTCTTGATACTGAATAGAAACACTTCAAGGGTGCTTTCACACAGCGATTTTCTGTGATCCGTGGCTGTCCGTTGTAAAACGGACAGCCACGGATCAGATTTTGGCCCCATGTTATCCTATGGGCACGGATTTGGCCTTAGTGGCATCCGATTTTTGTCGGATCCGATTCTGGCCGATTTTTTGCTGTGCCCAAAATCGCAGCCTGCTGCGACTTTTGGCACAGCGGGTCAAATCGGACCGAATTGGATCCGACCTGATCCGCGCCAAATAACATGGGGCCTATGGAGCGCGGATCCGAGGAAACAGCTGATGTCTCCTCGGACACGATCTTAGTGTACTGAGCATGCTCAGTACACTAAAATCGCTCTGTGCCATCTAATATCACTTTTGCAATGTATATTCATACACTGCAGAAGTGATATCCAGTGAAATGAAAGGGTTAAAAATAAAAAAATCATTATCCTCACCTCTCCACGATCCAGCGATGCCTCCTACGCTCTGTGCTTCTAGGACCTGGCCTGACGTCACAGTGCAGTCTCATGACCGGTTACCGCGGTAACCGGTCATGTGACTGTGACATCACGCCAGGTCCTGTTGATCAGAAGAAGAGAAGCTGGAAGCAGCGCGGGTGTCGTGGAGAGGTGAGAATAATGATTTTTTTATTTTTTAAGCTCTGCAAAGAGGGAGGACAAAGGGGGGGTCTTAAGAGAGGGGACAAAGAGGGGCCAACAGGAGGACAAAGAGGGGTCCAACAGGAGGACAAAGAGGGGAGACAGAGGGGACAAAGAGGGGAAACAGAGGAGAGGAGAAAGGTGACAGGAGGGAGAGAGGAGGGGGACGAGATGACAGGAGGAGCAGGGAGAGGAGGAGAGGATCCAAACTGATGCTGCAAAATATCAGAATCTGATGCCTATTTGGCATCCGATTGCAGTCATCAGTTTGGATCCGTTGCTGTCCGAGGGGTGCAGCAAAAAGTCTGATCCCCTCGGACAGCACAAAAACGCTGTGTGAAAGCAGCCTAACTGAACAGAAGTATTTGACAAACCTTTTTCCTATTGTATACAGTGGAAGACTACCATGATGCCGTTCTACACAAGCTGCTCAAAAACTCTGTGTTCGTGATAAACTGAGTAGCTTTAATAAAGTACCAACGAACAATCATATTGCTAAATGCTCAACTACACAATTACTTTCAAGGAGAACAAAGTTGATTTGCATATAAAAATGTACATTTTATTAAATCACAATAAGAACAACAATACAAGAAATTACACAGGATTCAAGGTTACATATTGAGGTGATTTCTAAATTAAAGTTGAACGTTACGTGACTTTGGGAGCTTCACAGTTACAATAATTGACTTACAGATGGCCTTTACATATCAACCATTTTGTGCACCAAATTATTTCTGGGCTGCATGAACACACCTTACTTAGGCTGGTTTCACACTGACGTTTGTGTCGCATGCGTTTGGCACGCAGACGCAAACGCAGCCATTTTAATGTGAACGCAGCAGAGAATCTCCGCATGCGTTCACATTAATATGCACCCCGGCCAGCCAATCAGCTGTCTCTGGGGGCGGCCGGGAGGAGGAGATCAGCGGCAGAGATCTCCTCCTCCCGGCCACAGCTGACCTCCCGCCGGTGTCATCGTGGGAAATTTGAAGTAACAGCTGATCTGACAGCTGTTTAAATCTCCCGCGCTGACACCGAATAGGGTGATATCGGTGCAGGAGATAAGAAACAGCTGATCGCTGCTTCAAATCACCCGCGCCGACATCACCTATTCGATGTCAGCGCGAGAGGTTTAAACACCGGCGGGAGATCAGTGGAGGCTGTAGCTGATCACCGGCGGCCACTGGCAGAGATTTCACTGAGATCCGCAGCGTTCTCCTGCGCTGTCATGCGGAGGACACTGTGGATCCATTGACTTCTATGCGTCGTTTTGCGCTTGCAGGCGCTTGCTGATAAATCAAGCGCCTGCAACCGCACAAAAAATGCAACAGGCTGCGTCCGGAGTGCGGTCGGAGGGTGCACAAATTGTGCGCATCCGAGCGCAAACGCAGGCACATGTGTTCCCATGTTAAACATAGTAATGCATGTGCGCAAGTGTTTTGCTGCGTTCAGTGCGCGGCGTATGCAAACGCCAGTGTGAAACCACCCTTAAAGGGATCCTGTCACCCCCAAAACACCTCCTAAGCTATTAAAAGATGTCCCTAGAGCATATTCACACTTATCCTACACTCCTTTTAGCTCCTAAATGCATCTATTGAAAATAAAGATAAATGTTAATAAACTCACTCATTAATGATGTTAATGAGTGACTACTGTATGCATAGTCACCCAGGCAGGCTCTCCCTCTTCCTAATATCACGCCTCAATAGGCGTGATCTTCAACTCTCATTCAAATGCGCGCCTTCCCGCTCTCCTCTGCCGGCCGGGCGCTGCAGTGTGCGGCTGTATGACGCGAACCACGTCATTTCCGGCTGTTAGCTTCAAGACCGCACTGCGCATGCAATGGTCAGGGATGATAACAGAGGTGAGGTTGGGAATGAGGTGTAATGGGAGCAGGTCGTGGGCACTTGTGGTGAAGTGTGACTTCGACAGGAGGGAGTTGAGCTGATGTTCAGTTATGGGGGGGAGGCAGTTGATGGAAGGAGTGGGTAGTATAGGTGAGGGGGAGGTTGTGGGGACAGTGGGTCAAAGCTGTTCTGATTCTGTTAATCTTTTCTTTGAAAAAGGAGGCAAAGTCTTCAGCAGAGATGAGGGGAGAGGAAGGAGGAGTGGGCGGACGGAGTAAGGAATTTCAAGTTTTGAAAAGCTGTTTGGGATTTTGGGACAGGGAGGTTATTCGGGATGAGAAAAAGGCTTGTTTGGCGGCTTTGAGTACAGTCTTGAAGTCGGTGAGGGACTGTTTGAACAACGTGAAGTGCTCAGTGGAGTAATATTTAGGAATATGGATTTTAATTTTTTTTATTCACTCATTCTGTTTTAATTACCGTATATACTCGTGTATAAGCCGAGTTTTTCAGCCCAAAATTTGGGCTGAAAAGTCCCCCCTCGGCTTATACACGGGTCAATACGGTATGTGGTGTGGGGGCTGTGTCTCGGGTGCTGGAGCGGGGAGGCTGCTGACTGAGCGGCCCGTCACGTGGTGCCGCTCATTAGATATGCACATCACAGCGGCAGGGAGAGCTGTGCATACAGCCCCCAGTGGTAGTATACAGGCAGCCCCCTCCTGCTGGCACTCCCCCCCATACTGTGCAGAGCCCCCCGCTGCATTATCTTACCCTCCAGCGTCTTCATCACCGCGGGTCTTCCAGTCCTTGCTCGCTCGCTGTGTTCGGGTCTCACGTGACCCGGCGCGATGATGTCATCCCACTGCGACCGCCGTGTCACGAGACCGGGAACACAGCGCGCGAGGATGGAAGCGAGGGCCCGCGGTGATGAAGACGCTGGATGGTAAGTTAATGCAGCGGGGGGGGGGCTCTGCATAGTGTGTGGGGGCTCTGCACAGTGTGGGGGGGGGCTATGCACAGTGTGGGGGGCGAGTGCCAGCAGGAGGAGGGCTGCATCACATAGTGCACTGCATCCCGCGGCTGGGGGAGCACTGCACTATCTGATACAGCCCCCTCCTGCCGCACTCGCCTGCTGTATACCTACTGCTGGGGCCTGCTGTATACCATACTGCTGGGGCCTGCTGTATACCATACTGCTGGGGCCTGCTGTATACCATACTGCTGGGTGCTGTATACCACTGGGGGGACCTGTATACCTGTCCTGTTGGCTGTATACCATACTATTGGGGCCTGTATACCCCACTGGTGGGGCTGTATACCTCACTGCTGGGGGTTGTATACCTATGCTGGGGTCCACCCTCGGCTTATACGCGAGTCAATAAGTTTTCCCAGTTTTTGGGGGCAAAAGTAGGGGGTCGGCTTATACACGGGTCAGCTATATACGGTAATACAAATAAACTATTAACGCTTCTATATTTGAAGGCATTCTTTCTTTGCAATATTTTTTCCACAATTGCCTAAAACATCTGCAGTGTGCGGTATGTATATGTAGTCTGCCACTTTTTTACTTTTATGATAGTACTTTTCTAGTAATCTCTTTATCATTACAGGCGAGTTTACCATTTAAGGTAACACTTCCATATAGATCACCCCATTACAAAAATTGCCTCTTCCCATTTCCTTCACAATGACCACTACTATAACTACTATGAGAGTTATTCCTAGATTACAGGTTCCTATGGTGCATGTGGTTGTTGTTAGGGCCACGTCACACACACAGATATCTGGGCAGATATTGTTCGCAGATCTCTGGTTGCAGTGAAATCATGGACAGATTGTTACATTCTGTGGCCGTGTACAAATGAACAATTTGTCCATGATTTCACTGCAACCAGAGATCTGTGAACAATATCTGCACAGATATCTGTGTGTGTGACGTGGCCCTTAAATATAGCCCTGAATAGTTTTAACATCAGTTTAGCAAAATTATTGGCCATTTACCGTAATCATGAACAGAAAATCAAAGCTCCACAATCTTAAAAAATAAAAAAAAAAACTAGAAAAAGTGTAGAAATCTCTAGTTTTAAATAGTGGGAAACTATATGCATAGCTCAGAGTGTCCTCTGTGAGGCTAAAAACAATGATGGTTAGAAAGTCTTTTAATAACTCTGTGGGCAGCTGATTGTACATGAGCAAATACGATGCATGAATTGAAATTATTGATATTGTGAAATACAGATGTGAAAAGCTGAACCACAATAAAAGCACAGAGCGGGATCTGCATTGCGGTCCTGTCTTTATTGCAGCACTATGATTTCCCATCTCTTCACGGCTCACCAGAGAACAGAGGTACTTAAGAGTTTAAACAATCAAACTTTACTTATTTGAACTTGGCTGTGAGGCTTTAATTCTGAGACGTGCTGCTCTAGATAATGAACTGTGATCATCAGAATGCACAATGTAGGGCCTTGTGGGGGATTCAATAAACCCAGTCATTGTGGTAACGTGAGAGAGGCTCCCAGCTCTTTATACTTCTATGCATTATGTGTTTATTTTTATAGCTGATGTAAAATGCATTTGCATGTAATTGTGTTTTTACCAAGCCTAGAAATAAAGGATTTAAAACTGTAAAGGACTTCAGCTGCTGAACAGTTTAGCACTTATTGAAGTTTAACTCTTATGCTGCCAGTGCTTTTCTTAGCGTGGCTTCACATTAGCATTCCCCTCAGCAGCCTTCTGCGGAGGGGATCCGCAATGTGAGCACCGCAAGCCCCTATGTTTATAATGGGAGCGCGCGGTGCTGCGCTTGACTGCGCATGACCGTGCGCACCCATTCACTGCCATATGTGATCTGTTGCAAAGTAGGTCAGTTAATTGCTGGTGCAAACTTGGACAAGAGAGATAAAGAAAATTCAGAGTTAGCAAACTACTTGGATAAATGTGTTGCATTTTAATGTCATGACCAGAAATGTTATATACCTGTAGTTCTAGGGGTAATTTACTAGTGAGAGGCATGTAATTCATATCTGGCTGTCTTTTTGGAGCAGTGGGTCCAGGGAGAAAATAGTTATATTCTCACTGCAGCCACAAGCTTCCAGTCATTGGAGAGATGCAGGGGGCCGTTAGTCCATGTTGACCATGGCCACACTCTGTGTGGTTATTTCCCGAGATATTGATTAATGTGCCTGAGATTGTTTACCCTGCACCCACAGTGTGGTGCCAGTAACAACTCCCTGCACTGGCCAGATGACTGGGAGCGTAAAGCTCCCATCACACCAAGCGAGATCACTAGCGAGATCGCTGCTGAGTCACAAGTTTGGTAATGCAACAGCGACCTCGCCAGCGATCTCGCTATGTTTGACACTTAGCAGCGACCAGGCCCCTGCTGTGAGATCGCTGGTTGTGTCGGAGTCGCCTGGACCATTTTTTGATTTTGGGTCCTGCTGGGCAGCATGCATCGGTGTGTTTGACAGGGACAACGACCTCAATACTACAGGTCTGAGAAACAGAGTCCCAACGACCTCTGTATCATTCCGGATCGTTGCTGTGTCACTGGTGCGATCTGACTGTTTGACATTTCACCAGCGATCACATAGCGACGCACCAGCGATCCCTACCAGGTCGTATCGCTGTCGTGATTGCTGGTGCGTCGCCAAGTGTGATGGCACCCTAAGACTGCAGTGAGAATATAACTTCATTTCCTCCCTGTATCAACTGATTCTCAGTACGGCAGTCAGTTATCGTTTACATGTTGTTAACCCGCAACATACCCCTAAATCTGCAGGTAATTAACCTTTTTTTAAGGGTGATGGGTTCCCTTTAAGACTATCTAGTCTAAGTGTGAACCTAAGAGTTCAACAGTATTGATTAATATAGTGCATAATTCTTGCTATCTGAAATATAACCCTAAACCACACTGTATAAAACTGACTACATGTCTGAGTTATGGGAGAATTACCGTATGTGGTATCAGAGTGCTTTGCCATGTGACACACGAGTCTTCACATCGCTTCCTGTTAGGTTACTGTTGTGGAAAAGCAACATCATGTTTTTTGCATGTGTCATTTTAAGTAGTTTATTTAATTTTTTTTAGAGATATCATGTTAAAGGAGGTCTATTGGTAAATTAAGGTAAAAGAAGCCTGTGACAGGAGCAGTGCACCATGATTCTTATTTACTGTATTTGCTCTGAAATTTTTCACATTTAAAGAGCACCTGTCACCCCCCCTGCTCCATGGCAAACTAAATTCAGCCTTGAATGCAGCATGTCTGCTGCATTCAGGGAGGGGTTCTAGTTCCCCTGTAAGCTTTAAAAAAGACATTAGAAAACTTACAGTTAAAGCGAACCTGTCACCCCCCCGGACATCAAAAGCTAAAATAGCCACCTTCTGCAGCACTAAGGCTACATTCAGAAAAGGTGGCTATAGCCTTTTGATGCCCTTTATACTATGAAATATGCAGTTAGGTAAATGCTCACACTTCTGAAGACCAAAGACCGGGAGGCGGGGTTTCACGCAACTCTGACCCGCCCCCTCTTGTCCATCATGGTGCTCGCCTGCTGCTGCCTCCCCTGACTGTGTAAAATGAACGCGCGTCTCCGTTCTCCTGTATGGAGCCACGCATGCGCTGTGCGCGCTGCCCGACGACTTCCTGGACACCGGGCGCACAGCGCATGCGCGGCGCCGTGCAGGAGAATGGAGGCGCGCGTTCATTTTACACAATCAGGGGAGGCAGCAGCAGGCGAGCACCATGATGGACAAGAGGGGGCGGGTCGGAGGAGCGTGAAACCCCGCCTCCCGGTCTTTGGTCTTCAGACGTGTGAGCATTTACCTAACTGCATATTTCATAGTATAAAGGGCATCAAAAGGCTATAGCCACCTTCTCTGAATGCAGCCTTAGTGCTGCAGAAGGTGGCTATTTTAGCTTTTGATGTCCGGGGGGGGGGGGGGGTGACAGGTTCGCTTTAAGTAGTCTAAAGGGATCTTATTAAGAGGTCTTCACTGCTGGCACAGTCCTCCAGCCTCCTCCTTGTGTATTCCACTCCCTTCTTTGTCTCTGCGCCGCCTCCTGTTGTGCTGGATTTTTTTAAAGCTTACAGGGGGGCTAGTGACATGGGGGACCCCTTCCCTGAATGCAGAAGACATGCTGCATTTAGTTTGCCATGCACCCAGGGGGTTGACGGGTCCTCTTCAAGAGTAAAACTGTATTAAAGGGGTTATCCTGTCTAAATCCATTAGTGGCAGCTCACTTTGTGGCACTTTATCAGACTGCAGATTAGTGAATCGCCACATTGCACTCACTGGGAGACCGGAACGGTAGTCACGTAGCTGTGAGTTTGCGATGCTTCCGGCGAGAATTCGACTAGAGGGTGGTGGTCTCTCGCAGTACACTTGCATTCAGCGAAGCTGCACCTCCTTAGTCAGATTCTGACCGGGAGTATGCACATGGCATGTTTGTAGCCATGTGACTGCCATTCCTGCCTCTGAAACCAGAGAATCCTTACAGCATTCAGTGTGTTCAATGGGAGGATTCATTAGTCTGGAGTCACATAGGGTGACACATAGACTTCAGACTTATGGATATACAGTAGATAGTGTTTAAATATCCATTTAGGTGTCGCACAGCTGCATTCGCCAGTGAGGTCAATTATAATGGCGCACATGCCGCAAGTCCACCCTGAACTGTTATAAATCATCCGTGCAGGAGCAGGGACTCATCTCCATAGCACCTGGGCATGTGCAAAAGCAAAACAGAGGACAAAGGAAGAGTGCTTGGCAGGCGCATGTGCACAATGACCCACAGAAAATCAGTGCGACAATATGCAATATCAGATGAACGCGTAAGGGAGACCACATAAGCATTCTGACCTATTAGCACATATATGGCAACATGCTTTATCATAAATAAAATATACATAATATACAGTTAGTAAAGTAATCAGATGTCATAGTGTGACGCCACAGAGGTACTGCACCTCAGCCAGAGGTATGGTAACCCACTCTCAGGTAAGAAGGTGACACCACCTGGTACCCACACAAGCATCCAACACCACACCATTTCTGGCCAGGGGTAGGGGGTGACATAGCTCCTGAGGGAGAGTACAGTCCCCCATCTCAGGGTAGAGGGTGGAGAAAGTAGCTAAGTGGAGCACACTAGAAAGTTGGGTGGCAGTCGTAGAGGACATAAAGGACGTGACTGATGTCAGGAGGAGACAGAGAAGGACAGAAGAGTGAGAAAGTTGGAGACTGGAGTCTATTGCGAGTGGACGGATGGGGTGAGACGTCCTGGGCACTGGAGCTGGTTGGAGCTTGTTCCAGGACAAGGAAAAGCAGAAGAAGGACGGTGGAGCCAGTTAGTGGCTCTAGAGAGTGTGAAAACAATTATGAGCGCACTCCTCTTATTATATAGTGGGTGCTAGCTTCAGAAATACATGTAATTATTAAACCAATAAATCCACTGCACACCACAAAACTTGGAATTGCCAAAATGGCTGTGTGAATATATTTCATCTATGTATAGGAATCTAGGAAATATTAGTAAGATATCAAAAGCTGTCCCTGGTCTAAAAGGAAAAATACGTGAAAGCATTAGTTTGATTCCATAGCTATGATATCATAAGCCCAGAAGCTATTTACAGAGCTCTCTCACCTGTTCTGGGTCCTGTCTCACCCTCTGGACTGCAACTGTGAAATGTGGAATGGGAAAATGCCCTAATGTAATTAAAATCGTGCATCTTAAAGGGGATGTACTAAGACACTAGGTGTAACCCTGCCTTTAAAGGGTAGAGGTGAGAGTGTGAGTGTGTGAACGTTCTCCTAGCTATACTGGGCGGGGTGCAGCTCAAGTAACCTTATATGTGTGAAAACAATTATGAGCGCACTCCTCTTATTATATAGTGGGTGCTAGCTTCAGAAATACATGTAATTATTAAACCAATAAATCCACTGCACACCACAAAACTTGGAATTGCCAAAATGGCTGTGTGAATATATTTCATCTATGTATAGGAATCTAGGAAATATTAGTAAGATATCAAAAGCTGTCCCTGGTCTAAAAGGAAAAATACGTGAAAGCATTAGTTTGATTCCATAGCTATGATATCATAAGCCCAGAAGCTATTTACAGAGCTCTCTCACCTGTTCTGGGTCCTGTCTCACCCTCTGGACTGCAACTGTGAAATGTGGAATGGGAAAATGCCCTAATGTAATTAAAATCGTGCATCTTAAAGGGGATGTACTAAGACACTAGGTGTAACCCTGCCTTTAAAGGGTAGAGGTGAGAGTGTGAGTGTGTGAACGTTCTCCTAGCTATACTGGGCGGGGTGCAGCTCAAGTAACCTTATATGTGTGAAAACAATTATGAGCGCACTCCTCTTATTATATAGTGGGTGCTAGCTTCAGAAATACATGTAATTATTAAACCAATAAATCCACTGCACACCACAAAACTTGGAATTGCCAAAATGGCTGTGTGAATATATTTCATCTATGTATAGGAATCTAGGAAATATTAGTAAGATATCAAAAGCTGTCCCTGGTCTAAAAGGAAAAATACGTGAAAGCATTAGTTTGATTCCATAGCTATGATATCATAAGCCCAGAAGCTATTTACAGAGCTCTCTCACCTGTTCTGGGTCCTGTCTCACCCTCTGGACTGCAACTGTGAAATGTGGAATGGGAAAATGCCCTAATGTAATTAAAATCGTGCATCTTAAAGGGGATGTACTAAGACACTAGGTGTAACCCTGCCTTTAAAGGGTAGAGGTGAGAGTGTGAGTGTATGAACGTTCTCCTAGCTATACTGGGCGGGGTGCAGCTCAAGTAACCTTATATGTGTGAAAACAATTATGAGCGCACTCCTCTTATTATATAGTGGGTGCTAGCTTCAGAAATACATGTAATTATTAAACCAATAAATCCACTGCACACCACAAAACTTGGAATTGCCAAAATGGCTGTGTGAATATATTTCATCTATGTATAGGAATCTAGGAAATATTAGTAAGAGGTGAGAGAGCTCTGTAAATAGCTTCTGGGCTTATGATATCATAGCTATGGAATCAAACTAATGCTTTCACGTATTTTTCCTTTTAGACCAGGGACAGCTTTTGATATCTTACTAATATTTCCTAGATTCCTATACATAGATGAAATATATTCACACAGCCATTTTGGCAATTCCAAGTTTTGTGGTGTGCAGTGGATTTATTGGTTTAATAATTACATGTATTTCTGAAGCTAGCACCCACTATATAATAAGAGGAGTGCGCTCATAATTGTTTTCACACATATAAGGTTACTTGAGCTGCACCCCGCCCAGTATAGCTAGGAGAACGTTCACACACTCACACTCTCACCTCTACCCTTTAACCTCCCTAGCGTTATTCCCGAGCCTGACTCGGGGTTAACATTCACTACCAGAATCGTTAACCCCGAGTCAGGCTCGGGCTTACCCGCGTTCGCGGCAGATGCGGTAAAAAAACCGCATCTGCCGCACTTGCCGCATAGCTGCCGCACTTGCCGCACTTGCGGCGCGGTTGCGGCGCGGTTGCGGTAATCTGCTTAGTAAAGGGAACTAAGTGACATACACTTACATGCCTGCGTTCTTCTGGGGGTCTCCCTGTGTGTGCTGGGACTTGTGGGCTGTGCCCATCATGGCTGCTCTCCCCCTCCCTTATGCACGGCCCCTCTCAGCCTGCTATTGTGATGTGAGGCTGATCGCGTCATAAAGGGGCGGGGCTACCGGGATGCCGCGATTGAGCCCCGCCCCTTTATGACGCGATCAGCCTCACGTCACTATAGCAGGCTGAGAGGGGCCGTGCATAAGGGAGGGGGAGAGCAGCCATGATGGGCACAGCCCACAAGTCCCAGCACACACAGGGAGACCCCCAGAAGAACGCAGGCATGTAAGTGTATGTCACTTAGGTTCCCTTTACTAAGCAGATTACCGCAACCGCGCCGCAACCGCGCCGCAAGTGCGGCAAGTGCGGCAGCTATGCGGCAAGTGCGGCAGATGCGGTTTTTTTACCGCATCTGCCGCGAACGCGGGTAAGCCCGCTTTTTGTTGATTTTTTTGCAAAGAAACAGACCGCCAGGGAGGTTAAAGGCAGGGTTACACCTAGTGTCTTAGTACATCCCCTTTAAGATGCACGATTTTAATTACATTAGGGCATTTTCCCATTCCACATTTCACAGTTGCAGTCCAGAGGGTGAGATAGGACCCAGAACAGGTGAGAGAGCTCTGTAAATAGCTTCTGGGCTTATGATATCATAGCTATGGAATCAAACTAATGCTTTCACGTATTTTTCCTTTTAGACCAGGGACAGCTTTTGATATCTTACTAATATTTCCTAGATTCCTATACATAGATGAAATATATTCACACAGCCATTTTGGCAATTCCAAGTTTTGTGGTGTGCAGTGGATTTATTGGTTTAATAATTACATGTATTTCTGAAGCTAGCACCCACTATATAATAAGAGGAGTGCGCTCATAATTGTTTTCACACATATAAGGTTACTTGAGCTGCACCCCGCCCAGTATAGCTAGGAGAACGTTCACACACTCACACTCTCACCTCTACCCTTTAAAGGCAGGGTTACACCTAGTGTCTTAGTACATCCCCTTTAAGATGCACGATTTTAATTACATTAGGGCATTTTCCCATTCCACATTTCACAGTTGCAGTCCAGAGGGTGAGACAGGACCCAGAACAGGTGAGAGAGCTCTGTAAATAGCTTCTGGGCTTATGATATCATAGCTATGGAATCAAACTAATGCTTTCACGTATTTTTCCTTTTAGACCAGGGACAGCTTTTGATATCTTACTAATATTTCCTAGATTCCTATACATAGATGAAATATATTCACACAGCCATTTTGGCAATTCCAAGTTTTGTGGTGTGCAGTGGATTTATTGGTTTAATAATAGTGGCTCTAGAGAGACTGAAGGGGTCCCAGGGGCACGGGTAGTGAGGAATCGACCCGTGTGCCCATATCCGAGCGGAGTGACTGGGCTGCAGAGGGGACCGGCCCCAGACTAGTTGCGTGACTAAGGACTCAGCTAGCTAACCGGAGGCTGTGGTATCTTCAAGTACCAGAGCCAAAGCTGCACTTACTCGCTGAAAAGGCAGTCACATAGGGTCGAGTGGACTAGGAAGGCATCACCCGACAGGATCCGAGGCTGCCAAGTCGGGACATTGAGTGTGAGGCGCAGGACAAGAGGGAGTGAGCCAGCACAGAGAGATGACCCAGGGAAGCACACTAGAAAGGGGTCCTGCTGAAGTGTTCTTAAATTACCCGAGATTTGGCTGGATCCCTGTCCCGGAGGACACAGCACCCAGCTCGGTGGTTAGAACCTGGAGAACTGTAAGAACTGTGAGTAAACCATGTTGATTGCACCCTGCTGTGTTCTCAAATCATTTCCAGTGCTACAGCTGATATAATTCACTATTGACTTTGAAACTGCCCTGGGGGCCCCGCTCCACCCGTGGGGAGCTGTACCATCTTAGCTGCGCCACCATCTGCCCCAGTGGACCTGAACAGCAGCGTCAGCCATCCAGTTGCAAACACCATGGGTGGCTTCACGATTCAACCTCGTATAACAATCCCCCATTTTTATGACATGGCCGGGGACATGGAAGCCGGGTCACACCGCCGTAAAATTTCAAAGAACTGTTCGGCTTGTCTCCAAGTACCCCACGGCACTGGTGGGCGCACCAACTGTATTCAAGAAAGAGTCTAGGATGATGTAGTTTCCAAATCCATAGTGGGCACAATTTGTTTAAAAACACTAGCAGATGCACCATTCAGTATGGTTCGAAAAATATGTGCAGTGCACTAACAAAAAAAAAAAATAATTATATAAGGTACACAATTAAAAATAATAAGATTTGATTTTTTATTTATTTTCTTTTTTTTTTTAAAGGGATAAAAAAAAAATCCGGGGATAAAGAAAGTGGTGATGGCATTATAAAAATGGGGCAAAGGTTAGCGTGTCATTAAGACCTGAGGGAAAATTTTGTCAAAAGTCACTGTCCACCTGGTCTCGTGCTGAGCAAGGAGCCTTTTATTATTACTGCCTCTGTCTGATGCCACCATGGATGACAACAATACTTCAAATAAGTAAAGATCTAGGGTCCCATCCATTCTATAGTGAATGCTTGGGTTGGCCAAGTGCTCCTATGCGATTTTTAAAGTGAGCTGCTGCCAAGGAGGGAAAAAAGGGATCAGTTTCTGAAATTTAGGAGGCTGCATCCTTCTATTCTTCAACATAATATTTTGGAAAGAATCTCAAAGGCCTTATATACATGGCACTGTGAGCAGATACAAAATAAATATTCCCAATAAGTAAATACGAGACAGAGAATGAAAATGAATTTCTTATGGAATATGTTTTAGACTATATTAATGTTATAAAATTTAGTTTCAGTAATAACATATGCACACTATTACATAGTGATCAAGAGATGTGGGCAATGTTATAAGCTATGCTGCTTGTCTAGATGGAAGCCTATTCAAGAAAACTGCTCTATTAGTTCACATTTGCATTATCTGTGCTCCATAAAAAATATGTATTAAGCACAGTTATGAGTCATTTAGGAACTAGTGGCCTACATTGAGATTCCGGTAATCACATTGCAGTCTCCTGGAGTAGGATTAAATGGGTTCAGCACATCACAGAAAGTTATACGTTCTCTTCAGTAGCTTCAGTGATTAAAGCTGATTAAATCTAAAACATTTAGATTACGATTTCTAACAGGCAGATTTTGTAGACTTCTTCCCAAAGAACATTAAAAGTCATTTAAGGAGCAATCCTTACTAATCCGTCCTTCCCTTTCTTCAAGCTTCTTCTTAGAAAAATTATATTCTACACCAATATAACACTTCTTCTTACAGGCGTAAAGAGGACCTGTCACCCCCCCGGTGCATGGCAGTCTAAATGTAGCACTGAAGGCAGTATGTCTGCTGCATTCAGGGAAGGGGTCCCCCATTTGTCTGTGTGCTGTGTACCCCGAGTTATAGCGTTTATAAAACTTAGTTAGAAGCCATGGAGGCAATCATTGTGGCTGGAGGGAGCTTGATTGAGTGTGGCTATTCCATCCCCCACTACCTCTGTGCGCCGTCTCCATGCCTCCATGGCTTCTAACTGTAAGTTTTACAAGCTATATCTCTGGGTACAAAGCACACAGACACATGGGGAACCCCGTCCCTGAATGCAGCCGACATACTGCATTCAGTGCTGAATTTAGATGGCCATGCAGCAGGGGGAGTCAGGTCCTCTTTAAGATCCTCACTTATGTTTATTTAGCTTTATTCACACATCAGTGTTTAAACACATACATGATAAAATGGTACTGGTGTCCTCTATGTGCCTGTTTTTACCATCATTAGGTCATCAGTGTTTTTGAATTTACAGCTTCTAGCTGGGTGTGATACTAAATTTTGTGCTTCCAGCTAGGTGTGACACTGAACTTTTAGCAGGGTGTGAGACTGAATTTACAGTACTTCTAGAAGGGTGTGACACTGATTACAGTGTTCTAGCAGGGTGTGACACTGAATTTACAGTGCTTTAGCTGGTGCGACTACTGAATTACGTGTCTAGCTGGTGCTGACACTGAATTTACAGTGCTTCTAGCAGGGTGCGACACTGAATTTACAGTGCTTCTAGCAGGGTGTGACACTGAATTTACAGTGCTTCTAGCAGGGTGTGACACTGAATTTACAGTGCTTCTAGAGGGTGCGACACAATTTCATGCTCTAGCAAGGCGACATGAATTTACAGTGCTTCTAGCAGGGTGTGAGACTGAATTTACAGTGCTTCTAGAAGGGTGCGACACTGAATTTACAGTGCTTCTAGCAGAGTGCGACACTGAATTTACAGTGCTTCTAGCAGGTGGGGACACTGAATTTACAGTGCTTCTAGCAGGGTGTGACACTGAATTTACAGTGCTTCTAGAAGGGTGCGACACAATTTACAGTGCTTCTAGCAGAGTGCGACACTGAATTTACAGTGCTTCTAGAAGGGTGCTGAGACTGAAATTTACAGTGCTTCTAGAAGGGTGCGACACTGAATTTACAGTGCTTCTAGCAGAGTGCGACACTGAATTTACAGTGCTTTAGCAGAGTGCGACACTGAATTTACAGTGCTTCTAGCAGGGTGTGACACTGAATTTTCAGTGATTCTGACTCTCTTCCTATTATCCATCACCTGCCTATGGTCTCTGAAACAAAAGTGACCTATCACCATTGTCTCAGATCTTGTTTAGTTGCGGTCATTGCTTGTGTGGTGAATGGCCTGTAAAGTCCTGCTGACGTTTCAAGAAAGAGTGTATTAATCTGCTCAGGCACTTCAATATCTGAAGAGACCATCCTTAAGGGCCCTGTTACACGGGGCAACATCGCCGGTAGCTGAGGGGCATGGCCAAGTTGCGGCAACATCACCGGAGAATTGCCCTGTATAACGGTGATTTCAATGGCAATAGTTGCTTCAGCAACATCGCCTGGTTTCCCAACAATGTTGTGAAACCAGGCGATGTTGTTCAGGCGATGTGCCTGCATCGCCCAGTCTGATGTGGCAGCAATGTTGCCGACAACTTCCCCCATAGACTCCCATGTTAAGGATCACTGCCAGGGTTGAGTTTAACCCTGGCAGCGATAGTTGCTAGCAATATCGTTGACGAGTTGTCAGCGATGTCTCCTCGTCTGACAGCTCATCAGCGATGTTGGAGAGCGGCCAAAAACGTGCGCTCTCTCGGGAGTTGCCGGAAATGGTGCCCCGTGTAACGGGGCCTAAACAATTTGTGACTTGAAATATATTCAAGACTCAGATGATTACCGTACTTCATGTTTAGTTTAATAAAACTGATGTGACTAAAAGGTATTGTTCATCTGTGATTTGGGCCAATTTTGTCTTTGTCAATGCTGTTTCTCTGGAGACTTAACATAAGATACAAAGATGTACATATGAAGCAAGCATCCAAGTTTTGTAAATATTTCAGTACCAAACTACTGTGTACTACCGTATATGTATGCTAGGGCATCAATATGAGGTTTTTGGGGGTTGGATTTTCTTGGATTGTTTTTGGTGATTATGATGTTTATCTGGAGCATTTGGGCTACCAACCTTCTATTTTTCCTTTGGCAGATGATGGACCTGAGAGGGGACTTTTTTTGTTGTTGGATGAGATGACATGTTTAATCATCTTATATTTAGTTTTTTCTAAATATTACTTTTTTATTGCTTTCTTTGCCATTTATTTTTGTGTATAAATATGATAAAAAGGTTCACCAGACAGTTTTATAGTTCCAGCAGTGCCCAAATTGTCAATACAAATAATGATGTGTACATTTTTTGTTTACTTTTCTTTTTACACATAAAGTTTTTAGTGGCAAAACATTTTTCAGTCTTATGTTTCATAATTTGTTATAATTTTTTATATTTTTACTACTTGTATTGGATCCTATCTGGCAATACTGAAGGCCATCAGTTGGTTTCTGAGTGATATAGCAAATAACCGCACCCCATATTTGCAATGCTTGTGCACTAAAGAGTGAAAGCATTAGGGTATGTGCTCACGGTCCGGAGGAGCTGCGTGTTGGACACAGCTCCTCCGGACCTGAGTGAAAGCCGCGGGTGGCCGCAGGGAGAGCGCAGCCGCCCTGTACTCACTACGTGCGGCGGGTGCGGGGCAGCTTCTCCCTGCAGTCACCCGATGAGAGCCGCTTCCGACTCCGCAGCATGAAATAAACATGCTGCGGAGGAGCGGACTACCGGCAACCCGCAGCGCAGCTCCAAAGACGCTGCGGGCGGGTTACACATAGTGAGGATGGGATTTCTTGAAATCCCATCCACTATGCTACTACTGTATGACGCAGCGTTTTGGACGCAGCGCAAAGACGCTGCGTCCAAAACGCTGTGTTTCCTGATCGTGTGTACGCACCCTGAGGCTGGTTTCACACTGCAGTTTTTCACTGATCAGGTTCAATCAGGTTTGTGTGTGATGGTGGGTTTACACACACCAATTTATCTGTTCAATCTCTGAACCAATCTCTGGTTGCAGTGAAATCATGGATACATTGCTCCATGTTGTACACAGCCACAAAATGGAGCAATGTATCCATGATTTCACTGCAACCAGAGATTGTTCAGAGATTGAACAGATAAATTGGTGTGTGTAAACCCACCATCAAAACCAGGAGAGGACCTTGCAGAGAAAAGCTATAATTGAAAGATTGACACCTGTTCTGAGTTTTGGAGACACTCCTGGTTTTGGCACACAAACCAGATCAGGGAAAAAAACTGCAATGTGAAACCAGCCTTAGATACAATGTGCGTTATACGCCTTGTCATCTGTTAAAGGAGTTGGTCTGAAATGACAAGTCTGTTGTTACTCTGACTGCAGACTTTGAGACTCACGTTGAATGCTCTGCAAACTGGGAGGATTCTATGGCGTCAGTCAGGAACGGCGGTCATGTAGCAGAAATGCAATATGCATTCTGCTGGCAGAATTCAGCTAAGATGGGCTTGAACTCATTTAGCTCATTTAGTCAAATTCTGGCTGGGAATATGCATATTGCATACTCGTGGCCACATCATCGCTATTCTCACCACTGACAACAGAAAATCCTCACAGTGCTTGCGCTGTGAGGATTCACAATTCTGCTGTCCTATAAAGTGTCTGTAGACTTGCCATTTTAGACTGGACAACCCCTTTAAATGTCAAAGATTGATGCCAGTATTGTCCAGAGCCATTGCAGCAGTGTGTCACATACAATATGCAGCTGACTTCTGATAGTGGTCGTTCTGTTCCTGAGCAAGCTTCCTCACCATGCCATACAAGTACAATGCTTTTTGAGAATGTATTACCTTCTGCACTATACAAATGTGGCTGAAGTCGGAAAGGGGTTGATTCATGCTAAGGGCAGGAACACTCCTTCCATAAGAAAATTTGTTGATTCATTAAGCATAGAGCCTCTTGTTCTTGGGGACCACTTTTTTTGGCAGGTTGTAGGATGAGTTGTATGTTTCTTTGGCACATATAAATTGACACACAGTACAGTAGAACACAACTACAATCTTTAGATAACATACATGTCTGTGTTTTTGCGATGGGGTTAAAAATTACCTAAAAGCTCGTGTAACTATGATGTTTGTTCTGCCTTCTTACATGCTGACACTGTGTGAAACTGTGAAATCTGGCATACAGCAGAAATCATCTGTCGTCCAATTTAATAAGCAGACTGTTTCCTGCAGTCCAACTTGTATATTGGTCAACAGGTAATTTAAGTGGCAAAACTAGAATACAAATGAGTACATAGCTATGACAATATACAGTACAGAAAAAGCACACAGCAAGATGGAGACTGATACATGAGGATACATGATTCCCTAATGGGGATGTCACACACGTCAATATCGCGTGTAATATGTGTGACAGCTCACCAGCGATCAGCCTTCAATGTCGCCAGCGATGAGATCGCTGACGACATTGACTCGTGTGACGGCCCCATTACAGGCACAAACTCTGAACAATGATTGCTCTGTAGCCGAGCAACAAGCCTTAATATTATAAGATCACAGACAGAAGTAATTCTCTTACCAGATATACTTTGTCAAGGATAATGGCGTTTAAGAGTAGTGCAGGAGAACAAGACCAAGACCTGTGCTCTGTATGAATTCTCTCTCAGAATGGTGACTACTACCCAGAGTGCTTGGGGCTCATCCACAATGCACTGGGATCTTAAAGGAGAAAACACTTGAGTAAGGCTGGTTTCACACTGCAGTTTTTTCCTGATCAGGTTGCATCAGTTTGTGTGCCAAAACCAGGAGAGGAACTTGCAGAGAAAAACTATAATTGAAAGATTAACACCTGTTCTGAGTTTTTGAGGCACTGCGGGTTTTGGCACACAAAACCTAATGAATCCTGATCTGGAAAAAACTGCACTGTGAAAGCAGCCTAATGGTACCGTCACACGGGGAGATATCGCCGGCGATGTCGCCGAGATCTTCCTGTTCGGGCGATGTTGAAGCGACATCACCTGTGAGTCGCCGCGTGTAACAAGGCAACTGAACGGCGATTAATCTCTGTTTCTGAGTTCAGAGATTTCCCAACAGTGTCAGGAAATCAGGCGATGTGGCTTGAGCGATCCGTATGCCTACTGCCGTGTGATGCGGCGATATCAATGGCACAGGCGATGTCTGTGTTCAGGCAATCCATTCTGTATGCCACATTGACGGTGAGGTGGTGTTGTGTGACACGGCGATCTGAAAAGCCAACATCGCTTCAAGGTTGTTTCGGGCGATTCCGGAATCGCCGGTTCGACCTGGGTTTGACCGTAATATTGCTTCGTGTGACGTCTCGCGAGTGATGCTGCAGCGATGTGCGCTTTCATGAGATCGCCTGCAACATCGCTGGCGAGATCTCCCTGTGTGACGGTACCATAAGGGCTTGGACACACTTTCCTAGTTACATTTGAGTTTGACTGAGGAGACTCTGAAAGGGCTGGAGCAGTGACCCTGAACGGCCTCTCCCTCTCTGGACGGGGAGTCTGGAGCTGCACAAAAACACAATCAGCTGACAGCCCGTCCAGACAGGGAGAGCCGTTCAGGGTCACTGCTCCAGCCTCTTCCTAGTCTCCTCAGTCAAACTCTGATGAGTGTGTCCGAGCCGTAATGCAGATAAAGCTGCCAGATGGGGCTAATCACATTAAACATCACAACAAAGACAACATGTTACATTACTAAGATAAATTTAGCCTTTCTTTCTCCTATTAAATGTAAATGGACACAACCATGTTTGTTGCCTTCTGTGCAGTTTTTGAATGAACACCTACCTTGTCCTTCCCTTATTTATAGATATATCTCGCATCATTCAGCTGGACTTGGATTTAAAGTTCCAGACTAACATCCGGGAACTGTTTGAAGAGTTTGATAACTTTCTGCAGAACTCAGTCATAGGAATCGCCCATGAAATGCAGCCCGTGTACAGGTAATTGCTTTTATGTTTTTTTTTTTTTGTTTGGTAATTGCGTTGGTTTTGGAAAAGGGTTTATCGTTTAATGCTGTATCCCCCTAATTTGTTCACTTTTGTATCCTATGCATTTTTTTTTTTGTGCTACTGCATTTACTAATGCTTGAGTTTGATTTAACCCCATCCTGTTAGGCTAAGTTCAAAGAGAGCATTTTACTCCTTTTTTTATTGATCAGTTTTTGGTGCAGTTGATGTACCAAAAATGTATCCTCTTTTTGCATTAAAAGCATCACAAATGCATCATGAGTACTTGTGCTGCTTTTTTGCTCCGTTTTCGGGGGACACAGACAAAGACACACACACTTCATTACCCTCCCTTGTGATCCAACACTGATCTAATGGTGACCAGTGATGTCTTCCTTCCAGGCATCAGTATAGTACTTCCAGGACGTGCGCCCCATGTGACTGTTTACATGGGGCGCAGGTCCTGTAAGTCACTTCACGCAGTTCGTGCTGTTGCCTGGAAGGAAGAAATTACCGTGGGCTCACTGGGGAGGGTGAGTATTGGAGCGTTTTTGCTCCAACGACGACCAATTATAGGACTGGTACTTCGTTTCCTGAGCAGGTTTTTGCATCAAAACCTGATCAGAAATAACACTGACGTTGGCACAGCATTTCAAGAATCACATAGACTTTACTGGCATGATAAAAATCGATCCTTTTTTTTTTTTGTGCAAAAAATGCAGCGATGAAAACTAATCACAAAACAGTATGAACTTAACCATAAACTTTATGTACTGATATATTAAGTTCTGTATCAGGATGTTCAGTTACATGACGTTGTGCCTATGTGATCCGCGGCATGACTTCACTTTAATCCACAACTAAGTTTCTGCTCCATGCGGTGTTGAAAGTTGTCATGCCACAGACAAGACTACGTCCAGATATAGTGCATGACAGTGGTGCACAAACCAACGGTGTCCAGCGCACTACACAAAACAACAGACAGGGGAAACGCCAATGGGCCCAAATACAATGGAGGCCCTGCTTGTAGAGAATGAGGGAAAGGAGACCTCTTGCACTCACCTGCTACTTTGCCCTAATCTCCCTATGTCCTTTTCTGAGTTTCTTTCTCCCAATCACTGACCAGGATACTTACTTAGTCCCTCGCTGGCCCTGATGTTAGCCCTCAATAGGGAGCTGGCTTGCGGGAGCACTAGTACGAACTGCTGCAGTAATATCAACAGAAGGGGAAGAAAAGAATGACAGGGAAACAACAAAACAACTTCATACCTGCTGCCATACTCCTAGATAGCAGACGGCTTGGCAACAGTCAGCTTCTCCAGCACAGTTCCTTTTACTTCAGGTAGCTAGGTCAGTAATGGAGTTCAATAACTAGCAAGAAATGCTGGACCATGTGACTATTTAAGGCCTAGTTCACACAGTGCGTTTTTGCTGTGGATTTGCCTTGGTTTTATGTAAATATATGCCAATCATGTCCTGCATTTTTGGTTAACATCTAAACCATTGTGATTTCAAGATAATCTGTCCACACACATGTTTTGTTTTTTTTTGGTGCAGAAAGTTTAAACACCACAGGTTTTGCTGTGTTTTTGAAAGAATGAGCAACGGCAATTCTTTTCTGCGTTTTTGCTATAGTTGCTATTGTAAATCTGCTGCAAAAACGCAGGAACCAAATCCGCAGTAAAAACACAATACATTCGCAGAAAATCCACAGGAAAAATGCACCAAATCTCCTGCCAAGAAAAAAGCAACCCTTATGGTACCGTCACACAGGGAGATCTCGCTGGCGATGTTGCGGGCGAGCTCATGAACGCGCACATCGCTGCAGCATCGCTCGTGAGACGTCACACTTAGCAATATTAACGTCAACCCAAGTCGAACCGGCGATTCAGGAATCGCCTGAAACAACCTTGAAGCGATGTGTGCTTTTCAGATCGCCGTGTCACACAACACCACCTCACGTCAATGTGGCATACAGAATGGATTGCCTGAACACAGACATCGCCTGTGCCATTGCTATCGCCGCGTCACACGGCAGTAGGCATACGGATCGATCAAGCTACATCACCTGATTTCCCGACACTGTTGGGAAATCTCTGAACTCAGAAAAGCGGCCGTCACACGCTTCCATATCTTGAACGATATTGTAAGCGATCACGTGCACGTGCGATCGCTTACAATATCGCTCACATCGCTGGTGAGATGTCACACAGACAGAGTCACCAGCAATGTGGAGCCACGATATCGCTGGTAACTATGGTACACATCGGGTTACTAGGCGCCGCGCGGCGCTTAGTAACCCGACGTGTACCATAGTTACCATCTCCCAGCATAGGCTGTGCCACTGGGAGATCGTTCATCGTGGTGTCATACACCACGATGAAGCTGTTTGTTAAATCGTTCATCGCTAGATATGAGCTCCTGCTCTCATATCTGCGATGTCACGATCAAGCGATTTTACATTGTAAAATCGCTTGATTACATGCAACGATGCCCAAACGATATCGCTTAAGCGATCAAAAAGCAGATCACTTAAACGATATCGGGCTTAAAATGGTAGCGTGTGATGGCCGCTAAACAGAGATTTATCGCCGTTCAGTTGCCTTGTTACACACGGCGACTCACAGGCGATGTCGCTTCAACATCGCCTGAACAGGAAGATCTCGGCAACATCGCCGGCGATATCTCCCCGTGTGACGGGCCCATTAGGATTTTCTGCGGATTTTTTGTTTTGCAAAACAAAAAAACAATTTGTGTTGACTTAGCCTAAAGGAGAAGGAAGTGTTCAGTAGCCACACCTGGGTAGAGCACTAACTCCTTCACTGCCAAAGGAAAAAAAAACACATTTAATATAAAGTCTCAATAAAGGAATGAAACTCAGATTACCAACTTGTCACAAGTCTCCAAAGCACGAGAGACAAAAGTGACAGGATTGACATTAATTTTAATCCAGAGCTGTGAATTCTCAATAGTAACAGCAATTTGTGAGGAGTTTGACAAAGGAAGATCACTCCCTCTGTCAACCCATCAGCAAGTTAAAATCGCTGATATTCATGCAACGATGCCCAAACGATATCGCTTAAGCGATCAAAAGCAGATCGCTTAAACGAAATCGGGCTTAAAAAGGTACGTGTAGACGGCCGCTAAAAACAGATTTTATCGCCGTTTCATTAGCTTGTTACAACGCGGGCGACTCCACATGCGATGTGGTCCGCTCAACAATCGCCTGAACAGGAAGATCGTCCGGCAACATCGCCGGCGATATCTCCCCGTGAGATGGGCCCATAGGATTTTCTGCGGATTATTTTTGTTTTGACAAAACACAAAA